>JAJSOF020000009.1:15791795-16071795 GCA_025594305.2 Periplaneta americana | reverse complement strand
ACATGTTGATCCCTTTCTCGTATAGTTTGCCTACGAAAACATGTTACAAATTATTGAATTATATAGAATAAACCTTCCAACATAAAGTACCGGTACAGTAAGTAAGTACCAGTAAGTCATTTAGTAAGAAGGATCGTGTGATATCTGGTAACAGTTGGCAACACTGACAAGACGGCAATATTTGCTGTTTGGGAACTGTTCTTATGTGACCCTCACTATATATGGGTCTTCCAATTTTCAATAACAGACAAACATAAATCAGGCTAAATTTCACGAATAACACGCGTGATATTGTTCCTTAGGTTATTAACTGTTCCTGGCTTAAAACCCATTACTTAACATAACCCCATAAGTAGTAATCCAGCAGTGTTAAATTACACAATCTTGGGTGCCAGTTAACATCACCACCACACAAAATGATGAAGCCTCTGAACTCCCTCAAAAGGTCGATTGTTTCGTGAGCTGTATGACACATGGCGCCATCTTGCTGTAACGAGACGTTTCTGAGATCCATACCTTCCAATTGAGGCCAAAAATAATTCCTTATCATAGCCCGGTATCTTACATACACCATACTCTTCACGTAATGCATGAAATGCTTGGCAAACGGATGACTTTTTTTTAATAATAAATTTTAATGATTTCTACACGTTGTAGAATGGTGTAATGTTCCACAATTATTTGTCCACAACAACTGTCACCATGGGAAAAATATGTAAATAAATTAAATAAGAAAATAAAAGACTAAAAAATATAACAAAAATAATAAGAAATAACGTATTTTTATATTTCATCTATTATTTGCGTGCATTTTTATAAACATCTCAACAATGTAAACAATCCCAAGAAATCCCAGTCATAAAGAGTGACAACTATTTCTTCCTTACGTGAAACCAAGCAAGAAATCACCTGTGATTCGCTCAGCAGCCCAAACCTTCCCAGCTGTCTCCAACACCCAAGCCTCCTTGGGGTCGGCAATGAGGAATGAGTTGTGATACGTGAAATCCGGAATCGTGTCAGAGCACGGCCCACCCTGTCCATACCGCTCCAGCAACTTTGTGATCACATTCACTGCCTGTTCTGCCGTCTCAGCACGCTCCAAGCCCAGTCTTCAACAATGCATTCATTCAAGTCAGAATATCACCCTCCTACAAATATATGGCGTATTAAACATCAAACACTTAAATTGTGAAGTGTAAGGTTTACAAGTTGTAAAATTATTTTGTTAAGCTTTACTCCTGTTGGTAAAGATGAAACATAATAAATTAGATTAATCAATACACTATTTCAGGCACGCACTCATTATTTTTCATACTTAACTAAGCAAATCCAGTATTTTGTTTCTGCTTATCCATTCCTTTTGTCATACACCATTCACCCTCAACTAAGTAATTTGGCCACAAAGTATCTGTATTCACTGGGATCTTCAGTTCCCTCAGAAAGACTGTTAGGCCAGGATTACGATCGACGTTCGTTTGCATTATGTTACGTTGCGTTCATCTGTACATTGAATTTCTGCCGAACATTCAGAGGCTGTGTATTATGATCGACGTTCGTGACAACTATCACGCTCTGCCGCCATAATGAGTACTGAAATGCACACGTCAGTCAGTCAGATGATTATGATAAACATTGAATTTTATGGTAACTTTGAGACAAAAAATAGGCCTACCGGTATTACAAAAATATTTTACGACAGAATAATATAGAATGACAATAATAATAATAATAATAATAATAATAATAAAACCATATATCGGTACTTGGGAAGACTGTTGTACCTTGAAACACTTTTCACCTTTTTTTTAATTTTGAGAAATGAAATATTTTAAATGAAAAATGCTTGAAATAATTATTGAAGTTTCCTTTACAACTTTACTTAACAAGATTTTATTTCTTGGTTTTGCGTTAGAAAACATAATATATCAATGAACGAAATGTTTACTTCTGGTACTAAAAAAATAGTTTCGTCCACAGAACTCACACTTTGCAATAAATCAAACCGAAATTACGACCAGAGCTTCCCAGCCGTGTACTGAGCGACTTTCTCTACAATCTACTTCAGTACTTCAGTTTGAGTCCTCTAGGTAGCAAAAAAAAAAAAGTTCAAAGCTATACCATGCTGAAGGTACAACAGTCTTCCCTACTAAATACCTGAACTAGTGCGAATTACGAATATATTCTTTGTGAGGTAAAAGCCCCTTTATTTCGGTTAAAATAAAATAACGTATCTAAAATACTGTAAATAAATTATTAAAAAGATAAGAAAAATAAGTTTACCCCAGGCTCGAACCAGGGCCCATCTACACCACAACCAGCCTCTTTACCATTACACTACAGGGATATACGAAATGCAATTGTTGAATAAGGTGTTATGAAGGCTTTCATGTTTGCTGCCTATAATGCTTAATCTTAAACAAGTGTTTTATGCCATATAGAGGAAATATATTCATGTGACGTGATATATTCAATCAAAGATCGTTTCTCGTACTATGTAATTTTTAATTAATATGATTTTATTTAATATTTCAGTGGCAATATGGCGCATCTACAACTAAAGAAAAGGTGAAAATATATGAAGGGCTTCTGTTTGGTGATTGGTTGATGTTCAGCTTACGTTTCTTTGCGTTTGTAAAAGCTTGTCCTTGGCAATGATGAATCAACGCAGTCATGCGTTCGTTCATTCTAACGTTGATCATAATGAAATACACGGAGCTTGTATTTGTCGAACTTCAACGTACTTCAACATAACGTAACGCAAACGAACGTCAATCGTAATCCCGGCCTTATCCAAAACTGAAAACTTAACCAATGAAAGGTAAAACTGTCTGCTTCCCAACAAATTGGAAATCCTTATTTTAATGAAAAGCTTAGACTATCCTTGGAGTAATGGTCACATGTTTAAAAAAAAGCATTATAATGACGGCTAATGTTGGGACTTTAAGGACAGATTATAATACTGTGTATTATTAGTATGTAATTCAGATTCAATTCAGTATATATTATTAAATTAATAGTTCAGTACGCGTTTAGACATAAATTCAGATCATAGGCGGAGTTATGGGGGGGGGGGGGCATTGCCTCCCCAAACTTGTCTGCTCTTTTTTTCTATTAACGTTAGAAAACATTGAATTCAAAAAATCTTTTTTGCTTCTGTTTATTATTAACTTTCGATACTTAAATTGATGAATTAATGTCTTCAGATCATGTGTATGGACTATAATATTTATTTTAAATTTCTGACTGTATCACAATTTCTATATCTCATTTGAGGAATGGAAGCACTGTAATGTTTCTTTTGTAACAGCCTGTACTCATGTGTTAGAAGTTTGCAGGTGATCAGGCTGCCACTTGGAGAAATATGAATAACGTACTGCACAACAATGCAGAAAAAAGAAAAGTGATCCCAGTATAATATGTAAACTTAAAGACGAGATTAAATAAAATAATTAGAGTTTACATTTCATATGATATCTTCAGGAAAATAAGCTTCATATAAAAAGTTTCTGTTAGCACTGTTACGTAGTTTTATTGATGTATGCATGTGTTTCTGTATGAGAGATAAAAAGAGGGAGATTGTTTTAAGTTATGCCTTATTATAATTCATAGTAGACCTACAGTTCAAGCGCTATACAACTTGGTCCGAAACATGGCGGATGTGGATGTAACACTGTAAGAAACATGCCCCCAAAAATACCTTTATTAAATAATCAAATTCCGATATAATGTACCACAGTCAAGCTATAACGGGGAAGGAGGTATGTGATGTCCCCAATAACCCCGTTATATGGGGATTCTATGGTTTTGCTTTGCCCCCCCCCCCAAGGAAACGGTTCTCTCTCCACCTATGATTCAGATATATATTCAGTTTATAACCAATTAACAAAAAAGTTTGTAATGACTATTCATAGTATCGATAGTTTTGATCATAACTATCGACAGGACTATTGATAATAGGAACAACAGTCAATAGTACTACCTTAAGTACTTCAAATCTGTAACCTATTCTCTCGTGACAATATTATACTCTATTAAATAAGTGATAGATCCTACCTGACAAGATCCATCCCAAGCAACTTCTCATCATTATCTGACGGACCCCCCAGCCTGGTCCAAACAGCCTCATTGCCAATGACTACGCCACTGGAGTTGGCTCCCATCTCGGCCCCCCACATCCAGGCTGGCTTACTAAGAATCACAGCTTGAGTTGCTTCCACCTGGTCCACTTCGATGAAGGTGCACTACAATCCAGGGCAATGACAACCACCAATTTCTAAAAATTTCCAACTATTAACAAACAAATCTGGTCTACAGCTGATATATATATATATATATATATATATATATATAATGGCATTTGTTTCACCCACTATTCGGATTGATAGAAATGTAAATGGTGATTGGGGGTGGGGGTGTTTCTTGTTCACATAGTAACGTTTTTATTTTCTTTTTAACGGTCTTACTAATAAAAACTCTATATACAGACGTTTAACTGTCTTATACTTATACAATGAGTAGCTCGTTTATAAGTTGTGTGTAAATTCCTTACTAATAATCATTACATACGTCGTGTATAACAGTATAACTGTTACACAGCTACGTCATAGTTCCGTCACTACTTCGTTACGAAAGGTAATAGAATATCTGAGGTTCTCTACTGGATCCGGTAGAGCGCTCTAGTGTGGCGTGTTAAATATCGATAGTACAACTGGCTCTAATCGATTACCACACTACATTTTGGTCAAAGAGTACAAGCTACAGCAATATTATTCTAATAATTCTATCATCTTTGGTTTGTTCTTCTGTGGTTACAAGGTAAACATCATCATAAAATGACAGTCGATACGAACAGCTGTTAAAGGGGCGGCCATTTTTCCCCTATATACAACACTTAAACAAGGGGTTTCGTGTATATAACTACTGCAAAGCAATTCCCATTGTATAGCTACAGCCATGTTTTCATTTATTAGTAACGTTTCCCTCAACTCTGCAGTCTTATTCACGGTTTATTAGTAAGACTGTAAGTGTTTATATTAATTATAGAATGTGCCAAGTCAAAATTCAGAATACCCTCACAGATGAGTTTGAAACAACCAGTGAGCTAAGACAAGGGGATGCATTGGCGTGCATGCTGTTCAACATCGCACTGGAAAAGGTTATAAGAGATTCAAAAATACAAACAACGAATACAATTTATTATAAATCAGTACAACTCCTAGCCTATGCAGATGACATCTATATTGTTGCTAGAACAAGAACAGCATTGGTAGATGCATTTAACTCTCTACTGGACGCAGCAAAGAGGATGGGACTACAAGTGAATGAAAAGAAGACCAAGTACCCAAATAGAGCTTGTGGTGCAGATGATTTCTTGGAGATTGGAAACTATAAATTTGATCGAGTAACTAATTTTAGTTATTTGGGCTCTATAGTTAGTCAGGATAATGATATGAGTCTTGAAACTGGTAAAAGGATCTTCCTCGCTAATAGATGCTACTCTGGTCTCGTGAGACATATTAGTTCTAAAATATTAACCTCCCAAAGCAAAATTAGGATATATAAAACTTTGATAAGACCAGTCCTCACTTATGCCTCAGAAGCCTGGACATTGACAAAAAAAGGATATACATAGATTAAACATTTTTGAACGGAAGGTTTTAAGGTCGATCTTTGGGCCAGTCAATGTAGATAACGAATGGAGAGCCCGGTATAATCATGAATTATATGAACTCTTCAGTGAACCCAATATAACATCTTTTATAAAAATGGGACGCCTGAGGTGGGCTGGTCATATGAGATTAGAGGACTCGAGACCAGCCATCAGAGTCCTCCGATATGAACCAGGGGGAAGTAGACGAAGAGGAAGACCAAAGGTCAGATGGGAGGATGGCATCAGGGAGGATGCCAGAACTATTGGAGTTAAAAACTGGATGAGTGTTGCTAGAAATAGGGATGAATGGCAGAAACTCCTATGGACAGCCAGGACCCATGATGGGTTGTCGAGCTAAGGATGATGATGATGATGATGATGATGATGATATTAATTATAACATATTCGGTTTTAGAATTATTCTCACAAAGTTATGTATTATTGTTGTTGCTAACATCCACTTTAATTACTGTGGCATCTGACGTGGTATTTTGAATTTTAAGGGTAAGATGAAAAAAACGAGGAATGTCACCAAAGACTATACTAACTAGACGGACATCTTGCAGTATTTCGCACGATTAATAAGGAGACATCTTGCACGTGGCGTTCCTAGCAGCTCGACCTCTCAACTCAGGCGGGAATTCAAACTCTTCATTTAATATATGAGACTGGATGAAGAAATTTGAGTTCGTAAGATGCATATTTCGTTCAGTATTTAGCTTAACTGTAAAATAAAAATCATTTTGAAGGAAAAAAATGATTAAAAAACCAAAGTTACACAATTCTTCTTCACTTTATTGATTCTAATGCATAATATTAACCATGCATTACTTTTTTAGCTTTGGATTCTTTGATGCACTTTTTTTGTGTTCTTTCTTCCTTTTCCTTTTTCAGTGACTTTTGATTTTGTACAATGACACATTTATCAGTAAAAATATTCAAACAATCACAACAAATAACATTTACACATGCAGGAATTTGGATGCATTGTTTCAACTTGGTTTTTACACTGTTCCTCTTGCTCTCTAAAAACTCAAGCAACTGTGAATTACACACTTCTGAAATTACAATGTACAGTGCAACAGCATTGGTGTTTGAGAAGCACATATTTCCAGTACAAACTCTTTATAGAAAATATGAGTGTTGTGACCTTGCTGCATTTCACCCAACTTGCCAAAGCATTACAGCATAAGCGAGAAGTAACAAAATATTAATTTTTTGGAAAAGATAAATTATAGGCCTAGGTACCGCCAGTCATATATCTCCTAAAAAAAAAGTGAACAGAAGTAGCAGTACTCTATTTGTATTTTATTTTTGGTCCACGGGAAATACTCGTCTTTTACATTAATAATAATACGATTATGTTCCATGAACAGAAAAAAAAATGCATTTCCAGATAAGAATATGAATTGATACTGTATTATCAAAAATTATCTATAATTCATGTGTTCCAAATCAACTAAGTGAGGAAATTACAGAGTTACAGGGAAACTATAGGGCTAACTATAAATGTTATATTTCATTGTAATAATTATTATATAATTATTGTACAATTATTTAAAATCGTTACAAAAGCAGCAAGATGCTTACTGTGGCTTGTTCTTCAGAAATCGAAAGGAAGATCGGATATCCTTTTATATTTTCTGATTATTGCAATTGTATACTGCATTCTTCACCTGACATAATTAGGAACATTAAATCCAGACGTTTGAGATGGGCAGGACATGTAGCACGTATGGGCGAATCCAGAAATGCATATAGAGTGTTAGTTAAGAGACCGGAGGGAAAATGACCTTTGGGGAGGCCGAGACGTAGATGAGAGGATAATATTAAAATGGATTTGAGAGAGGTGAGATATGATGATAGAGACTGGATTAATCTTGCACAGGATAGGGGCCGATGGCGGGCTTATGTGAGGACGGCAATGAACTTGCGGGTTCCTTAAAAGCCATTTGTATGTAAAATACTGCATAATACTTTCCAGGCATACTTCGGATCTTCTTTGTACACATTACATTACTACACTACCATAAACACTATGAATAAATTGAAATTAATTACAGAGTAGCTGAATCTTAATGGCTGTTGTTCATGTCCTTCAATATTTCGCAAAGATGTCCATCTTGTTAGTATAAAGTCTTTGATGTCACAAAACAGCATTACTGAGAAAATCAAGTTCGAATACCTGTGACATTCACGATTTTTAACCAGTGCACCAAATGTTTAACATTTCCTTATATGGATATTTCTACATTTAAACCCTTTCTGACTGGACAGTTCTGTAATCGCAATTATCACTAATAGAATGAGCTATACACCATATAATCGCTAAAAAAAATTGACATTCCCCGTTTTTCTTTTCCCTTATTCTTCATTTCTGGCACCATAATACCCCTTTCTATTTTAATGGCTTAAAAGGTACGGTACTAGATAATTCACAAATCAATTACAAAATCATATTATGAAAACAATAGCAACAGAAGTTCATGAAAACAACAAATGCATAATATTTCTGGCATAGTTCTAAAAGACCGTCTAAAATATTTCAATATACAGCAGAAACCGAATTATCTGGACTATACAGGCCAAGGACAATATTGATGGTGACAGCGCTATGTGGTTTTTGATTCAGTAATCTTAAAGGGACAAAGGTCGAACCCAGTAATGTAGAAAGACATTACATATCCATAATAAACAAGTTTTTATTCATAATACAGTACAGTATGTAACTGGCTTTAAAAAATTTTGTTTTTGTTCAGTACTGTATATATGTACAGCTGTGGCAAAAAAACCAGACTGACCCTTGTAGCTGATACAAAAGAATCCTGTGCTGTGTATTGTGTCAAACTGTGGTAATTTCAATATGGATAGTGAAGCCAGGGGTATGTACTGCTATTTAATGTAAAAATATACGCAAATATATGCCAAATAGAGGTAGAAATGTAATATTGATGCCAGATGAAAATAAAACTCTCAAAGTTTTTTCGTCTGTAAGTTTGAGGCACTGAAGGAAACAAAGGACGGTAAGAATCGAACAAATGCAATAAATTTCATTGTTACAATTAATTATACAAGATGAATGTGTTTTGTGACTAGCAAAATTTGAATCTGTGACTCTGAAATCAGCTACAAGGGTCGGTCCAGTTTTTTTTGCCACTACTGTACACTACCATAATATTATAAAAAAAAAAAAAAAAAAAAAGGCAATCCAGATAACACGGTGTCCAGATAATCGGGACTCTACGCACTATTTTTATATTGAAAGATAATTTTTTTTTTAGTGTTAAAATCCATGTGATATTTACAAACTATATTCAAAATATGCTCACTGTAGCAAATTCATTCCAGAGGAGAAAATGCTTTGACCACAGCACAGAAAATAAAGGAAAGTTTTCGGAACTGCAATTTCAGAAAAAATATTGCTATTCAGGCTGGTGTGTCACTAATAATATTAAAATATATTATTCAGAGAGGGAAAATTTCTTTCCCTGGTTGGGAATGAACACAGGAATGCAGAAGTTGGTAAAAAAAACATCTAGAAGGGGGAAAACTCCCTGGCTTCCCCCCCCCCAATTCGATCATTGGTTTCAACTTTACATTTATAGGTTTCATATTAAATGTTGTTGAAATAAATTAATTGCTCGCAGAGAAGCACTCCTACTAGATGCATGGGAAAAATCCATCACTGCTAAAATATGTGATCCATATAAAGAACATACTACATGCCAAAGGAAACAATTCCATTATATGAGTAACAGATTGTTTCCAGTGTCAAACATTTAACAATGTTTCATTGACCTTACAAAGGGAGAATATTCTTTTGGGACCACCGGTTTTTATTAAATGTTTCGGAAGAAAATTAATGATATAAAATATGGCGAGAGAAAAAAATATACAAACTAAACGTATCACAAACTCGAGACCTCTCTATTACCATTTCACGTCCACATACTGTGTTTCTGTAGCTGTGTATGAATATGAATTTTCTGCGTTTATTTGAACCTAAAAGTAAAACCAATGCAGCTTTTTTTATCATAGCATGAGTCAAGGTCCTAGATTATTAAACAAATTTTATTTTAATAATATTTTAAACACTAATCCTCTCCAAATTAATGATAAAATAAAAAAATTTGTATTGGATTTATAGCTTGGGTTTAAAGATATTTAACACTTTTTATCTAATTTATTCACTCTCAATTTTATTTTGTTTGTATTGGAATCCCCTCTTGAGCACGAGTCTTACTCATTCAGGAGTGGGCTAGTTTATGTTATAAAAAAATAAATTATGGTTTATTTAACAACACTCGCAACTGCAGAGGTTATATCAGCATCACTGGTGTGCCTGAATTTTGTCTTGCAGGAGTTCTTTTACATGCCACTAAATCTACTGACATGAGCCTATCGCATTTAAACACACTTAAATGCAATCGACCTGTGCTGGGATCGAACCCGCAACCTCGAGCACAGAAGGCCAGCGCTATACACTCTGCGCTACCCAGGTCGACTTTATATTATATAAACTCGTATTCATTTCTAATTTACTAGCATTAAATAAATAAATTTACTGTGAAGGTGTTTCTAGTGACATTAAAAAAGAGTACTAAATGTTTCATGTGAATGTTGTAATAGGCCGCGCAAAAATTTTCATGTAATGGATTTAAACGTTGTAATAAACATTGAAGTTTCCATCTCCTTTTAAAAACGTTGAATGCTTCATTTGAAGATAATGTATGACCTTCTCAAAGAAAAGATTCAAGCCTAAGGGGCACTGAGAAATAAGTTTTCAAAATGTAATTTGAAGAATACGCCCTTCGATAATAAGAAATTCGTTTAATTGGAAAGCCTAATACCTTATTGTTTCCTGTCAAGAAAATTGAGAACTATTTTAAAACTTTAAACTTAGCAACATTATCACTACTGATATTACATTAAATTTAGAGACAAAACCTATCATTAATAATAATTAGAAAACAGTAAATTCTCTGTATTTTGAATAATTTTATAAAGTTAATAAAATATTAGTTACATTAATATTATGTTGAACCATGTTCCAAGGTATGTCATCGTATGTCCCAAGGTAAATCACCCTTGTGTACCTAGGGACAGTATGTAGCACTTCAGGAAATCTATACAAAAAATTATTTAATTGAAACCTAATTTTTTTCTTAGATACTTTACACTTCAACTTCAAAGATACTGTTGTTAATAATAAAAAGTTATAAAAGCTTATACAAAAATTTAAAAAATGAAATTTAAAAATCTGTCCCTAGGTACAACAGCTTCCCCTACACTATTTACCTGCAGCTTATCTCCAGCAGCATGTTGTTGCGTTGGCTGGTATATCAATTCCTGCACCTCTCCATTAGGGCGATCTGAATTCTTCCCAAAAATCACACCACCATGTGCAGTTAGAGGTGGTAGCACCACAAATGTATCACAAGAGACTAGCTGCATGTTTACTAATTCACCTACAATGCAAATAAATAATTAATTAGCAAAACATATTTTATAGATTTTTTTTTACTATTATAGATATAAACAAAAAACCGTGAAATAAAAATTGTAGGCATGCAAAACGATACGTAAAGATATTAAAAACATATCAGTAAATTATTTACTTGGATTTTAAATAGAATTCAACACTTCCCCGACAGCATTTTAAAAGAACTGTCAAAATCCCACGGGAATATAATCATAACGTCATTTCCTGTACCCAAACCCTTTCAGAGAATATTTAGTTGTCGAAACCCGATAAATATGTTTAAATTATTTATGTACATGTACCTGAATGCTTCTGGCATTATATTAAACCAACCGCTTGAAATAATAACTCCACCTCCCCAATAACCAAACCCTCTATGAAATTCCTCTTTCTTCGAATACCGTCAATATCCAGTGACACAGTCTGATATTACGTCCCGTCTACAACCGAGATGCCAACCTCCCTCAAACGGCATTGATTTTCTGCTCTGACACGGCCGACGGAATGGACCAGTATTGCCAAATCACTTTAGGGAAATTATTTTTTCGACGGGAAATGCTCTGGCAATGCCGCAATTTTTTGTCTCAATTACTGATGTATTAAACACAGAAATCACGTTAAAAGTTGCGTAGTTTATGTAACTGAACTACATATTACGTATTTTAATCTAATGCCAGAAAGTAAATGACGTTCCAAGTAATGGGAACATGAACAAACAACCCTAACCTCTGAAAATAGAGTTTTCCGATAATTTCAGAAAAAAAATCCTTGATAGAGATCAGTTCTTTTTCAAATCACACATTTTTGAACTTGTACATTTGGTCTCAATTTAGAATATTTTTCCTCACATTAATCCTTCACATGTAGCCTAAATCAGATGTTAATGCAAAGTTGTGCAATAGATCACACTTCATAATGTAGGTCTAATACAAGAAGACTAGATAGAAGATATTTTCCTTGATCTAGTGTTTGATGAAGACCCATTACTATTTTATTTAGTACAGTATTTGAAATTCTTCAAAACTCACCAGTTAATAATAATAATAAAATTATTTAAAATTCGGAAACTAATTAGGCTAATTATCTTAGCTGTAGATTTCCATTGCTAGTGATTAAGAAGTAAATCACAACTTTCCAAGATTGCCTCTGACATTTCCAGGTGCCCCCAGCCCCCCAAAAAAAAAAAAAAAAAAAAAAAAAAACAACCTGAGAGTAGGCGTTAGAACTAGCTGTGGTCATTAGACTGTTAAATCTGCTTTACTGATCTATTACTTAGATCAATATTCTCTTACAATGTTTCTCCCTCGCCTTCACCAATACAATGGACGAACATTGCGAGGTCCCTGTGATGTAGATTCAACATTCCAGACCTTCAGCTACAATAATACGGGATGTCTTTGAAAATTGGCAAACACTGAAATCGAATCCATAATAGTTTTAACACATACTATAAAAAAAAACTGTGGCTTAGTCACTCATAATATAGGACCTGTGCCGCAGCTATCAACAAATAATACCAGTACATATGGTAATTGAAGAATGTGAAGTAGAAACTTGATAGCCTTTAGAGCAATCACTATAGTCAGTTCAGCTTTGAAGTCTTAAAGCCAAATTCAAAGGGTATTGTAAGAATATCTCACTGCAAATTCCCACTCTTGTTCTATCTTCTTTAGAGAACCATCTGTATAAAAAGTCATATCCGCTCTTCTTGTGGATACATTCTATTTAGGTTATCAGTACCACGGTTAGTTGTAACTTCTGATTGGTAGGTCTGTTGATTTACGAGCCAGTTTAGATAGTGACAGTTCATATTTTTCTCATATCAATACTATAATCTACATGATTTGTAAGAGCATTGAGTACAATTTTATAGATTCTTGAGAATAATGTAGTTCTTCGTCTTTAAATGTTTGTTTTGAAATTTTAAACAAGTTGTAAGAGAATTCTTGTGAAATCACGAATATGTTTATTTGAGTTTAACTTTTCATGCAGTTCCAGTTCAATTGATCTGAATCTTCTGGCCCCACTATGGCCTTAGGATTTACTCAACCTCTAATGGAAATGAGTATCCGGGGTATTTTCTTGGAGGGTAAAGGCAGCAGGAACACAGGACTAGCATCCCTACTGCCATTAATCCCGACTGTCTGTAAAGGTGTGAGCCTTAACCTCTCGCCACTTTCTGGGCTGATTTGACCTGTCATTACTTTACTTTTATTTCACACTGGAATTAGCTGTTGTTGAGATTAATGGAAAAAAAATACGGTAATGAAGTCGTTAACAGTACTGGTAGCTAAAAGAAAACATGAACAAATTCATGAAACATAAATACAGCCAAATTTATAAAATCTTCCGTTTATTATAAATAAAAGATCAACTCTTCTCTATTGGCTAATTTAAAAGTTAGAAATACAAAAAAGTATTAATAAATTAAAAACATGAAGCTGATACAGAGATATCATGAAAGGGAAGAACAATTCCGTGTAAGTTATTTAGCACTAAATTACTTCCAGTCATTACTGTAAATAAACTTTAGTTTCTTAAATCTTACATAATTCTAAGCCATTCATTTTTATTTACATATAACCTTACACCACATATTCTTACATTATAAAATTGAGGTACGAAACATAATTTAAAATTTATAATCACAGCAACAAATTTTAAACTTTTGAAGCAAAACCAAAGTCTGAGAGACTGAGAAGAATATATGCAGAAGTAACAGTAATTTTACTTCTGATGAAGAGACGTAAATCTGTCTGAAAGACGGGGGGAAAAAATAACAGAAAATTCAAGAGAAATTAAATATAAAACGATGATGGTAACAATATTACTACTAGTAACAAATGATAGTAGCAGTGATAGTCATAGCAATGATAGCAGTAGCAGGCCTAAAAAGTTATGGGGTTTTCATAACAATTCTGGAGTCTGTAATACTTGTGGTGTACACAGTATTCTTGCCCTTTCATGAGCATGGTTTTCTATAAGGAAATACATCACATTACAGTAATGGGCAGTGAGTTATACCAATTTGCAGAGCAAATGTTTCCATAAATCTGTCTCTTACGCACAAAAATCTCAAGTGAAATTTCTGCAGTCAGAATGTCCCCTCTTAGCTGAAATAACGAAGTTTACATTTTCTCCAATTTTTAATACTATACAGAGAGAAGATTGGTTATTAATGAACCACCAAAAAATAAACAGTTATGAAATTCTACAATTTCTAGAGTTCAGAGCTGCAAACCTTCTCTTTCTCTATGCTACTGAAGTATTGATGTAACCTACAATGACCACGAATGAAATGATAAATCATTCAAACTCATTTATATTAAACATTAATTATTTTTAAACAACTTAATTCAAAAACAGTAAAACCTCGATAGATGCACCTGCTTATTACGCTATCCTGTGTAATATGCTTTTTTGTCCGGTCCCTGCACATTTCATATATAACGGCTTTATAAAATACCCGTTTGTTGCGCTTAAGTCCCGCATAATATGCTGTTTTTGTGGTATATTTTCGATGTAATTTTCAGCAATGTACTGTAACAGCAATGAAACATCTTGGTCACTGAACTCACTGGTGCCATTAACCTGAAAAGTATTGGTATTCGACCCTTTACCTGTGCATTTAAACCTTCATACTTCATACCTTAGTATACCCCACCCTCTTGTTACGCTCTCTTATTCGACTCTTCACCTGCGTGCTTAAAGCCTACATACAGTTACAATACCTCACCCTCTTGCTAACCCTCTCTCTCAAACAGCATTCCTCACTCAGCCGTAATAAAATTCTGAAATTTTTGCTGGGCAGTTTGTTGTCTTTTAGTGTATTGAAGTATCTGTGAATGTGATTATACAATGAGTGTTAAACGAAAAGCCCTTTCTGTGTCGGAAAAATTGGAAATCTTACGAAAGTACGATGAGAACAGTACTCTTACTCAGAAACAACTCTTTGATGCATTAGGAATCCCATCATCGACATTAAGAACGATAATAAAAAATCACGACTCAATCACTACAGCTGCAACGTCGGAAGGATGTAATCACAGAAACTGAAGTGTGGTAAACATGAGGACTTGGAGAACACGCACACGGCAAACAACTATAAATGGCTTTTTTTTTTTTCCGAAAGAATTAAGTACAGTACATATTGTAAATGTCTTTGACGTACAGTACAGTAATTACATAATGGAGTAATACTGTATTACCTTTCATGAATCATGTACTTCAATAAAAAAAAATGCTAATAGATACTGTATATAAGTCAAAATTAGTATACCCGCCTAATACAAGGTCCCGGTTAATACGCGTTTTACACCCGGTCCCTTGAACAGCGTCTTATCGGGGTTTTACTGTAGTAAATAAATCAAAGATTGTTTCTCAGCTTGAAGTATGTTGATTTATATACTTCTACATTGTTTGATTAATACAAAATAGGATTAATGTGTATTTCGAAAGTACATATGGTCCCAACATAAAGAATCTATTCATCCAAAATCAGAGCAGTCTACATAAACATAGACTTATTTTTGAGACACATGGAATTTCATAGAAGAAATTGTATTAAACATAAAACTATGAGCAAGATCTTGCTATAGACGACCAAAATCTGATGGGAGGAAGAAATGCAAATCTGCCATCACTGCACTTTCTCCCCACTCTAATTTCCATACCCTCACCTACAGTACTTCCATACATTAGTAGTGTCCATACCTGTGGAGTAACGGTTAGTGCATCTGGCCGCGAAACCAGGTGGTCCAGGTTCGATTCCCGGTCAGGGCAAGTTACCTGGTTGAGGTTTTTTCGGGGTTTTCCTCAACCCAATATGAGCAAATGCTGGGTAACTTTCGGTGCTGGACCCCGGACTCATTTCACTGGCATTATCACCTTCATCTCATTCAGATGCTAGATAACCTAAGATGTTGATAAAGTGTCGTAAAATAACCTACTAAAAAAAAACCTACACTAGTATAGTCACGACGCTGTTATTCCCGGTGTGGCTCCTCCTCTTTCCTTACGTCTTAGGACGTGAAGGCTCTATAAAGTCTAGGTAGGTAGTATCGTTCGCCAATTTTGTTCTTTCATTGCCTAGCTACCAGACGAGGAATCCATTTTCCACACCATTAAACATTATCATGTCGTAGTTCCTATGATAATAAATCAAACTCACTGTAATTCAGCAAATAATTGAGAGGCAAATAACATTCTCGTGTGCTTTCTGCGAATGCCAATGAAAGAGCCAAAATGGCGGGCGATTATATTGAGTATTTATCGAGCCTTAGGAAATGCATAACGTCTTCATCACACGTTTAAATGTAGCCGACCTGCAACGTGATTGGCTGCCGGAAATTAGAATGACAGGACTATAGCATCGTTCGCCATTTTTGTTCTTTCGTTGCCGAGCTACCAGACGAGGAATCTATTTTCCACACCGTTAAACATCATCTCGTAATTTCTATGGTAATATTTATTTTAGTAGGTTATTTTACGACGCTGTATCAACATCTTAGGTTATTTAGCATCTGAATGAGATGAAGGTGGTAATGCTGGTGAAATGAGTCCGGGGTCCAGCACCGAAAGTTACCCAGCATTTGCTCATATTGGGTTGAGAGAAAACCCCGGAAAAAACCTCAACCAGGTAACTTGCCCTGACCGGGAATCGAACCCGGGCCACATGGTTTCACGGCCAGACGAGCTAACCGTTACTCCACAGGTGTGGACTCCTATGATAATAAATCAAACGCACTGTAATTCAGCAAATAATTGAGCAGCAAATAACGTCCTCGTGTACTTTCTTCGAACGCCAACGAAAGAGCCAAAATGGCGGGCGAGCCTTAGGAAATGCATAACGTCATCATCAGCGAATCACAAGACGCACACGTTTAAATATAGCCGACCTGCAACGCGATTGGCTGCCGGAAATAAGAGCGACGGGACTATAGTAACATTAATTTCAATTTCTATTTACAAAAACTAATGAACTATACTGACTGATCTGCAACATTTTTAGAAAACAGAAAAACTTCTCATACTGCTCCATTACACCCCCATAGATGATTTCACTCGTGATTTACTTCGACGTACATTATATGAGTGCTATAAGAAGGAATGTCCCCCACAGCGGAAAAACAAAAATAATGCAGGGGTGAGTATTTATGACATTCCTTCAGGAGAGAAAGCCGTTATGTTTTGTCACAAAGTGCAGCACAACAGGTCCACACTGGTGATGATCTAAGTTCATTATAACTTGCAATACATACCATACCATACCATACGTTTTTCCTTGAACAGTGTTTTAACACATATGAGCTATTCCATCTCAAATCGACCGAAATATAGAGAAAATTGACCTTACAATTTCTAAATACAATAAAACTTTTTTTGTGTGTAGAGAAGTGTGATACAATGCTTTGTGCAAAGTCTGAGACATCAGAACTTCATAGTGTTTAAATTAAAAATATTTAAATTTATCGTATTTTCATAAAATTAGCAACTTTAAATTGTGGCTCCGAAACCCTTTCACCCATGATCAAAATGATGGTTTATTTTGATGCTGAGAAATTAAAGTTTATATTGACATATAAACAGATTTTCTTACTTTTTATGGAAATGGAGAAATTTAGATTTTTCCTCATTAAGACGCCTTTGCCAAGGAAAAAATATTTTAAAAATATATAATTAGATTTCACATTGAAAGTACAAATAAACACATATTTTTTACTGATGGCACGTTGATAAGAAAGTATTGAAAATATCAAATAGAGAAAATGAATAGTACGCGCGTGAACTAACCAGCTGACTGTGAGACGGGGGCTAGCCGAGGCAATTAAGGCCGGGAGACAAACACGTGATGTGTCGTCTAGCAGTCATAGCTGGGCTAGCTTTATCACAGGTTTTCATAAACACAGGAGTAAAATGACGCCCAACGCTCGCTTATCTTCAGCCAGTGCGTGCGGTACTGCGCCGTTCAAGTCTAGGCGTGTGAAAATAATTTATTTAATACCCTCGAAACTTATTGCCGTGCCACTAAGCAAACAATGCCGAATGCCTCTTGATAATGCAAGGTTTTTTCTCAATATTTTTTTACATTTTTACAAATTGGCAAAAAGCCTAAAAGTAAGTAAAATCAGATTATCTGTCTCTCTGTGTACAATAAAAATAAGGATTACTTCTTAACGTAACCTACTAAATGTCAGCTTCAAAATGAGCTCCCGTTCAATGTTCTGCAGTAAATGGTTCCAGAGTTCTGAGTGCTGAAAGAGGCTTGTTTTTATAAAATACGCTAAATTTGTCGCTAAATAATACGAAAACCGTTTGACTTTCGATAGTATATTTTTGAAAATGCACTCTCCTCAGCACCTTGTATAAATAGGGAAAAAAATCAGAGTATAAAAAAATGCGAAGTTTTTTACTGATCGATTTCATATGGAATAGCCCATATAGTCATTTTGCAAAGAGGACTTTGGTAAAATAAGATTTTAAAGAAGCTGCAAACACATATATTCTGTCTGATGATCATCCAAAGATCTTAATGTTCTCTGTAATGACTAGACTGCAGAAGTTTATGCAAATGTATATTTTTTGATTGTGCAAACCTCTAAAAAAAAAACTTTGCATATCTTTGTTTATCGTGTCCTATGAGTTCAAACAAAGCCAGGTTCATTTCGTATACTTTCAGCTTTTTTATATAAATCATATTCTATTTTATTTTGCACATTCAAGAACATTTATTGACTATTTTTGTTTTATTAATTTTTACCTTCTTCAAATCCTTTCAAGAAACAGTTATTTCATTACTGTTAACACTGTAACAACACAATACTATACAGAACTTCAATGTCTTCAAATTTAAAGCAATTGTTCGTTAGTTTTTATCAATAACAATGTAATTTCACTCACTTAAGAGGTTAGGTACAGCTTATAGCAGTAAAATTTTTGGAAATATTCAACATTTTTTCCTCCATTACAGTTCCTTGTACAATAATAAAAATTGGTATGTGTAAAACACTGTCCTTCTGATATATGAAAAACATATTTTTACGATTAAAAGAAATCATTTATTTATTTATTTATTTTTTTTCAAAAATTCAAAATGTGCAGTTCACTGTGCAGTGATGAAGCGTTTCCCTCATAACTCTAAACTTGTTAACTTTTTCATGTTCTCTCTCTTTTATTTTATTGCTGAAACCCATGTTTACAATATCATGCTCTTTCAACTACATTCCTTAATAAATATATTTTTTTTTATTTTGTGTTAGAAAAAATACTGATATTTGACCATTTTGTAAAATGAATTTATTTTTTATCACACAATCTATCAAAGACAGAGAAATGATCTTGCATCATATTGTAGATATGACTTGTATTAATACACACATGAAATTTCATCACAGAATGTTGTATAGTTTTTTAGTTATGTGGGAAACACTTCATCACTGCACAGTGAACTGAATTTTGGGAGAAAACAAAAGGGAAGAAGTAAATATTTTTTTTAAATCGTAAAAATATTTTCTTTTCATATAGCAGGACAGTGTTTTACACATACTAATTTTCATTACTGTACAGTAATGGGGGAAAAAATGTTGAATATTTCCAAAATTTTACTGCTGTGAGCTGTGCCTAACCCCTTTAAGTTTCTGGTCGTTTATAAATAACACGTGGCAAAGTCGGTATATACTGTATAGAAGTGGTTAACTATCACATCGACAGTGCCTTATTAATTTTATTTTGACTGCTACGTTAACAAGCCAGGAATGATATGTTTGGATAATGTTTCACTTTGTATTAATATGTGAAGACTACAGGATGAAAAGGGGGAATGTGAAGATTTTCAGGAGAGCTAATTTAAAGTTCAAAACTAATTTATTCAAGAAGTGTGTTACAAATTATAAATACCACCATGCATTTTGAAAGGTGGTTAATCTAGTAATCAATATATTTTATTGTCGTCTAACAATAAACTTCCAATTTTTACCATTATCTCAATTTTCACAAAAAAAAGTGACATTCCCCCTTTTCTTCCTGTGGTCTTCATGTGTTAAAGTGAGGTATGTATTAAAAAGTTTTTAGTGAAGAAAGCTTTAAAATAAAAAAGACAGAAAGAGTGTACTGTTCAAATGGAAAACGAAAGAGGAAGGGAAATGTTTCTCTAATAATGATGAAGTGGTACTGTCAAGTGTGAGAGAAACAATCGAGTTTTTAAACTGTCTGATTTTTTTCTAGTCACACTATTGTATGTCGTGTTTTCTCGTATCAGTTTTTTAAATATTTTTACTTGTTTATTTGATTGATTTTAGTATATTCATGTATCATGCATTCAAATTATATTATTACTTTTAGTATCGCTTTGTACAATTTTTATTTCAATATTACCATTATTACATTATTTATATTATACAAATATTTTATATTTGGTCAAAATAAAGCACAACTTCAAAAATAGTCTCGGCTAAGCAGTCATTTTTACTGCATATGATTTATTTTTAATGCCAGCATTACCAAGGTTGGGCAAAAATTGCCCACCTTTTTTTATTATCTAAAACTTTTTGCAATAAATGAAATCCGATAGTTTTCACCCTCCATCTATTTGTCTCTAACGTGATAAATTACACATGTACATATTTGTTCTGTTTTAGATTTGAAATATAACAGACTAATAATTGAGGTATTTGTTGGTGGGCAGATTTTACCCACCCTTAGTATTTCATGTGATCTAAATTTTTTAATATTTTCAAGTTTGAATTCTGTGATTGACCAATGTCAGATATGGAAATTGTGGACTTAATTTATGTAAAAACATTCGGATAATAAAATTGTGTGTGCTGGAGCATTTTGCTCAAAAAATGATATAGAATCACTGAA
The DNA here is from genome assembly GCA_025594305.2 of Periplaneta americana. Lineage (NCBI taxonomy): Eukaryota > Metazoa > Arthropoda > Insecta > Blattodea > Blattidae > Periplaneta > Periplaneta americana. The sequence continues at coordinate 16,050,802 of JAJSOF020000009.1, read as the reverse complement.
ATGAAGAACTGGTGTGCTTCTTTAAAGTAACATAAAAAATTGTGGTGATAAAATTTAATTGAACATAAGGTAAATCTTTAAAATTGAAGGTAATTGATCAATGATAATACTGTAATAGAATAATACAATTTATTTATTACACTAGTGGCCGGTTTTTCAAGTATTGTTAGAAAATTTAACGACTGTTAAACTCTAAACAGTTTGTTAATTAATAAAATTGTATGTTTTCAACACCAGTTTGGTTTAACAGATTGTTAACAATTTGTTAATTTTAAATGTAGGATTTCGGGCAGTTAACTCGTTTAACAGTTAGTTAAATATGGCCGATGTCTCCATAGCTGTTCGAACAGAAGTTGCGAAATTAATATTTTGTGTCTCTCTGTAGGGAATGTTTAGCATATGACTGGTAATATAACATTTAAAAAATACTTTGGACTATTTAAATACATCAGTGTTATTTTATTTCTTTCGTATTTCGTATCTATAATAGCAATGAGGAAATATAACCTTACTTTGTAATTATTATTCAGCATGTCACCTACAACTTTCATTTGTCAACTGTTTGTTTATGGAGCGTGGCCTACTATAACAGGTTGTCATTTTATGCAAGTTTCATGACTCACTCTATAATATAGAATTTAAAGATTAATTTTAGCCAATCAAAAATTGTCTTACATGTGTAGAATCGTTACCAATTGCTGTTGAGTAGTTAAAATAGTGCTAACAGACGTTATAGTTAAGTGTTGGTTATCTTAAACAAAATTATGTTGAACAAATGGAAAATACATTAACAAAACATTAAAAATAAACAGACTGTTAATTTAACATTCGTTAAGCAAAATTAAACATTACTTGGACAAACTGGCCATAGAAGTAATACATTAAATTTAACTGGGTGGGTAATTTTTGTCCACCCTTGATAATCAATATCACCAAAACTATTTTGATAACGCTGCTAGGGTTAATATAGATTTAGGCTATTTTAATTGCATTACATGCATACATATTTCCAGATATTTTTGTGCATGAACTTTGCAATCTGGTAATAAGTCAGAATAAAACTTATAGTCAACACTTACCAATTCACAGCCAAAGTTGCTTCTAATGTAAGACATGAGGTCAATTGCTATTCAATATAAAAAAAGAAGATAGAAAAGAATAATGTATTTTTCTTGTTTAAGATAACGTTCAGATGTTCACTTCCCAGGAATGCATATATGTTTCTTCAATTACTAATTTGCGATTCATTTGTACAACATAATCATTGACACTTTCTTACAATACATCCACACTGCAGCAAAACTGTCTTTAAATTGAACACAGCAATATCTATAAGTCGATTATAAACCTAGTTTGTTGCTCACTGCTCGAGTCTTTGTTGGTACAGAAAGCATTCCAGCCTTGCTCGTTCCTCCAGATTTTCCTCTCCATGCAGGCTTACCTCTCGCCCTGAAATATAAAATTTGTCATTATGTGTTTTCACGAGAGAGAACTGATTCATAAAATTGTATACTACAAGCTCTATCTAACGTTTTTCAAGAGACATGGAATAATTAATCTTAAATGAGAGTAGATGCTAAATAGGGGTTTGCTACTTTTGTTTAAATATGTTTCAATACTTTTGAAAAAATGAAATTTATTTGCAAAAAGCTACTATAAGTAAATTATGGACAATTCTATACAAAAAATGGAAAGGAACATGGTCTCTGACCTCCAAACATAAGAGTCAACTACAAGCCATGGAAATGAGATATTTAAGAAGAATAGAAGAAAAAACTAGAAGAGATAGAATACGAAATCAAACAATAAGGCTAGGTCTAGGAAGTGATCCTCTTGTAGAACAAATAAAATTATCACAATTAAGGTGGTTTGGACATCTGGCTAGAATGAACAATGATAGATACACAAAAATAGTGTGGCAAGTTAGAATGGAGGGAAAAAGACCTAAAGGAAGACCGAGGCAGACCTGGGAACAAGGAATCCAAGATACCATGCGGGAGAGAGGGATCAAATGGAAAGAGGCAAGGTCCATTGCTCAGGACCGTGACAGATGGAAGGCTCTTTGTAAAACCTCTACACCAGGTGGTAGAAGAGGATCAACTAAGTAAAAAATGGAAAGGAAAGCTAGGAGCTAGGTACCAATTAAGTCTCTTCTCGCCATTTCTGATATCTTAGCATTTGGATTTTTTTTTTCCATTTTGCGAAGTAAATTAACTTTCTTCGCGAGAGAAGGTTTTTTTCTTTTCCCGGCCATTTATTTCTAGTGATATGTACAGTAATGCTGAAAAATACCATCTCTTCACTGAGTAGCACCAGGATTGCCAAACATCCTGGATTTTCCAGGATTGTTCTGGATTTTAATGGTGTGTCCTGGATTCAGTTATATTTGTCCCGAAATGTAAAAATATTGAAAAAAAAAAAAAAGCAATAATTTGCTCATTTCTATAAAATTATTTTTAAAATTCCTTATTCATTTTTTAAGATCCTGCCCAATCTATGTTGAATATCATCATCAGTGCCTGGTGCTTTGTATCGGGTTCTACTGAAATAAAAATGGTAGTAGTATAGTCACAGTCTACTATATACAGTCGCGAAGCTCAATATGTAGTAAAAATGCAAACATGGGTAGTTGCCCACCACTAGGATCGCTACTATCGCCTCATCATCGCAGATCTCTCTCCTAGCAGACGACAAAATATGTTACACTTTCGTTGTCGTGTTCTTTTGGAAAAATTAACACCTTCCTTCCATTATTGAAACATTAAATGCATAAAGTTAATTTATTATTTTAATGAAGTATATTAAATTCCACCATAAACTCGAAGATACCTGCAAGAAATAAGTTAATATAATTTTTGTTTGTGCAAAACGAACTGAAATTTACTAAAATAGCTTCACTCATTCAAGATTATAGCAATAATTAACTATGAAACCAATAAATATTAATTTGCATTTCTCTTTAAAACAATAATAATGGAAATATGAATTAATGGAGTAACTTACGTGTACCGGTTTTAGTGTAGGCTTAACGAGTTAACAAATTGGGATGAGGTTAAGCAATAATAATCACACCAGAATTGGAAATAAAACGTGATCAGTAAATTTTATTGTAACAGACTTTTTCTACGTCTCTAGTAAAGCAACAAATAAAAATAACAACAAAATTAACAGCTATAATTAAAAACACATCCTTTGAAGAAAAAAGTAGGCCTAAGGAATAATAATCCCACCAGAATGGAAAATAAAACGTGATCAATAAATTTCATTAAAACAAACTTAATTTTTCTACGTCTTTAGTAAAATAACACATAAAAATAATAACAAAATTAATAGCTACAATTAAAAATATATCCTCTGAAAAAAAAAAAGTAGACCTAACCTTTATTTCTCTGGAAATTTAGCAGCCTAAGTGACAGAACTTTAACCGGTATCTAATGTCCTTTCGGTTAGACTGAAACATTTCATTGTGAAATTTAAGGATATAATGTGTTCTAACACTCACAAAGAACTTCAAATTAACAGTTTTGTTTCTGCACAGCATTCTTGTGGAAACCCAGGAACCTTTCTGAATCTTTCGGAAATCGGAAAAAGGGTAACTCTGGCCTCTTTCTCTTACTGTTGCTACAATTTATAGCACTACAAACGTCTCCTCCTTGTCCCATATTATTATTCCAATTATTATATTTTAGCCATTAACATTTTCATTATAACCAATAACGAACATTTCACAAGCATCAATGTGAAATACGAGCTAGCACTCGATAGAAATAAGACACAGTCCAAAGTCGACCATGGACAGTCTATTGTTTCTAGCTGCTAACCGCTTGGAGCGCTTTATCACGAGATTTGCAAAAAAACACCTCAAGCTTCGCGACTGTATATAGTAGACTGTGGTATAGTATGTATTATATAGTATTTTTATTTTTTATTCTGTTTGGAAATTGATTTATTATTGATAGGACTTAAACATTGTATTATAGGGCATTTTTTTATGTATAGATCAGGCTGGAATACGTCATTATTTTTCTAGACTTTACCAATATCAAACGAAATTTGAACTTCAAATTAGTGTAACTCTGAAAATATTGAGATTAGGACACATGTTTATATGACATTTTTTACTCAGAATGTCTTCACAAATAACCTCTGTAAGTGACGGTAAAACCTCGTGAATCATCCTGTATAATTTTCACACAATTCTTCTGTATTCTGGACCCCACTGTCAACAGCAGTTCAGCAGCAGACAAAAATTATTTAATTTTATTAGTAGCTACTATGGTAACTCTCAAATATTTTTTAAATTAAAATATTTATAATAAAATGAAACGACGAAAATATGAGTTATGAGCATTCAGAAAAAAAAATCAGAGCTTTAAGCAGTGAGTTGATTCACTCAATGCTTATATTATTAATTAAAATTTAATTAAACGTAAAACGTCCATTTTCACTAAGGGTAAAAACATGTTGGAGTAGTTCATCTCGCCACGCATATCGCCGCGCATCTCGCCGTGTGGCGATTAGGAAACAAACCAACGACATATAATGGGTAAAAACATGCTGGAGTAGTTCATCTCGCTACGCATATCGCCGCACATCTCGCCGTTCAGCGGGAATCAAACTGGTTTGATTTTCAAGATGCAGCTTCCTGAAACTAGCGTTCTGATTGGTCGGTTGTCGCAACGGAACGTCATGATTCTCTCCATCTGTCCTCTCAATGTAAATGCACAGTTGTGATACTGCTGGCTGTGTACATTGTTATTTATTAATAACAAATATTGCCGTGTGGATTTACAGCCATGGATAAGGAGGAATTAATAAGGAAATAAGTCGTACCAAAACTTGACAAGTGTTAAAGTAAATGAGATAAATAAAGACTTTCAGTGGCAGTAATTAGTTCATTTTCTGTTAATTTGTTGGGCAGTTTCTTTTCTTATTTTTTTTAAATCTTGCAGTTCTTAATTGCTTATTATATTACAGTATGTTCATTTTTAAAGCCATTATTATTATTATCATTATTATTATTATTATTATTATTATTATTATTATTATTATTATTATTACTCATTTCGTTTTCAGAACAAAAAGTGTTTATACTACGTCAAACTTTTTGTACAATATTTTGAAAGAATATGTGTTTCTTATTGTGATTGACAGTGAAAGATTTTTGCTAATAATAAGTAATAAATTTTGATAATAGTACATTATTATATACTGTATAATTATTAATTATCTGAAAGTCACTACCGACCTCTCTTCAGCACTGATTGGTTGTTTATGTATGTTAGTGTACACATCTGGATTTTAGGTTCTATTAGCATCAAGATGTAATTGAACGTTGACTGAGACATTCTTAAATATTCGTAAAATCTATCTGGAAATGCCTTTAGCTGTTGATATAATTGATAGAATTCACCAAGTTCAGTGCGTTCCTTATTGATTGGATGCACACTGTATGTTCTTCTTCTGTTGGAAAGTAACCACCACTTCATTGCAGCACTCGTTGATAAATCGCCATCACTGTCAGAATTTGTAAACATTTTTTAATACTAATAGGTACGACCAATAAATTTATTAGTATTTACCACGTTGTGTTTCATGGAGAATCTCACATCTGTACTCATTGTCCGCGTAAGGCGAGAATCATGGCGAGGTGAATTGCTTCACTATGTTCTGCTGATGCGAGATGCATGGCGAGGTGAACGGCGAGATTCGCTACTCGGAGAGGCGAGATGAACAACTCCAACATGTTTTTACACTAAGAACTTGTGAGACACTCATTCCCCAACAAACCATCTGAGACGTCATAGTTACCCATATCCAGACTTGAACTTCTTCCTCCAGTTCCCACGGAAAGAACTTTTACGCTTTCTGTCCGTCTGTTTTCCACCACTGCTGAAATAAGGCGACTCTGCATTCATGTCTGTGCTCAGCCATTCTGTTTCCTGCAATGCTTCATTCTTCTTCTTCTGGTTTTCAATTTCTTTAAGGATAGCTAAAGAACAAGACAAAAAACAGTGGATAACAAAAAATAATTCAGTTCTCAATAATTGTTACTGAACATAGGTAACGTACAGGTATGGAAAACATGTGTTCTAGACTCATTTATATATACTTACTTACTGGCTTTTAAGGAACCCGGAGGTTCATTGCCGCCCTCACATAAGCCCGCCATTGGTCCCTATCCTGAGCAAGATTAATCCAGTCTCTATCATCATATCCCACCTCCCTCAAGTACATTTTAATATTTATTATCTTCCCATCTACGTCTCGGCCTCCCTAAAGGTCTTTTCCCCAGTCTCCCAACTAACACTCTATATGCATTTCTGGATTCGCCCATACGTGCTACATGCCCTGCCCATCTCAAACGTCTGGATTTAATGTTCCTAATTATGTCAGGCGAAGAATACAATGCGTGCAGTTCTGTGTTGTGCAACTTTCTCCATTCTCCTGTAACTTCATCCCTCTTAGCCCCAAATATTTTCCTAAGCACCTTATTCTCAAACACCCTTATAACCTATGTTCCTCTCTCTAAGTGAGAGTTCAAGTTTCACAACCATAAAGAACCACCAGTAATATAACTGTTTTATAAATTCTAACTTTCAGATTTTTTGACAGCAAACTGGATGATAAAAGCTTCTCAACCGAATAATAATAGGCATTTCCCATATTTATTCTGTGTTTAATTTCCTCCCGAGTATCATTTATATTTGTTACTGTTGCTCCAAGATATTTGAACTTCTTCACCTCTTCAAAAGATAAATTTCAAATTTTTATATTTCCATTTCGTACAATATTCTCGTCACGAGACATAATCATATATTCTTACTTGAAGGATTCGTAACAAGCTGTTTTTTACGGTGATGGGTTGTTAGCCCTTCGCCCAACCCCCAAGCTGGAGGACCACCCCTCATCGGCTGTCCACGACTGCTTATTCAATATATTCGCAGCTACCCTCCATATCTGCAGGTCATCTCCTCGATCCGCAACCTGAGGATGCGCCATGCCGTGGTGATAGGGACCCACAATACATGGCATCTATATATAATTTGAACTGGTAATGGAAATTACGGGAAAATGTATTTATTATAGATGTTGTTCAGAGGAAAAAAGGGACAAATATGTAGTGGACTGCTGTATCATTTGCTATTCTTGTGTACCAATTCAGCAAGTGCTATTGCAGTTAGTGAACAATTTTATAACGAATGATTTCTCATCATACACATATGAAATTTCCATTCTGCTATTTTAACAGTATGAAAATGCAGATTTATTGTACGAGGCGCATCCAGAAAGTAAGTTTCCTATTTTTTTTAAAAAAAGAACATACACTTTCAGGAATACATTTACTGACAACAGGTACAGCAATGTTTCAGCTATTTTTGAACATAGCCACCATGAGAATTGAGACGCTTGTCGTATCATGGGATCAACTTTTGTATCCCTCTGTCGTAGAACTCTGCCGCCTGCGAATGGAACCAGCGTGTGACAGACGTCTTCAGCTCTTCATCGTTGCCAAAACAGGAATTTCTTGAGGTGCAAGAAAACGTGAAAATCGCTGGGAGCAAGATCAGGACTGTAGGGTGGATGATCAAACAACTCCCAGCCAAATTCCGTCAAAACAGCTGCTGTGCGCCGAGCCGTATGTGGACGAGCATTGTCATGGAGGAGCACAACATATGCAGTAAGGATTCCACGCCTCTTGTTTTGAATGGCACGTCGCAATTTTCGCAGTAATGGTCAGCGTTCACTGTTTCACCTCTTGGAAGAAAGTCAATGAGCAGAATGCCCTTCCTGTCCCAGAACACCGTGCACATCACTTTCCGTACCGACAGCGTCTGTTTGAATTTCGTCCTGACCGGAGATCTACTATGCCGCCAATGCAATGACTGCTGCTTGGTTTCCGAGGTGAAGTGCGAAATCCAAGTCTCATCGCCCGTGACGATCCTGTCGAGGAATTCGTCGCCGTCATCATGATACCATTGCAGAAATGTCAGTGCTGCTCCTAAACGTTGCATTTTGTGTTCGGGTGTCAGGTTTTTCGGCACCCACCTGGCACACACTTTTTTGAACAGCAGGTGCTTAGTGACAATCTCATGCAACAAGGATCGCGATATCTGCGGAAAATGGCTACTCAGCTCCGTAATCGTGAAGCGACGGTTCTCCATGATGCACTGCAGCACCAGCTCAACACGATCATCATTGATGAGGGACGGTCGCCCACAGCGCTCTTCATCATGGACACTTTGACGATAAATATCTTCGGATTTTTTTGTTTTATTTTTCCACAGGTTTAACTGTTTGTTATTCTTTTCGTTTATTTTATTATACTTTGTGTGGTGATTTTAATATATTAAGTATATATAATATGGGTGAATACGGAAAACTGCCTACACCAGCGACGCACCATCTGCTTACTCATGATGTTCGGCCCATAGATCTGACAGAGCTGCCGATGAATTTCAATTGGCACAATGCTTTGTGCATTAAAGAACTATATCACCGACTGAACCTCGCAGGCGGAGGGAGAAGGAATAAGAGCTTCCATTTCGGACCACTGCTGCCACACTACTGGCACCAGGCGGGACCTGTCCGGCTGGCATATGATTGATACGTCATAGATCTGTTACGCATGCGCAATTGACACGGCTAATTACGTTTACTTTCAAGGGGAAAAAATTGGGAAACTTATTTTCTGGATGCGCCTCGTACACAAGAATGAACAGAAAATAAGTTATAGTATTTTTCTATTAATTTTTAAGAAAACTGGAAACTTCTCTAACAATTTACAGTGAGTAGTTCTCTTTTTAACTCTAAATGGTGATAGTGAAGCTCTGATGCAATACAAACAGGAATAGCAAATCGTGAGAACTGAACCCTGGTTCTTTTGGGTGAACTATGAAATATTCCATGTCGACACCTCACCTTTCTTTTCAGTAGCATGCTGCTTACAGATAGAGAGCAAGCTTTCGCCATATTTCTCGAAGTTGGCTTTGGTCACGTGTGAGATCTGCAACATCTCCTCAGCTGTTTCTGGAAGCCTGTGAGACATCGCACGCAAGGCCTGCAATAACGAAGAAGCTTGTATCACCATTCTGCACACTTTGTGTCTTTCGTGATGTATCAGAGCTGAAGATTGTCTTAACATGAGAACTTTGAAAAACAGATGCAATATTAACATACCTGCACATTCATAATGGACGCACTGCTGACTCCCAGAGCGTCTGCCAGCATGCTGCATATGTCCATCAGTTCGTGGTAACATCTATCTTGCAGCTCTCGCAACTCTGCATTCGTTGAGCCATCTGTCATCGACTCGGACGTCTTTGTGGCATTCGTCTGCTGGTTGTTAGATGCAGAACCCCTCATTGGGAACATTATCTGTCATGTAAAACATTGATTAAATGAGTTTCTGGTGGGCAGGAAAAACCAAATATAAGTTAGGGTGACCAGACGTCCCGGTTTTAATGGGATTATCCCTTTTTTTCAGCTTCTTGTCCCCTGTCCAGAAAAAAGTATGCTCAGGATGCCAAATGTCCCATTTTTTTTTAAATGGCGTCCCGGTTCCCTAAATTATTATTAAACTATTTCTTTTTCTTTTATTTCATTTAATAATTACGTAAAACATTGATTAATTCTATACTGTTTCTATCAGATGTCACCATAATGAATTCAATTTGATAATCGATACCTCAAAGCTTAAATCGATAATAAAAAAATATTGATAATTCTACCATCAGGTGGCAATGAGATTATCCTTCGCGTTCACTTTACTGGCTTCTTCCTATTTATAAGTTGTTGTTGATTGTAAAAGGTCGGTTTTTTTTGTATGCGTAAGTGTTGTGTTCGTGATACTTGTATGAGGTTAATGAGTTTCACTTCTTACTTACTTACAAATGACTTTTAAGAAACCTGGAGGTTCATTGCCACCCTCACATAAGCTAGTCATTGGTCCCTATCCTGTGCAAGATTAATCCAGTCTCTACCAGCATATCCCACTTCCCTCAAATCCATTTTTAGATTATTCTCCCATCTACATCTCGGCCTCCCCAAAGATCTTTTATACTCTCCAGTCTCCCAACTAACACTTTATATGCCCGAGTTTCACTTCACATCCATATATTCTACAGTAAAGTTATTCACTAGAAGTCAACACGAATACATCAAATATTATAATTACGGTAGTACAGTATACATAAACCAGGCACGAGTTTAATATGTTAAGACACATGTTGACTAAGATGCCGAAGTGTGAGTATAGTTTTACAGATGCATTAAAAAAGGAATATCCGTTTCTTGTTGAAAGTGGTGATGGTGGTAAAGTGTTATGCATTGACTATTTAAGATGGTGGTCGTTCGATATCACATAGCATGTTGCTAAAAAGAAACATAAAGAAACTGTAGGCAATGGGTGCCAGAACGAATTTTTCTCGAATTAAATGGTGATAATACACACTTGACTACTTCATAGTAGTCGTGTAATATTCAGTGAGGTAGGCGAGACCTCATATATAATGAATATGTTATGTATTAACTGTTAGCAGTTGTCACAAACTGATGTTGAATATGGCCATAAAGTCATTTAAATATGCGCTCCTGCATGTATGACTTACATTGTCTAAAGTGCAGGTAGTAAAGCCGTAAAACATTATGAAAGGAGTTTGGCCGGCACCGTGGATCGTGTCCTGACATAGCTCAGTCGGAAAGAGCACTCAGCGTGTAGAGCTGAGAGGTCCCAGGTTCGATTCCCTGTGCCGGAACGAATTTTTCTCGAATTAAATGGTGATAAAACACATTGGCTACTTCATAGTAGTCCTGTAATATTCAGTGAGGTAGGCGAGACCTCATATATAATGAATATGTTATGCAACTTTCTTTCACTTCATACACACAAAAAAAAAAAAAAAGACAAAAATGCCATTTCATAGAAGTAAAGTCAAATGGATTCCCACAAGTTTTCAGTTGAAATTTACATTTTAGTCATTAAGCAATTACAAAAATTGCAATAGACATGAAATAAAGAGAAATACTGTCGTTCTCACTCAACACATCATTCACACATTCCATTACTTCATACCTTGCATCTTCCAGAAAGTAAGGCGTTGCTCTTGGGCCCAACTTTCAAATAGGCGCAGGTGATATCATCTCTTGTAACTACAAGATCTTCCATCAGATATTCCTCAATTGTCAACTTGTGCAACAATCTTTCAATATCAATTCGCACCCAAGATTTACCCCGGCCGTACAGTGGGAGTTTGTTGTGCCCTAATAGAACCAAATTTAATTTATTTTAAACTTCTTTCAGTTATTATATTCTGTCAATAACAATTAATGAGACTGCATCACTAAATGCAATAATCAAATACCGTTAACACAGAAGTCAGCTGACAAATGGAAAACACAAAGTTTGCATTAGCAACCAACAATCATCTTAACATCTTACCTGTTTCCTTAATTTTCTTTACGTCACTGCCTTTAAATATATCAACCATATGCAGCAATGTAAAATTATTACTCCACCGGGAACCAATTGTGCCACAGATCTGTTGCACACACTTCACAATTTCCTGGCATTCAGCTGTTACATCTGTGATCTGATATTGATCCTAGAACCAGGGACAAAAAATGTTTCAAATTAAATATAATACCGCATTTAAATTGTTTCTACACCTGGTAACATATGTTTATGAACATTTTTATTGTGAGAAATAATGTTATAATAGCACTATTAAATGAAAATTTCTTAATCTTTGTGTTTTACTTAACACCTCAAGTTAAATTTTTCTTAGTTCAGAGTTTTTTATAAAAATAAATACAGTAAAACCTCGATAAGACGCGCCCGCTTTTTACACTATCCCGTGTAATACACTTTTTTTGTCCAATCCCTGCACATTTCATATAAACTGCCTTTATAAAATACCCCATTTGTTGCGCTCAAGTCCCGCATAATACGCTGTTTTTGTGGAATATTTTCGAAGTAATTTTCAGCAATGTACTATAACAGTAATGAAACATTTTGGCCATTGAACTTACTGGTGCCATTAACCTGAAAAGTATTGTATTCGACCCTTTACCTGCTCATTTAAACCTCCTCTTGTTATGCTCTCTTATTCGACCCTTTAACTGTGCGCTTAAAGCCTACATACAGTTACAATACCTCACCCTCCTGCTAACCCTCTCTCTCAAACAACATTCCTCACTCGGCCGTAATAAAATTCTGGAAATTTTTGCTGGGCAGTTTGTTGTTCTTTAGTGTATTGAAATGTCTGTGTGATTACAATGAGCATTAAACGAAAAGCACTTTCTGTGTCGGAAAAATTGGAAATCTTACGAAAGTACGATGAAAACAGTACTCTTAATCAGAAAAAACTGATTCATTAGGAATCCCATCATCGATATTGAGAATGATAATAAAAAATCGCGACTCAATCACTGCAGCTGCAACGTCGGGAGGATGTAAGCGCAAGAGAGTGAAGTGTGGTAAACATGAGGACTTGGAGAACACACACACGGCAAACAACTATAAAAGACTCTTTTAGGAAGAATTAAGTACAGAACATACATACAGTATCGTAAATTCTTTAACGTACAGTAGCCTACAGTAATTACATAATGGAGTAATACTGTATTACCTTTCATGAATCATGTATTTCAATAAAGAAAAATGCTAACAGATACTGTATATGTCAAAATTAGTATACCCGCCTAATACATGGTCCCGGTTAATACAAGGTTTCTCGAACTGCGTCTTATCGGGGTTTTACTGTAGTTCCTTATAATTAACATAACCCATTTCACTTAACGTAGGTACCTGCTGCTGGCAGTTATCACAGACGGTGACTCTTGATGCAATACACAACTTCCGATCAAAGTTTTCACCAAAGTAATTGAGCTGCTGGGATCGACGACAATCAGTACGATTCTCACAAAACTCAACCATGCGCCACAGGTTGTCAATATGTGTTTTCTTTGCAGCGTGGTTGTCTCTGTCAACTGTAAATGAATAAGACGTGTCTCATGCATCAGAAAATATGTATTATATTTCACGAAACTAGAAGTTACACATTTATAATTCATCACTGTGATTACTTGATATCTAATGCTTCTATATATGGTTGGTCAATAACTTTTTGACTTCATTTCTAAGATGGAATCACCTTAAAAAGGGAATTCATTACCCTTACTGAAGTAAAAGAGTACAGTATTTGTCAAAAGTCAATTAATTTTTCCTGTAGCTCCTCTTAGTCAAGGATGTTTCTGTAAAATGGGCATCTCCAGCTTTATTTATTATTATTTTTTTTTAAGAAAATAGTACTAAATATCTTTATTACCCATTTAAATGAATCAACAGTAAGAGAGATTATATGAGCATAAGAATAAATGTTATGTTTTATTTAAAGATGCTCGCAACTACAGAGGTTATATCAGTGTTGCCGGATGTGCTGGAATTTTGTCCCACAAGAGTTCTTTAACATGCCAGTAAATCTACTGACATGAGCCTGTCGCATTTAAGCACACTTAAATGCCATCGACCTGGCTGAGCATAGATCTGTAGCAATTGAACCATAGTCGGCCAAGCGCCATTTACTAAAACCATAGAAAACAAGGGTTAAAATGAAGTCATTACCATAATTCAATGGAAACAGATAGCAAGTAATATAAAGTATACAAATTCAAACTAAATGATATGTCAATCTTCATTAAACTATGGTATTCACTTAACTTTAACCCTTGCTTTCTCCATTTTTAATAAATGGCGTTTGGCCCAATACGGCTCTGAACCCTTCAATTAAGAATGACAGTGTACCAAGACAAGTACTTTTAGTTAAGAGTTACAAGTTACAGGAGCTCAATAAAAATAAATAAAATTTTGTTGTTAAATTATGAATATTCTTACAAGCAGAAATCATGGTTTTTCAAGCTAGCACTATAGTCGCAACGTTGTTATTCCCGGCATGACTACTCCTCTTTGCTTACGTCTTAGGAAGTGAAGGCTCTATAAAGTCTAGGGAGGTAGTATCGTTCGCCATTTTTGTTCTTTCGTTGCTGAGCTACCAGACGACTGTAATTCAGATCTATTTGCCAGAGATAAGGCCGTCAGGCCTTCTCTGCCCCTCTAAACATTATCAACAATAAAATTACAATTACAATTACAATAAAAATTAAAGTCGATTACCTGATTAATGAAAGCTAGACATTTTATCATAGAAGTTAAGAACAAAGATAATAAATCAAACACACTCTATAGTAATTCAGCAAATTTAATTGAGCAGCAAATAACGTCTTTGACAGTCCCTGATGCTTTTCCAGAGTCTTGCGAACTTCGCCAACGAAAGAGCCAAAATGGCGGGCGATTATATTGTTTATCGAGCCTTAAGAAATGACTAACGTCTTCATAAGCGGATCACAAGACGCACACGTTTAAATGTAGCCGACCTGCAATTGGCGCGATTGGACTATAGTTGCAAAAATCAGTAAATATATGGAATACATGAAATTAAACAGATTGCGATGGGACTATAGTTGCAAAAATCACGTTTTCGGCAAAGGCAACAGTGGCGATGATAGTGGGGGGTGACAAAGATGACAATAGTGGTGATGGTAGTAGTAATGATGATGATGATGATGATGATGATGATGATGATGATAACAGCCGCAACAATTGCAGCAACACATTGAAGCCAAAATAAGATAATCTTTTAATTCATAAAATTATGATCATGACGATGTTGATGATGAAAAAGAAGAGGAGGTCACCACTGAGGTGAACAACAAAGTAAATGAGGATCTTGTGAGACACTGCAATGCATGCCACAATCATTCCAGAAATTTTCCATCAACACCTCATGAGGAAGTGCCTGTACAAAGCCACAATCTCCAGCAAATAAAACAGGCATTAAAAATAATCAGCTGTAAGGATGGACTCACGATCTATCATCTTGCGGATGCGATGCATGTCAGCATAGGAATAGTATAAAATGCACTCTGCTGGGTCTCCATCCCTGCCTGCCCGCCCTGATTCTTGGTAGTAGCCCTCTATCGATTTGGGTAGGGAGTAATGCATTACAAAACGTACATCAGGCTTATCAATGCCCATGCCAAATGCTATGGTCGCACACACCACCTGTCACACAAGAAATGTCAGAAGCTGTGTTAACAAATGGGACACATAAGGCTTCATTTAGAACACAAATTTTCATAAGTATAGCTTGATATTCTTCAAACTGTCAGATGATATCCTGTGTAATTTCTGTAAAATAAAAAAAAAAGAAGAAATACCAATCTATATCACAGACACACTCATTGCTAAAACTCCAGTTGTCTTAATTACCTCCATGGAAATGGGTGATTCCAGAACATAGCATACAAATTCCAGGAAATTTCCAAAAATGATCCTCCACCATATTTAGATGCCATGGAACTACTCTGCAGCACATTATTCACCTAAAATTTTACAGATGGATCTCTAAATCTATCTGGGACATCAGGAGCAGGGGAATATTCCAAAATATCAAGAAAGTTATTTCATACCATGTTCATCTCGTCTTGACACTGAATTGCTAGCTATTGGTGCTGCTCTTCAGTGTGTTAAAGTATTGAAAAATTTTTGCATACTTACCGAAACAAATGGGGCTGATTTAATATAATCAAATATGTAAAACCTAATGCACATAGAATTAATCTTGAAACAACTAAGTAAACTAAAAAAACTCCAAAAGAAATAACATTTCAATGGATACCTAGTCATTTGAAAACGAGATGACAAATTGAATGTATTTGAATATTACCTTTAAGTCAATTAAGTGCTTTTGCTTCAGTAAAGTCTCATTTACAAACCTAGGATCAACAAATGGCTCTTTCTGACAAAGGCAGTATTTTACAGTTTACAAAAGCCCAAATGACCTGATGTTTCAAAAACTTGCCCAGACATTTCAAACATTTTTAACAAGAGCCAGAATCAATTGTCATACTTGTGCGCTAAACCAATTTCACATTTCTGATAATGCTACAATGTCTGTGTGTAATAATCATGATGAAGATCTGGAACACATTCTTCTAACTTCCATCCATAAACCACAAAACAAGAAATTAAAATCATCAGTACCAGTAAAGACACAGCCCTGCAGTTAATTGAAGACCCCAACTCTGGCTACTAGCAACAGGCATCTATAATTAACACCGATCAAAATTTTTCTCGTGAAAAACAACAACTGAATAGACTACAGTGGACTATAAGACTTTATTTGTCAAAACAATATATTTTTGATTGATTGGTAAGAACAGCTTGAACACAACAACATGAACTTCACCACAAAATTAGCGCGAAACTGATATAATTATATTAAAATTTAAAACAATTAGGCGTCACTCAAAATGATGATAAATAAATCAGTAAACATAATGAACAATAAAACCTAGCGATTATTTTACTTAATAAAATCATTACCAGAGCCTGGATTTATATGCAAAATGCTTAAAGAAGACAAAGAAAAAAACGGGAAAGATAGATGATCTTTTTTTGAAGATTAAAAAGTAATTTCATTGGATGTGTAAATTGCGATAAAGGGAATAACAATACTGATC
Organism: Periplaneta americana; assembly: GCA_025594305.2. NCBI lineage: Eukaryota > Metazoa > Arthropoda > Insecta > Blattodea > Blattidae > Periplaneta > Periplaneta americana. Next base: position 16,034,221 of record JAJSOF020000009.1, on the reverse strand, counting down.
AATCTTCTTAATGTATCCAGCTGTTTGCTGACAACATAAAGTCCACTGTAGTCTATTCAGTTGTTGTTTTTCACGAGAAATGAGGGGTATTTTGATTGGTGTTCATTATAGATGCCTGTTTCTAGTAGCCAGAGTTGGGGTGTAGTCAATATATACTGCAGGGCTGTGTCTTCTGCAACTGGTACTGATGATTTTAATTTACTTCTTTTGTGGTTTATGGATGGACAGTATAGAAGAATGTGGTCCAGATCTTCATCATGATTATTACACCACAGACAAGTAGGATTATCAGAAATGTGAAATCGGTGTAGGTACAATTGTGTGACAATGTGACCTGTTCTGGCTCTTGTTAAAAATGTTTGAACATGTCTGGGCAAGTTTTTGTACATTTCCAGGTCATTTGGTTTCTTTTGTACAGACTGTAAAATTTTTCCTTTGTAACAATACTGATGAAAGTGTGATAAATTGTAATTGGCTAAAAAGTGGACTGAAATATTTGAAGTATGTAATGCCAAAAGTAACTGAAATAAATTTAGTGCAAAACAATAACTATGTTGGCATTACTTTCTGAATGCCCTAGTATCAAGTTTAGAGGAAGCGCAAAGAAAGCTTGCCCATTTGACTGATGCGCAGAGAACGATATTTGGTCCTCGTGCCGCCATGCTCGTTACAGGGCTGCTATGAATCACCTAATGCTGATTACAGGGCGCTTTCGAAAGCACAGTCTTGAGCCGTTCGTATCGTGGAGTGTATTGTGCAGAGCGTATGCGTTACATATTCTGCGTTTTATCCCTAATATGAGGAGTTTTATATAGTTCAAAGTGTGTTTGTTAAATAACAGAGTTCTGTATAACATTCCATGTACTTAATAATGCCCCCATTGGCTCTAAATTAGGAAGTGCTAATAAAACGTTACACAGTCAAACTAGGGAATTATTTATAACGTTCATAAATTTATGAAAAACGAAACAGGTTCCACTCGTAACATAAGGAGTATATACAGATTAAAATAAACCGACCATAGTACCCTAGTTATCGAAACATTTTAATAAAATCACATAGTATTAGTGTTTTATTAGGTCACATATCAATTATTACACGATTACATATTTCTTATAACATTCAGTGATTTTATATGTAAAAAAAATTCGTGCTTCTGTATTTTCAACAATTACATATTTCTTATAACATCTTTGTCATTTCATTAATTGATTTTATATGTAAAAAAGCTAGTGACAAAAGATTGATTTGTATTTTCAACAATAGAATGCTATACATTCATTTCAATACTGTTCACATATATAAAAAAAGTAAGGATTGACCAGTTCATCTTTCCAAAAAAAAAAAAAAAAAAAAAAAAAAAAAAAAAAAAAAAAAAGTCCAGGACAAATACATTATCAACTAATATATACATGTATATTTCAATTAAGACCAGCCTCATGGTCTTTGGTCAAGCTTCTGGCTATAGTTCATAAGGTCCCATTTCGATTCCCGGTTTTATAGCACAGGAATTTTTCCTTAAAGGGGATTATTCCTGTGTTCTTTCCATTTCTGGAATTTAGGTTAAGTTTAGATTTAAGACCTCTCCTGGCACCACATTATCATAATCATCCTATCACCTCCAGGCGTCAACCTCATTAATTGATTTTACAACTAAAAATGGCCAGGAGAGAAGACCAGAAATGTCGAAAGACAACCTGGTGGCATTGGATAAAAAAAGTAAAAAAATCGTGCTTCTGTATTTTCAACAATGTTATGTTATTAGTTACTCTGCAACAAGGTTTAGGTTACGTTACATGCGCTGTGATAAATCTCACTCGAAACATCAAGCCAGCAGACGACTGAGAACTGTCGACAGTTTGCCAATCGAATCGAAGCGAGGTCGAGTGCACCCGAACGTTTCCGAAAGTTCGCGCAGCTTTCCGTGGCAAGCTCTTCTTGCATCTCCTCTAATTTGCAGTTTACTGTAAATTTACGTTAAACAATTAAAAATGGACTCAAGCAAAGAAGAATGCTAATTTTCACTGTATAAAATTTGACAGCACCTTCACTTTGTCTGTGATCCATTCCCCTTGCACCTTGCCCCGCTGTGCATCTGTCAGTCCTGCATGGTAGGGCACAGCCTTAATCCCTGCACTACACAGGTCGGAGGCCACAGTATCACACTCCTTGCGAGACAGGCAGTAGACGATACCCGACTCACGTAGGAACTTGGCTTTGATAAGGGCAATGATGTCCTTCATCACACTCTTTCCCTTTTTGGGTAGAACTGCGTACTTCAGGTTAGGGCGATTGAAACTTGACAGGAACCTGCAATAACATGAAAGTTATAGTGAACTGATCCTAACCAAATGACAGAAACGCAACTCAGTCAACTGCTGATTTTTCATTAGACACTGGGGCTGTGTAAGATATTCGATATACAAGTGTATATTATGTAGGTTGTCTTTAGAGACGATTAATAACAAAACTGGCTTCATTTATACACCGACGGATCCTTGATCTCCAGAGAACAAGGTGCCGGTGCAGGTGTTACGTGCTGTCTCTTCTCACTTTATAGATCTCTTGGGTATGGAACAACAAGTTTTGATGGTGAAATCATTGCAATAAGTGAAAGTCTCAGGAATCTTCTATGCCACATCAATAAATTTAAGAATGCAGTTATATTGTCAGACTCCAAAGCAGCTATTCTATCAATAGTCTCTAAACACACACCTTCATCTCAAACAGCAGAAATAACTAAAATGCTCTCTCAATTAATATCACTCAATAAAAGAATTGTATTCCAATGGATACCATCCCATTGTGGAATCCTGGGAAACGAGAATGCGGATGCTTTAGCAAAGAAGGGCAGCACTGCTACTTACAGACCTGTTACTAAATTTACGTATTACTCTGTGAAAAGATTTATTAAATCTACATACTTAGACTTCAACAAACAAAATTTGATAACACAATCTCAAGGGAAAAAATGGAACTCTCTGCATCATAATCCACAGTTAATTCCAGATTTACCACGAAAATGGTCTGTAGCTGCATTTAGGTTGGCAACAGGCCATGATTGTTTGGCCAAACACCTGCACAGAATTGGAATATATCAGTCCCCTAACTGCCCATTGTGCAACTCAAACCAAGAAATGGATTCGGAACACCTCAAAATCTGTGCTTCAGTTGCTGACCATGATAATATCTTTGAAAAATATTGGAGTGCAAGAGGTCAAATGACTTTATTATCAAATGCCTGGCATTAGAAAACAACAACAACATATTATGTAGGAGGTTTTCTTCAAAGACTTCAATTTTCCTTGCCACTCTTATTCTGACATTGCTCCATTATCACCACATTATCATACCACTCCACTGACTTAATAAAGAATCTACATTTAAAAGAATTTATAAATAAACTATAACAATATTTAGTTAATATCAATGTAAATTCAACATGCTTTCTTCTTTTTTTTTTTAAGTTGATTATTTAACGACGCTGTATCAACTACTAGGTTATAGCGTCAATGGGATTGGTGATAGTGAGATTGTATTGGCGAGATGAAGCCGAGGATTCGCCATAGATTACCTGACATTCGCCTTACAGCTGGGGAAAACCTCAGAAAAAACCCAATCAGGTAATCAGTCCAAGTGGAAATCGAACCCGCACCCAAGTGCATCTCCGGATCAACAGGCTGTTGATAGAAGGGCAATGTTGATTCATAAGAGTGAGAGTGTGTTATTGTAAATTATCTAGAAGAATCAATTGTAAAATGTTCAGTTCAGAAAAAAATTACAGACTTTTCCTCGAAGTAAAACATACAGTTATGACATTTATGTAAAAAGTAGCATTGATGAATATTATAGTATAACAAACTTTCAGTATAACGAAAATAATGACAGGGTCCCTAGAAATGGTTAAACCATTTTCCAGTATAATAAACTTTCAGTATAACGAAAATGATGACAGGATCCCTAGAAATGGTTAAAATGACATTTACCAGTATAACGAACTTTCAGTATAACAAAAATAATGACAGGGTCATTAGAAATTCGTTAAATAACATTTGACTGTAAAGCAATTTTAAACACCATTCAAATATAACTCACCACTTCGGATTCTTCATTCCCAGCTGGTTGAGAATATCAACACGAACACGTGGCGTTGCTGTTGCAGTCAGTGCGATAGTCTTCACAGTAGGAAATTTCTGCCTCAGTAAGTTCAGCTTCTTGTAATCTGGCCTGCCAAACATAACAACAGTTTCAACTCTGAAGCTGGAGTTCAGTCACGCTAGCCACGATCACTGTTATCAGACTGCTTACCTGAAGTCGTGCCCCCACTGCGACACGCAGTGTGCCTCATCTATCACGAACCGTGCCAGCCTGTTTCTGCAATACAGGTTGTGCAGAGCATCCATCAATTTGTTGCTGGCACTCAGCTTCTCTGGCGTCACGTACAACAGTTTCAGTCCTACAAATTGTGTATGTTTACTGAAGAGAACCTTTACCACAAATGAAGAACAACTATCAAATCACATAATGTTCTTTCACAGAAATTTGACACAGAGAATGGAAAATGAAATTTCATGGACAAAACACTACTTGTTGCAACTTCTGATTATTGAGTGATACAGTATACATTTTTTAATTTGAAAGCAGAAAGATGTAGAAGCTGCAAAATACTATAAAATCAGAATCGATTCTCAATTTTTTTCCTCTGATCGACAAAATGCATTTTGATTAGTTGCTCCTCAAATCATGGACCACACAGACAAATACAGCTATATTCCAACTTTAAGAGAGAATAGGCATCAAACATATTGATTTAAGTGAATTATAGATTATAAACACAATAGATGTGTAGACAGCATATTTTCCCAGTATAAGAAAAATCCTAAATACATAAAGATGTTATTAAAGAAAGAATTTCAGACTAATCTTCAGTGTAATTTCAATACAACCTCACAGTAGGTGTCAGGTGGTATTGACTATGATGTTGAACGTAGGCTGGACAGGATCTTGAAAAAATTTTTAAGCAATTTTAAAGATAATTTTATATAGATGAGCAAAAAATTGTGATTTATTATTATTATTACTAGCCGTATCCATGCGCTCCGCTGCACCCGTTAGAAATAAATATAAAGTAATTACATAATTAAAATAGGACGTTTGATCCAGGGAACATTCGTGTTTGATAGAAGGATAAATCGTTTAATATGTTACTTAATTTAAATTGCATCCAAATAATTAAAATGCGATCATTTTGGTTCAGAGATACTCATTTGGTGCAATGACAATTCCTTTAACATGTTTCCTAATTTTTATTACATGCAACCATAGTTTAATGAAGATTGACATCATTTAGATTTAATGTGTATATTTTATTTTACTTGTTATAGGTTTCCATTGAATTATGGCAATAACTTAATTTTAACCCTTGTTTTCTACGTATTCAGTAAATGGCGCTTGGTCCACTATGGTTCTGAACCCTTGAAATAACTTAAATTATATTATATAATATTACATATAATATTATATTATATTATATCAGAAGTTACTGTAATAACATTATAGCATTATGTCCATCTAGAGAAACTACACTTTCCAATGGTGAAATAATAATTAATTATACAAATCGGTTAATTTAGCTTCCGATATTACTTCATACAAACACAGAAACATTCTCTGTAGGCTATCTTTCATAGCTTTCGATTGTTGCTGTCCAAGGCCCCTTATAGACGAAGTCATTTGTTTTTTAATTCATTACACGGCCTTAGATGGCAGTTATTTTAATTTTAAAAGTCATTTATCTCATTAAATATCAGTCCTATCAAAATGTTTCAAGGAATAAAACTTATCGCAAATAATTTTTAAAGAAACTTTTGTTATGTAATATTTTTCACAAAAATCAATAATAAGCGAGATATTTCGATTTATTTAATTCAGGCCCCCTTATAACCCCCCTTTTAAATAATGTATTTTGAATGCCATATAGCCTAAAATCTAAGTTACAACGAACTTAATTTATATTCCAATTTTCATCGAAATCCGTTCAGCCATTATCGCGTGAAAAGGTAACAAACATACAGACAGACAGACAGACAGACAGACAGACAGACATACAAACAAAAATTTCAAAAAAGCGATTTTCGGTTTCAGGGTGGTTAATTATATATGTTAGGACCAATTATTTTTGGAAAATCGAAAATTACCAGAAAATTTTCGGCTACAGATTTTTTTTTTTTTTTTTTTTGACATTCCTGGAGAACTATATCTCAATTCAGGACACAGTACATACTATTCAAATCCAAAACAATCCTGGGAAATCCAAGACATCTGGCAACCCTGCTTCTAACATAAAGGGAGCAGTCTCTGCTTTTACCTGGCTCTCGTTTGCTGATCTCTGCATAAATTGAAGTTTCCTGGCGGGCTGTAGCTTCACCTGACATGTGAGCTGCTGGAATCTTGAAAGGAAACAAATACCTTGAAGATCTTACATGATATTAAACATATATAATATTATGAAGAATTATTTCGTCTCAAATTGCTAGAACGTACGTCCAAAGAGTTCAGCTTCTGAACTTGGTCCAGAATGAGAGACTTGAGGGGTGATATCACTATGGTGACACCAGGAGTGATCAGGGCAGGGAGCTGGTAACACAAAGATTTCCCACCCCCTGTCGGCATCAACACAAAGCAGTCATGGCCAAGCAATGCTGCATTTATTGCCTGCAACTGATTTGGTCGGAATTCGTGCAGACCAAACTTCAAACGGAAAACCTGTAAGGAAAGTTGAAGAAATAAAACTTTTGTTGAATATTATATCAAATAATTTTACAACATCAATTTCAATGTTAGGTCTCACAAAATAATAAAACATACAAAGAAAATACAAATATTCAAGCTGAAAGATAGAAATGTATCACAAGGCAGGTAACTATGTCCCCTAATGGCGAAGAACTTCAGTGAACCTCCTATTTATTACAAGTGACTGCCAAAATCTCAACATCGTTATATTTTGATTTTACCCTCGACTACTATCAGTGAAAAATGCAGTCATTTTACAGTTTTGAGGTATGCTATTTTCCATGTTGAATCTTTCGTACACTACTTTTAACACTTGAATATACCAGAAGATACTCAAGATTGGACAAAATGTTTATACAGCCAGTGCTGACATACTGCGGAAAATCTTAATTACTTCACCTTTGATAAACGAAATAGAATATGTTCAAAACCAAGCTCTCAGACTCATTACTGGTGGGATCAAAACAACTCCAATAGATTCTATGAGATTCCTCACTAATATTAACAGCATCAAAATGACAATAGAAGAAAAAGCACTGATTCAATATGGAAAACTTATTAGATTACCAGGAAACAATTGGCATTCCTACAGTCCTCTCTGTAGATTGAAAACTCAAAAAAGTTTTATATCCATTGTTCAAGAATTAAAACAGAAAATCAATATCCCGAATTTAAAAGAAAACTTACAGATTAAACTAAACCCTTTAACACTATTAAATACAGAATATAATCTAAATTTAACAGAAGAAATACTGAAATCAGAAGTAAACACTGAAATACTAAAACAATTGTCTTTAGAGACAATTAATATTAGGTACCCTCCACAAAACTGGCTTCATTTATACACCGACGGATCCTTGATCTCCAGAGAACAAGGTGCAGGTGCAGGTGTTACGTGCTGTTTCTTCTCACTTTATAGATCTCTTGGGTATGGAACAACAAGTTTTGATGGAGAAATCATTGCAAGAAGTGAAAGTCTCAGGAATCTTCTATGCCACAAAAATAAATTTAAGAATGCAGTTATATTGTCAGACTCCAAAGCAGCTATTCTATCAATAGTCTCTAAACACACACTTTCCTCTCAAACAGCAGAAATAACTAAAATGCTCTCTCAATTAATATCACTCAATAAAAGAATTGTATTCCAATGGATACCATCCCATTGTGGAATCCTGGGAAACGAGAATGCAGATGCTTTATCAAAGAAGGGCAGCACTGCTACTTACAGATCTGTTACTAAATCTATGTATTACTCTGTGAAGAGATTTATTAAATCTACATACTTAGACTTCAACAAACAAAATTTGATAACACAATCTCAAGGGAAAAATGGAACTCTCTGCATCATAATCCACAGTTAATTCCCGATTTACCACGAAAATCGTCTGTAGCTGCATTTAGATTGGCAACAGGCCATGATTGTTTGGCCAAACACCTGCATAGAATTGGAATATATCAGTCCCCTAACTGCCCATTGTGCAACTCAAACCAAGAAATGGATTCGGAACACCTCAAAATCTGTGCTTCAGTGGCTGGCCATGATAATATCTTTGAAAAATATTGGAGTGCAAGAGGTCAAATGACTTTATTGTCAAACGCCTGGCATTAGAAAACAACAACAACACTTGAATATAAATAATTGATTAAATAGCGATCTTACTAGAATAGGCTCTGAGGGTGGTGTCGAATTGCACCGAAACAGCTGTAAGCCCCACATGCTTACATAATTAACATGAGTAAGATCGCCATTCAATCAATTATTTACGCTATTTTCTATACAATGATAAAGCACTGAAACTACTTCATTACAGCCAAAATATGATAACTTTGTAATAGTCTCATATAAAGGTTCACTGTTCCCAGGTAGGCTTACAGTCAATGGCTTGATCTGCATGGCCCCATCTCCAGAAACAAAGTCAGTTGTAAGATAAAGAAGGAAAGGGACTGAATGTGACATGACCAGTTTGAAGTAATAAAAAAAGTTAACAAGTTACTGAAAGGATTGAAATTGAAATAACTTATTCACAATTAAAAATTCAGTTAGTATTTAAATATGTAACATATCAATAATATTAATAAGTTGGTAAATAACAGGGGGACATATGAACTGATTATGTTAAGACTCTGAAGAATTTGATTAGCGAATTCAAAATAACTTATATCGAACATATATATAGGTAATAAACAAATAAAAATTGTGTTTATATATTTTTTGTAGTGTTAGTATATTTTATTGTTATAGTAAATGTTCTACGTTTTCAATAAACTTTTTTGGACTTCATACAAAATAAAATTTCATGTATTTTCTTATTGTATCGTCAAAAGTTACCTTGAATTTAAAGGGGATATAGAGAATTGAATTTAACAGAAAAACACATATGTAGCACAAAGTTTCTCCAATTAGCCATTAACTTTGTCTTCTTCTTCTTCTTCTACTCCTATTTCATGGTTTGGACTTTCAATCCATTCTGGGTCCTATTTGTTCAGACCAACTGTAACTTTGTACCACCATTAACCCTTTGCAGCACAAATTAATTTTTATGTTTTTCACTTTATGGATTATAACAAAGCTTCGATCAATTTTTTTCAACATTTTAAGGGAACGAACAGGTGAAATTACTAAATCTTACAGTTTTCATTTTTTTTCTCAAAGACCAAGGACACCAGAATAAAATTAGGTGACACGTTTCCTTATTAAGATGAAATAAAAGGCAGGAATTTTTTTCAACGTGATTTTCTTTAATTTTCGACGTGTGGAACCATTTATATACTAATTAATTAAATTAATATATAAATGGTTCCACATGTCGAAAATTAAAGAAAATCGCGTTGAAAAAAATTCCTGCCTTTTATTTCATCTTAATAAGGAAACGTGTCACATAATTTTATTCTCGTGTCCTTGGTCTTTGAGAAAAAAATGAAAACTGGAAGATTTAGTAATTTCACCTGTTCGTTCCTTAACTGTGCACACAATTTCAAAACCTAGATGGCATCTCTAAAATAAATAATACTAAACTGCCCCCCATTGAGGGTATATCCTCAAAAAAAATATTATACATATGTAAACATAGATATTAAATTTTTAAGAAGGGAAACAAAGAAAAGGGCGTGAAAAATTACAATTGCTATTAATGTGGCACCATGTGATTAATTAGGATTTGGCAGGATTTTTTTAACACAATTATCACAATGTCATCCCTCAGAGATGTTGGCAGAGCAAACTGCCGTCGAAATTCTTCGAAAAAAGCTGGTATAGCCCCTCAAGCACCTATGAACAAGCCAAATACCTCAATGTGAATTAAGGCATATTTCAGCTTGAAATAGTTGACTGTAGGCTCATAGATCGACTTCTTCTCAAGGTGGACCTCGGCTGACTGATGACATGCTACTTCAAAATGTATCATGGGGTCCACAATGATGCCCTGTTTAGTGTCAGCATTGTACACTAAAATATCTACTCGTCTCATTGACGCATTTTCAGCTAGACAGGAGATTTCTTCTTCTACTATCCAGCCCTTATTTCTTAATGCGGCAGCAATTTTGGATCTTACAAGATGTTACTGAAGAGGTGGTTCCTTGGTGGAATATCTGTGCCATAAAATTTAGAAAGAAAGAAAACGGTGGCTCTTCTGAACAACTGCTATGCTGCATATTTCACCTTTATAAAATGATGTTTATTCTGTCTCAACTCATGGAATAAGTAGTTTTCTTAAATAATTTACTTTAAACATCAATTTCAATAGACACTATTTTAGGTAATAAGTATAAAAATATGATAAAAGTGGTACAAAGTTACATCAAATGCATCAGGATCAACTAACCACATTCCTCCCCTTCCCCCAACAGTATATAATGATGATTCTGTCAATGACAAAGATGCTTCAATGGTCAGAGATTTCCATTGCTTTAAACATCTGATCTATCTTTAACGACATAATGTAAATGAAAACCACTTTTACAAATGAATTTTATTAGAATTATACGAAATAAGCATTAATAAAAGTAACACACACACCTTGAGCATCTCTTTACTGTGAGGGTAACCATTGCCATCAAACTCGCCAGTGATGCCATCATTCTTAATGCTGCTGTGGAACGAACCTAGACCAGAAGCAGCTGGCATTACTGGTTTCGTGTTGGTTCTATCACTACTTTTGTGGATGTTGTATACTGAAGACGTGTAACTCTCCTCTTGCAAGTTTGTCTTGCCAGCAGAAACTGGAAGTGAACAGATTGCAATATATCTCATGCAAAAGTGATATGAGCTCAAATATTAGTTTCCATAAAAGGAACTGCATCAACATTTTACTATTTTCGTAGTAGAAACATTTCTTACACACTAATTTAGTTATAGAAATGGATTATTTTCACATTGTTCAGCACAGATGCATTATAGGGGCCAATCTCCTTATTGGTTGAATGGTATGAATGCTACTATCGATATGTATTATTGTTATAATCGACATAAAAAAAATGCCTGTTACTAAATCTGTACACAAAAAGCATATGGCATAGCCTAAAGGTAAGTGTTCATTACATCGTAATGCACTCCTTGGATGAATCCACGCAACAGATATTTTAAGTGAAGTGTGTTCACTGTTATGGCTCTACTTCATCATCTCATTGGATTCCCTATCAGCTGCTTAAAACATATGACGTACGATATTGACATTGCTAAAAACAGAGGAGTTTTGAGGTTAGCGAATAAGAATTTGTAATTGTTTCATGCTTCTTAATTGAATAGGAAGAAACGAAAGAGATATTGGTTACATAATATTTATGTAAGAAACGACTTGATTACTGTAATGGGAATGCCTCAAATTATATAATTCTTCACAGTTTTCTACAAGCAAAGTAAGCTTTCTGTCTGCCATTTTAGTGCGACACTGAACATGGCACAACATAATATAATAGTAACAGCTGAGCAACTGAAATTGATTTATTAAAGAAGGCCATGATCGCATGCATCAGAAAAGTTATTCATCCGAGAAACGTGGACAGATTTACCGAGAGACGATGCGTGCAATATGATGTAGTGAAAGCAGTCACACCACTGCCACCGGGTATATACCCATTGCAGTGTGAATAAATACATACATACATAACAATTACAATGATATCGACCTTCCAAATTTATATCTCCAAAAAGTTTTCTACATAAATTTTTCTACATAACCCTTTTTACTTATAGACATACTACATAAAATTCATGAAAATATATTTGTTATGCATATTGCAATGTACATTTGTTAAATTTGTTCAAGGTTTAGATTACGTGTCTCTTAATATATCTGATGATGCCGAAAAGGCGAAAACGTTAATATTCTATATACAATGTTGTAGCAAATAAACATTTGCAAAATAGATAAATCATATAGATTGAACTTAAAATTTTCATTATATTATATTAGATTTATCTAAAGACCAAATGAATTGTAAAATAACAATTACAGCAAAGACTGTCTTTTTTCAATCCGTGTGATTCGTCCGATATGATGTAGTGAACGCTTATCTTATGAAAACATGTGCATACTTCAAATGCAGCATCTCGTAAACCAAATCTCTGAATGCTATATGCCATCTTCAACTATTTATTACACTGCCTACAAATATTTTTATATTCTAAGCATTAAGCAGAACAAAAATCGTATATGTAAAACAGAGTAACATTAACTAATAGACATGCTACAAAACATGCGATATGGAAAGTGTATGTTTAAAACCAGCTAGCAGGAATATAAAACTAATATTTGAAGAAAAAAATTAACAAAATTTTCTAAACTATTTCCAAGACTTTGTCAATGACACAAATATAAAATGGTAAACATGAATAACTGACTTTACACTAAAATGAGATACACTCAAAAAATGAATGTTTAGAGACAAGAATGTATTACGTATGCAACAGAAGTTGAATTAAATGACATTTCACTACCTTGTACGTACATGATAGAAAGACGTGATAATTACATTAATATTAATAATACTTACTGAACTTTGTTACACAGTGAATAAATGGCTAACATCAAACGTAATTAATGCACAGAATATTTAAGAGAAAGTATTAGACCTTTGGAACTCTTTTGTCACACAATACAGAATATGTTCTCAGGATACAAACGTGTACATACTTTTCTGCAATGGATCATTGAACTTCAGATCAAGATCCTGTGTCATCTCTTCTATGTTGGAAAGGTCTTCCTCAGTCGGCCAATTTTGGGTGTCATCATCGATAAACTGTGTACCCGACATGATCTTGGAATTAGAGGACACACTGACATTACCTATATCAGAACAAGTAGATTCACGGTAACATACAATCAGAAAAAGATCACAAGAATTGCTGTTACAATGTATCTTCATTTCTGCTAAGAATGTTCTACAACAGACTGTGAACTCCGGAAAAATAACTGAATACTTCTCAAGCCAGAAGACTGGGTTTAAATCCTGGTGACAAGCGAGTACTCAGGAAGTTTTCTCGGCATACTCCCATTTCCTTTGTCTTTATACAGGGACATCATTTTATTTTTACCAACATTTTTAATATTAACCTGGGTATACCTTTGGATCAACGCTGTTGTATACCCCCTTCCACGACTGGAGTTCGATGATACTGGCGTAATATACAAACAAATCACTTTACTAGATATAGGAGGGAAGAAAAGTAGTTCATCCATTTACATAAACTAGGAAATATCGCGCTTTTGAGTTTGATCATTTTCATTACGTTTTTGTTTAATCAAAAAACAGTATAATATTAACAATGAGTGTTTTTACTCATTATCTGAGCTGTCCATGTGGACGTATTCATTATGCAGTGTATATTATACTGTCCACAGCACATTAGTGTACAATATAGAGAATGAAGTTAAATTGAAAAATAATCATAATATGGATATTTAAAAACATTTTTGAAAATGGTGGCCGTTCATTTCGATACAGGCTTCAGTTCTAATGTGCACATTATCGCACTATAGACTATTGTACCTAATTCCAATTACCAGTTTCGTCCTTCGCAACTAGTAACTCATGTTGAAATAATTCTGTACCTACTCTATAAAAGAATACCTTACGTACTGTAAATTCGATCTTCACTTCTGCCCGATCCGAAAAGATAAAAGTACTCAGACATACTATCTACTGTCCGTCCAAGTGGTTATGTCGTAGGGTCGTAGAAAGGGAGGAAATCACGTGACAGTTAATTACTTAACGATACCCTTTTATTTAAGTTGTTTTAAAAAGTTGTATAATAGGCCTATTACGTAGATGTCCAATTCCTAACAGAAATTAATGTTCTCAGAAAAGAGCTAAGACGACAGCCCAGCCACTAGCTGGAGAATAAAAGCTGGTGGGGGAAACCGGGATACGACGTAGGCAAATGGACGACAGTACCTGTGCGAAAATTATTCAATATTGAAAGCTCTTTCGTCACTGGAAAACGCGAACATATTTTTGGAACATACTGTTTACTATGACCGTAAAGCTACTATGACTGTATATGCGGTCTTGGATCTGTGTGGAGGACGGTTGAACTTCATTAGTAGAAGGGGTGGGAGTGAAGTACATTAAAAATCTCAGGTACAATAAAAATTGAAGTAAAAATAAAATGATGTCCCTGTACAAATTTTTCTTTATTATCACATCCAAAAATCATTGTCAGTCATCATCACCATCCTTTGCCATTACCATTAATTATCACTACCATCTTCATTACACAATTTCTTCATTATCAATATCAGGATCATCAACCATCATTCATTATCATTACCACCACCATCATCATCATCATCATCATCATCATCATCACTAATACCTGTATATGAGTATATAATGCTCCTAATCAAAAAATCGGAAAAAATCATCCCGGCAGCATAATTTGTCTTTATAATAAACCTGTAAAACAGGTCTCATGTTTTAAATATTTGGGTTATCATTTGAGCTATGAACAAGAAAAATATATTTCTAAAAAATTTAATTACTTTAACTGTGCAATGAATACCATTAATCATAATCCACAGTTAATTCCCGATTTACCATACAAATCGTCTGTAGCTGCATTTAGATTGGCAACAGGCCATGATTGTTTGGCCAAACGCCTGCACAGAATTGGAATATATCAGTCCCCTAACTGCCCATTGTGCAACTGAAACCAAGAAATGGATTCGGAACACCTCAAAATCTCTGCTTCAGTGGCTGACCATGATAATATGTTTGAAAAATATTGGAGTGCAAGAGGTCAAATGACTTTATTGTCAAACGCCTGGCATTAGAAAACAACAACAACATATCATTAATAACATTTTCAACAAACAAAATTTGATAACACAATCTCAAGGGAAAAAATGGAACTCTCTGCATCATAATCCACAGTTAATTCCCGATTTACCATGAAAATCATCTGTAGCTGCATTTAGATTGGCAACAGGCCATGATTGTTTGGCCAAACACCTGCATAGAATTGGAATATATCAGTCCCCTAACTGCCCATTGTGCAACTGAAACCAAGAAATGAATTCGGAACACCTCAAAATCTCTGCTTCAGTGGCTGACCATGATAATATGTTTGAAAAATATTGGAGTGCAAGAGGTCAAATGACTTTACTGTCAAACGCCTGGCATTAGAAAACAACAACAACATATCATTAATAACAATTTCAACAAAAAAATTTGATAACACAATCTCAAGGGAAAAAATGGAACTCTCTGCATCATAATCCACAGTTAATTCCCGATTTACCATACAAATCGTCTGTAGCTGCATTTAGATTGGCAACAGGCCATGACTGTTTGGCCAAGCACCTGCATAGAATTGGAATATATCAGTCCCCTAACTGCCCATTGTGCAACTCAAACCAAGAAATGGATTCGGAACATCTCAAAATCTGTGCTTCAGTGGCTGACCATGACAATATCTTTGAAAAATATTGGAGTGCAAGAGGTCAAATGACTTTATTGTCAAACGCCTGGCATTAGAAAACAACAACAACTTATCATTAATAACATTTTCAACAAACAAAATTTGATAACACAATCTCAAGGGAAAAAATGGAACTCTCTGCATCATAATCCACAGTTAATTCCCGATTTACCATGAAAATCATCTGTAGCTGCATTTAGATTGGCAACAGGCCATGATTGTTTGGCCAAGCACCTGCAGAGAATTGGAATATATCAGTCCCCTAACTGCCCATTGTACAACTGAAACCAAGAAATGAATTCGGAACACCTCAAAATCTCTGCTTCAATTGCTGACCATGATAATATGTTTGAAAAATATTGGAGTGCAAGAGATCAAATGACTTTACTGTCAAACGCCTGGCATTAGAAAACAACAACATATCATTAATAACATTTTCAACAAACAAAATTTGATAACACAATCTCAAGGGAAAAAATGGAACTCTCTGCATCATAATCCACAGTGAATTCCCGATTTACCATACAAATCGTCTGTAGCTGCATTTAGATTGGCAACAGGCCATGACTGTTTGGCCAAGCACCTGCATAGAATTGGAATATATCAGTCCCCTAACTGCCCATTGTGCAACTCAAACCAAGAAATGGATTCGGAACATCTCAAAATCTGTGCTTCAGTGGCTGACCATGACAATATCTTTGAAAAATATTGGAGTGCAAGAGGTCAAATGACTTTATTGTCAAACGTCTGGCATTAGAAAGCAACAACAATATTTTCAAACCTTCTCTTGTCCAAAAACATACAAACAATGTAAAGAGTAAACACGATATGTGACATGTACGATTCAAGAAAACAACTCACATCTCCGTCCGACTCTTCCCTTTCACATGAATGACTTTTTTTTTGGCCTAGCCAAAAGTGCCGTTGTTTTGATATTGCCGGTTATTTGGGTGCCAGATACGAGGGATTTTACTGTAATTTTAATTTGTAACTCATATGACTACTATGGTGAACAGGAGAAGAGTTCGGGGCAGAAGAAGATATCAGATGACAGACAACATTATCATATATGGATCATATTGGGAGGCTAAGAGAAAGGCAGAAAATGGGATAGATTGGAGAATACTGGGTTTGCAGTGAAAAATCTTGCCCTTGGGAAGAAAAATAGGTATGAATAAAGGAGTCCTATGATGGATCAAGGTAACTATAGTACTATAATGAAGGAATAACATGACATAAAGAACTAAGTTGTATTCATTTTCTGTATTGTGTGGATGGTTCCTTCCTGCAGAATAACATTCAACTTGTTTGTTCACTACAACCATGCACAGCAAATATGTACTGGGGATAAGAAAGATCCATAGAAACAGATCATGCATAGCCAGAACATTAGCGAAAAAAAAAAAAAAAAAAAAAAAAAAACTACCCAACATGCTTACAAACACTAAACATGCAGATTCTTCTACAAAAAGGTATCCATCCATTGAGAGTTCGGGCCCAATTCATACTGGACAGAGTCTATTTATATTGAAATATAAAACTAAATATATTGTTTATATGGACATTTTATTTATATCTTTATGTAGAAGTAAAAATATGTCATACACATTTAACGTAATATGTGCGTTTTATGTCATATGTGTATATTTTATGTAATGTCTGTGTACAGTAAAACCTGTATTAAACGACCACTGCTGGTTCCATGAAAAATTGGTCTTTCAGAGGGGTGGTCTGTCAATAGGGGGAGTTATTTTATGCAAATAATGGGTTAGAACGTTTCTATGTTAATCAAATAAAAACGTGGAAAATATTACGAACAATAAAAGCTTGAAATCAGAACTTTGTTATCTTACGTTATTTTTCCAATTTTCTACTTTGATTTCCCTTCGCAAAATCATAAATTGAATTCTGCTTAACTTTTTACATTTCCTTTTTACAATCTCATTTCCAAAACTATTCTTTAACATGTTAAGAAGGTCATTTATATATTCTCGATTCATACAGTCTTTCAGTGGTGCCGATTGTTGAATTAACTCAATATTACATGTGGCTTGTTCTAGTCACATTTTTTCGGATTGAAATTCTCTCTTGACTTCATCCTAGTCATCGGTGGGTTGATCACCGAATTTTTCTAATAGGTAGGAGGAAGAAAAAATAAATTACTGCATTGTAATTAACAAGTAATGATTTGATTTTTAATGTACAAAACGAAAAGTAAAATCGTCATACGGCATAAGAAATCTTACGTTTCAAGAAACTCTTAGATAGAGGTGAAAATAACCCTTTGTCATACCTCAGAGACCGTTTCCAAGCGGTCATTGTACCTTTTTCGCAGCAATCCCCAACATTTATTAAGGGATTAAGGACAGAGATGGGCATTCAACGTGAATATGGTATCATCATTTTAACCAGCGGCGGTTCCTCTATATGAGCACAGGAGCACGTGAACACCTTAAAAACCAACAATAATCGTACGTATTACTGTATTAATATTATTACATCTATTACTTTCCAATGTGTAATGACATTCCTACATATTTCGTCTCGAGAGAATGTCTCGTTCGTGTGTCGTGTGTCTTTAAATCTCCATTGGACAGATTGACAGCAGCTCGCACAATTTTTCTCTAGCAGGGTGGACTAGCCTGAGGCGAGAATATTTTCTAAGTTTGTTACAATGGTTACAATAGCTCTGCTAGCACAGGTCTTAACGTGCTATTGACAGAGAAAGAGAGATGCTCCATCTCACTTGGGTCTGGCATCGTGTTCCTTTCTCCCTCTTTCCTCGTTTTCTCTCTTTACTCTTTCTTTTCAAAATACCAATATGCACAGGGGCTGATTCTGTTGTCTTTTGTTCAGTAAAGTAAGGAAAATTCAAGTTGCATTGGTGCTTATTGAAAGTTGAAACAGTAACACTTGAAGTTTGGAGATGGTCGTGTGTAAAGTTGTGAGGATGTTACATTAAAAGAGGATTAAAATATTCCTCCGTAACACAATGACAGAAGACCGATTAAGTACATTGGCTAGGTTGGCAGTGGGGGAAGAAAAAAAAAACTTGTTAAGAACATTAGAGTTATTGATAAGTTTGCATCTCTCAAAGTTAGGCGCATGGAGTTTCTCTACAAATAAATCTAGATCTTCAACAACAGCAGTGAAGGTGAGTCCTATGGAATTAATTTTACTCTACTCTTGTTCAATGGTTTTAATTTTGGTTTTTATGCGTAGATTTGGTACATGCATATTAGACCTCATTTATTTCTGACGTGTAACTCAGCTATACGAGAATATATCAGTGTGTTCATTACCAATATTTTTTTTTGTGAACACCCATTCAAGAAAGGCACGAGCCGCCACTGATTTTAACTTCTAGTACTGTACGAATTTCTTGGAATTTATTTAGGTTACAGTAATGTAATAAAATACTAAATTATAAATTTTTTAAATACAGTATGATTTTTAAAAGGGGTAAAATTAAGGAAATGGCTATTCAATCACTGCTCGGTGGTTGGGAAGAGAGGTGGTCTCTTAAAAGGGGTATGATTTACATTGTTTTATGGATTTTTAATTCGATTCCTTAAAAAATCGGTCTTAGGAGAAGTGGTCTGTCAATAGGGGTGGTCTTTCAGACAGGTTTTACCGTATTTATGTCCGTATCTTTTATGTATCACATCTGTTTTATTTAATTATAATACTCGGTGTGTATTTATAAGCAAGTTTTTAGGTTCTTGTATGATTTAATTACAGCCCTAATATACCCTAGGGTAAAATAGGGTTCAATAACCTTGGATATTCAGATCAAGTTACAAATCATGGCATTAATGTGACATGTACAATTTTATATAGCTCAACTAAAATATGTTTTATATTGACTTAATCTGTTTACTATGCATTGTATATTTTTGTTTAGCATTACTGATGAATTGTATGTGCTGTAAATTGAATAGTATACTGTATAGGTCAACTGATGAATTGTTTAAGCTTATAAATTGAATTAATCTACTTCACATGAATTGTACAATTTTGTATAGCTTAACGGAAATAAGTTTGTAAATTGAACTAATTTGATTGTATATGTTTGTATAGTTTGGCTGATGAATTGTATATGCTTTTAAAATGATTACTTTGTGTTTGTAATTTGAAGTAGTTTGCATGATATGTATTATCAATTTCTGTATATCACAACTGGTTGAATTGTTTATGCCTTGAATTTAATTAACTTACTTGTTTTGTATTATACATATAGCTCAACTGATGAATGATCGTTTGCGTTTGTAAATTTAATAATCTGATTGACTATGTATTGTATACTTTTAGTAGAGCCATCGATGTAGCTCAGTCGGCAGACTCGCTGGGCTGCTGATCCGGAGCTGCGTTCGGGCTTGGGTTGGATCCCCCTTTGGTCTTTGGTTTCTTCCGAGGTTTTCCACAGCCGTGGGCCAAGCCGGATAGTCTATGGCGAGTCCTTGGCATTAACCCCTTTGATTTGATTACCCCTCTTTGATTTGATTACCTGGTTGGGTTTTTCCGAGGTTTCCCCAACCAAAAGGCAAATGCCGGGTAATATTTTGGCGAATCCTCGGACCTCTCCTCATCTCACTACATCTCGCCGAAATATTGTAAAACATTGCACAAAATTGTAAAAATTATAGAAAATTACTAAATTGTAAAACTATAAAAATTTGTAAAAATTGTAATTGTAATATTGTAAAATTTTGACTTGTTCCACATCTTAAAGCTTCATTGCTCATGTAAGATCTATGGAATAAAATAAATGAATGAATGCATATCAACTGGCATTTCTACATATATCCAAATTCACTTACTACTTTGGGACCTTGGTGAAGGGGCTTCTCTTATGGAATAGTTGAAGGTGTTGTTCCACTTCTTCGTTGTCCTTGACTCCTCCACACCCTGCTGATTTGACCTAGCACTGGGACTCTGTTCAGAACTCTTACTAAGTCCCGGTGGTGATTTAAACAACGCTACACCAGACACATCCCCCAGTCGTGACACACTGCTCACTGAAATCGGACTGCTCTCATTCTTACTTGCAGCACTAGCTAAATTGTAACTCTTCTGTGATTCCAAGAAAGGAGTTTTGAATTTAAATGTAGTTTTTGTGGATGGTTTGGGACTTGGCTCCTCTACAGTGTCATTCACCGATGATGTCTTGGTGGAGTTTCCAGTCTGCTTGTTTGCTGGTGACTTAGTTTGACTATAAAAATCACTCCCTACTAGTGTTCTTGATGAATTGGAACTACTTTTACTCTCACTTGTTGTCTTGGTAGTTATAAAGTCTAAGCTCGTGTCAAATTCCTCGTCATAGAAATCATCATAATAATCTGGATCCCGTGATGGAAGCCCACTTGTCACTCGAGCATTAGAAACTGAATTTTTATTACACGATTCTGACGAACTTGGTTCACATCCCTTATTTGAAAAAGAATTCTCAATGATGTCCGCATAATCACTAGAACAAACTGACACATTAGCTGATTTCTTCTTCTTCAGCAATGTTCCTGTCAGCTTTAACTTGGCCTTCAATTTCTGTCTCAGGCTTCTTAATTTAACAAATGTACCACTATCAAAACCTGGACACTTTTCAAGTAGTTTCAATGACATAGATTCGAAGCCCGAAACCATTTTCTCCAGTACCTGGATCTGAAAATCTTTCAATGCTTCTATATTGTCTTCCAGCATTAACGTCGGCATCTGGAAAGAAAATAGAAATCATGAGAATAATTTTATTTATAAGGCGAAAACATGTGTATGACTAGGGTGACCAGATTCACACTGATAGAAAAAAGGACACAAAGCTTCAAAAAGGAGGACATTGATCGAAAAAAGAGGACAGAAAATATGTACTTAGGTTTAGGCTTATGCCTATAATACTATAAATTACATCAACATCTATTTTCTTACAAAATATTTACAGTACAGATTTAGGCTTATACCATACTTAAAAGTATGTTAATATTACAAAAATAATTATGATAAAACTTAATAATAATGCTTTTAACGTTAGCTACATATGAAAGTCAAGGGAACTATAATCACAGTCTAGTATATATAGTCAGGAAACTCAATATGTAGTAAATATGCATCCATAGATAGTTGCTAACCACTAGGATCATTAATATCGCCTCATTACAGACAATGCAAAATAGTACCAGCACAGTTTTCTGTTACTAGTACCCTCACAACTCAAGCTTCGTGACTGTATATACTAGATGTAGATTCATTTTCCGGGCTGAGAGGCCGTGGTCTATTGGTTGGTTTTATACCAGACGTTTCGTCTGCAACTGCGGCAGACATCTTCAGTGGAGTGGTATCTGAGGTCGCAAGACTCTTCTCGGCGTACCTGAGGCAACTGATCCTGTGGCTGGTTGTGCGGGCGTATTTATAGTGCGACTCGCAGGCCGAGGCCTGTTGTCGCTGCGGTCCGCGCCGCTTTGTTCGCTGCTCCCGTTCTGGGTTCCGTCCTTTTGTTGTAGTGGCTTCTTATCTGTTCTGTTTAGGACCGGGTACCAACACTTGTTTAGCTTGACGCCTTCTTCCTTGCGATTAAAGTTGTTGTTATGTTCGACAAATCGGCAGTGGCAGCACATGCCTACGAAGAGGGCGATCACAACATAAGATTCAAGGACACTGACATCTTGAGCACGACGACGCACTTCTTCCCCCGTCTACATAGAGAAGCGATCGAAATATATAAACATAACAACAACTTTAATCGCAAGGAAGAAGGCGTCAAGCTAAACAAGTGTTGGTACCCGGTCCTAAACAGAACAGATAAGAAGCCATTACAACAAAAGGACGGAACCCAGAACGGGAGCAGCGAACAAAGCGGCGCGGACCGCAGCGACAACAGGCCTCGGCATGCGAGTCGCACTATAAATACGCCCGCACAACCAGCCACAGGATCTCATCCTGCCTAAGGTTTTTCCGTGGTTTTCCTAAGGCGCTAAGACAAATGTCGGGATGAGCCCTAAAAGAAATGGGCCACAGACCTGCACTCATATCCCCATTAATCTCCCTAATTACTTAAATTAATCAACTAATTACATCTCTCCCTCTCATCGTAATTGAGCTATCATATAGCCAAATGGCTTGTCTCAAAATTGAGACGATTCAACAAGGCTCATGAAAACGATCACCTCCTACATAATAGCCAAATTGGCTAGTCTCTTATACATGAGACAACTCATCTCGCCTAAGGTATTCCGTGGTTTTCCTCAGGCGTAAGACAAATGTCGGGATGAGCCCTATAAGAAATGGGCCACGGACCTATATGCCCTTCCCCATACATATTCCACCCATATTATAAACGATGTATGCCCTAGTTCAGATAATATAAATAGTCTATTAAATATACGAGGTCACTTAATAAGTCGCAAATTGAAAGGACAGGGACCTCTCAAATTGCAGATTAGATTTCACGGTGCTTCTTCCGACGGCCTTCACATGCTTTGTCATCGAACAACAGATGACGGCGTCTTGCCATTCTAATGGCAAACACCAGCCAACTCCTCCTCGCCCCGTTCTGTGATCAATTGATCAATGTCAGCCCCCTTGCGTATGTGTTACCTAAGAGGTTACGTCCAATTTCGGCTTCCCCTTCAAAATTTTCTAGAGCTCCTTCAGGGGAGCAGCGTAATCCGGAGTGAGACTAGTGGCCAACAGGCTTGGAGCTCACATATTTAGTTTTGTACAGCCCCCAACCCACTTGCAAGGACGCGTTTTGCGTACCTTTTAAATTTTCCTCCCAATTCTCCTTCGATTTTTCGATTTCGATTTTTCGAGCCACAGGATCAGTTGCCTCAGGTACGCCGAGAAGAGTCTTGCGACCTCGGATACCACTCCACTGAAGATGTCTGCCGCAGTTGCAGACGAAACGTCTGGTATAAAACCAACCAATAGACCACGGCCTCTCAGCCCGGAAAATGAATCTACATCTATAGACTCCGGCCGTGAAAGCCTACACTGCAATGTATATACTAGACTGTGCTATAATTATTAAACAGGACAGAAAATATCTACCCTATTTAGATTTAGGCTTAGGCCTATATTATACTTAAAATTATGTCAATATCTATTTTATTACATATAGGGGAGAGTTGGGTAGCATCGGACAGTTAAGGATTGATTGGATTTAGAGCCTACAATTAATTTTGAATTGAGTAATTAATATATCATAAAAAGAACATACTTATTTTTACTAAACGTGAATAACAATATTATGCAATGGTAACTTTAACATATGAAATTTAAATTCAGAGTAATGTTATAAAATAGTGAAATCGAGAAGAGTGTCTGCTAGTTCTGGACACACCCCAAACATTGTTATTTTTTATTGTTTGTGGTTAGAACAGTCAAACAAATTCACTTTTGTATTTTTTCTGTTATTTCATACCAATCACATTTGTAAAATTCCCTGGTTCATTCGGTGTTGGCACAGTTCTCACGTGCCAAACCCTGGCAGAAGTCACACTTGATCCAGCTTTCCTGAAAGGCTTCACCGCTAATGATACATTCTGTTTCTTCTTAAAAATGTTTTCCGTCCTTGGTTTTAGTTCTTGTTACTTGTTAGATCTTTCATCTGTGCTGTCTTGCATTAACCTTTTCTTTTTTCCATCCTTCAAAGCCTCTCTCTCTTCCAGCTGAGTTTTGTTAAGGGCTTGATGAGAGTATCCCACTTCTGGCAGCTCGCCTCCTTCTCACATTAAGCCCTTGGTGAGCAGCTTCTGCAATTGGTGAAATCAGTTTAATGATGCGACTAAAATAGGGAGTCAGAGGTAGTGTGTTTGAGCGACATTTTGACGTTGATGCTGGATCAAGATGCTGATTGGGTAGTTTCAAGCATGAAGCATGTGTTACAGATCCAAAAGATGATTGTTTTGAGCTTGAGATTGGGAACAGCTGGGAAGAAGTGGACAGCTTGGCAGTGCACAACGTAGGTACTGGCTTAGATGCTAAGGCTTCTTGTACTTCTGGAGGCTGAGGAATGTCCTCTACAGTTGTCTCAGGACCTTTAGATCCACCATTCCTGGACTCTTCAAGAAAACTTATCAGGAATATCAAGACCCTTCAGATGGCATGTAGTCTAAGTCGGTGAAAATGTTCCGGTTGATGAATGCTAGCACATTCAAACCCTTTCATTGCTAATCCATGTGGCATACCCGTGAAAATCCAAAGTTGACCAGTTCTGCAACTTTATAGTTTATAATTCTTGAGAAAGGATTTCTGGGCATCCATCCAGAGCAAGCTTCATTATAGACATCCTTGAAGGCCTTCATAACTCTTCTGTCTAATGGTTGAAGCCTATGCGTTGTATGAGGAGGAGGACCCAATATGTATTTAAAACATTGTCCGATATTAGGCAATAAAGTTCTGTCTGATAGTACCCGAATTACACCGTCATTATATTGGCACCCAAATTTAAACTATATAATAATTTTCATTGTAACTAATATACCAATCTATTATTTAAGAGTAACTTTACACTGTATTTAAGATATATTGTATCAATACTTAAAGTGCGAAAAAGGCAGACCACCAAACTTAAGTCGATGCACAGAAACTAAACCACACAAACACAAAATGGCATCTGCAAAGTGTCTTCGTCGAGCAAATGATTCCAACTGAAAGCAGTGTTCAGATGTCGCATACAGAAACGTAACCATGTCACTCAGGTACTACCATCTGGTGGTAGATGAAAGAAACATCACTGTCCGATATTACCTGATGTCCGATACTACCCGACTCTCCCCTAGGCTTATGATAAACCGTAATAATATATAATGATTTTACAATTAATTACTCGTACATATGAAAGCCAAGGGAACTGCAATTATTACCAAAATACATAAAAAGACAGCACAAAATGTGGATTTAATATTATTTTGTATGCAAAGAGAGTTATGATCGTTGGCGAAGAGTATATTCTGTCGATGTTGCTGCCACCTACAGGAAAATTACTTGAAAAAGGCGTCAAATCAGATAATTTCAAAATATAAGACATACAAGTTACGAAAAGGAGGACATTTCTTGATTTTAAAAAATCCGCCTAGACCCCGGACAAAGGCCTAAAACGGAGGACATGTCACCTGGTCACCCTATGTATGACAGAATTTATAACCTCAATAATAATGAAATTTAACAGACACAAAGTGTCCAGACTTTTCTGGAATTTAAATTTACACCACAGAACAGAGTCTTTTTTTCCTTTATAATGATGTCATATTAAACATTCCTGAATTTCTAAAACTCATCATTCTTATCCAGTTATGTCTGTGAACCTCAGATCAAATGAAAAATCACATAACCATTCCACCAAAGCATGCCCAGTGATCTAGTGGTTACTATGTTTTCCATTAGATCCAAAGTCAGCAGATTCAAATTCATCAGAGGCCACAAAAAAACGTTAGCCTGTTCTTCATCAGAAGGGAACGAAAGGAAATGTTACAGGGGACTTACAGAAAAAGTATTGGCCAAACAGTCATCCCATAACAAATGCCTCTGCAGACCAATTTAATTGAAACTGCATAAATCTATGCAGTACGTGCTGTGAGACAAAAGAGGTCTCTGGTGGACAACATAAGACACAATGAAGAAATAAGATGTACACAATAAGTCAACAGACTGCAGCAGGCAGGTCCTCTGAAGAAGGAACACTCAACCAACGAAACTGAGCCCTAAGTGTACAATAAAGGTAAGCGTTCACTACATCGTATCGCACTCATCGGATGAATTGCACGGATCGGAAAAAGACTATCTTTGCTGTAATTGTTATGCAACCGCGTTCACTACATCGTATCGGATGCATCGCCTCGCGGCAAATCCGTCCACGTTTCTCAGATGGGCAACTTTTCCGATGTGTGCGATCATGGCCTTCTTTAATAAATCAATTTTTATTGGTCAACTGTTACTATTATGCTGTGCCATGTTCAGTGTCGCGCCAAAATGGCAGACGGAAAACTTATTTCGCTTGTAGAAAATTGCGAAGAATTATATAATTTGAGGCGTTCCCATTACAGTAATCAAGTCATTTCTTGTTAAATATATTATGTAACCAATATTTCTTTCGTTTCTTCCTCTTCAATTAAGACGGGATAAAGCAATTACAAATTTTATTCAGAAAACAGACGTAATTAATACACCTAACCTCAACTCCTCTGCTTTCAGTAATGTCAATATCGTATGACGTCATGTTTTAAACAGCTGATAGGGTTTCCGATGAGGCAAAGATGAAGCCAACAGTAAGATGGACACAATAAAATATCCGTACTGCAGGCGATTCAAGAAGTGAACGATAACCAATGTAGTGAACGCTTACCTTAAGCAATCATTATCACTCTTTACCTCTGCTGAAACTCTTCCTAAAGAGGGATGACTTTCCATGTCATCTATCCAGGACTTTAGATCTTCTGTAATGCCCAGTGGTTTCATTTCAACCATTTGAAGAATTTCATTCAATCCTGAAAAGCAATAAAAAGTCACTTACTTACAAATAGCTTTTAGAGAACCCGGAGGTTCATTGCCGCCCTCATATAAGCCCACCATCAGTCCCTATCCTGTGCAAGATTAATCCAGTCTCTACCACCATATCCCATCTCCCTCAAATAATTTTAATATTATCTTTCCATCTACGTCTCGGCCTCCCTAAAGGTCTTTTTCCCCTTCAGGTCTCCCAAGTAACACTATATACGTATGTATTTCTGGATTCGCCCTTACGTGCTACATGCCCTGTCCATCTCAAACGTCTGGATTTAATGTTCCTAATTATGTCAGATGAAGAATACAATGCGTGCAGTTCTGCATTGTGTAACTTTCTCCATTCTCCTGTAACACCATCCCTCTTAGTCCCAAATATTTACCTAAACACCTTATTCTCAAACACCTTTAACCTCTGTTCCTCTCTCAAAGTGATAGTTCGAGTTTCACAACCACACAAAACAACCGATAATATAACTGTTCTATACATTCTAACTTTCAGCTTTTTTGAGAGCCGAATGATAACAGGCATTTCCCATATTTATTTTGTGTTTAATTTCCTCCTGAGTGTCATTCATATATTTGTTACTGTTGCTTCAAGATATTTCAATTTTTCCACCTCTTCAAATGATAAATTTCCAATTTTTATGTTTCCATTTCGTATTATGTTCTGCTCACGAGACATAATCATATACTTTGTCTTTTCGGGATTTACTTCCAAACCTATCTCTTTATTTGCTTCAAGTAAAATTCTCATGTTTTTCCTAATAGTGTGTGGATTTTCTCCTAACATATTCAAGTCATCCGCATAGACAAGAAGCTGGTGTAACCAGTTCAATTCCAAACCCTGTCTGTTATCCTGGACTTTCCTAATGGCATATTCTAGAGCAAAGTTAAAAAATAAAGGTGATAGTGCATCTTCTTGTTTTAGCTCACAGTGAACTGAAAAAGCATCTGACAGAAACAGTTTACATGGCTCTCTTAAGCTAGAGTATAAAAATTATTTTATAAGCTTAGGGGTACCTTTGTTTGCAATAGAAACATATGTTGCTGAAGAATAAATAAAGTACTGTGCTTCGTGTTCATTTCCAATTTTTATGTTTCCATTTCGTATTATGTTCTGCTCACAAGACATAATTGACTTTTCAATTTAGATTTACTTCCAAACCTATCTCTTTATTTGTTTTGATAGTAAAATTCCCGTGTATAATATGTATACTTCTTCACTAAAGCATAAATGAATTTATATTTTATTTTCAGAATCCTGGCACACGTGTTACAGCTAAACCACTACTAATAAGCCTCCTGCTTCAATCTGGGACAACCAGCAAGTAAATGAACCAGTGCAGTGTTTCTATTGCTGTCCACTACAGTATGCTTCAAAGTGTCATTGCACTGTTACAACATCTTTTATCCACTGCCATGATAGCAAACACTTTGAAAATGTTAAAAAAATGTTATATTTTTATTTCCTGGAGCACGTGTTACAACTAACTGCAGAGGTTATATAAGCCTCCTGATTCAATTTTGTCTGGGACTTTTACATGCCAGTAAATCTACTGACATGAGCCTGTCGCATTTAGGCACACTTAAATGCCATCGATCTGGCCAGGGATCGAACCTGCAACCTTGGGCATAGAAGGCCAGCATTATACCAACTCGCCAACCAGGTCGACAACACTATTGAATGACTATGACTTTTATCAATAGTCATGTTGCCATGCTGGGGTTGTGGTTAATTCCGTTCTTTTCCGAGTTGTTAACCCATTTTAAAACTAATTAATGTTGTTTCTCATAATGTAGGATATTACATTTGGTAAAATTTGGACAGGAGCAGAAAAAAATGTAATAATTAAATTTAATAATAATTTATTTATTTAATCTGGAGACCTAAGGCCAGTAGGCCTTGATGAACAGTTGCAAGCCAGACTCTAATTCTAATTGAATACAATTGACTTACAACATTATTACATTAATATCTAGACCATAAAACAACATGAAAGTAAATAATGAAAACTGCTAACTAATGTTAGTTTCTCAAAATAAACACTGGACATTAGTGATGATTCATGATGATTCCCCCTGACTGATAAAATTAAAATGTAATAATTAAATTTAATAAAATTTATTTATTTAATCTGAAGACACTTGAGCAAGGCCAGGTAGGCCTTGCTTTCCATGACCTCGCCAGACTCTAATGGTCTAATTGAATACAATTGCTTATATAGTTATTACATTAATATCTGAGACCATGAAACAACATGAAAAAATCCTGTAAATAATGAAAATTGGATAAGTAATGTTAGTGTGACAACTAATAAACATTGGCTAAGAAACAGTAATAATAATAATAATAATAATAATAATGAGATAATTTAAATATTTATTCTGTGATATATATAACCATTAAACATTGAGAAACCTGAAACAGCTATTATTGTTAACAAGAATTGTTACAAAAATATTTCGTTAGTCTATTCTTAAATTGGTTTGATGTCTGACAGTCCCTGACATTACTCGGTAGGGAATTCCAAAGCCGAGGAACAGCCACAGTGAAAGAAGATGAAAATGAGGATGTTCGGTGGGAGGGAATGGATAATATTGAGGAGTGTTGTGATCGTGTGTCTAGGTTATGATGGGTGGATAAATTTTGAAAACGAGACGCAAGATAGACAGGAGTGGAGAAATGCAATTTGTGAAAGAGAAGGGAAAGACAGTGAATTTTCCTACAATCTTCTAGACGGAGCCAGGACAACATTTCGAGGGGTGGTGTTATGTGATCAGCGCAGCGAATATTGCAGACGAAACGGACGCACATATTATGAACACGTTATAGTCTCTGCGCCAAAATAACGCTTAGATCAGTAAACAGAATATCACAGTAATCGAAGTGGGGCATCACGAGTGTTTGCACCAGTAGCGGCACGCGGTTACAAAGATTGGCAGTTCTGCATGAAAAATAGTGTATTTAGCAAACGCATGCTATTTATTGCATCTAAATCGGATAACACGTGTAATTATACAGCTCCTTCTCGAAGTTGACTGTGCACCCGAAATTATACTCCAACCATCCGTGTGCTACACCTCTCCCACCTGGTACAACTAGTCACGTAGTGGAGATGTGCCCCACATGCTTTTCTAGTTTTTTAAGTCAAATTAACTAAATCATTCACTCCGGTGTTTGTCCATGTAAACAGAAGACACGAGTGGGGGAGTAAGTGTTTTCATGAGCGAAGCAAAAACCAATCGTTTCCATTACACATTTCGGTATTAAAATGACTAGTAGGCTACATGATTTCCTCGACTTTTTCCAGAAATTTCAATATTTAAATTTTGTGTAGGATGTCCTAATTTCTTAAGTTAACATGCAATTTCTCTTTTAATTTCGGAAAGGGTTGGTCGATTAGGTTTTCATTTCATTCATTTTTAATATAAAATATTTCCTTAGACACATTGACTAATCACATTACCACCCACAGTACTATAACACACTGGAACTGTAATGATATACAGTAATCCAGAAGCCTGTGTTCTAACGCAGGTCATAAAGAGATGAGGATGTTGGCGGTTCTTTTGTATATTCGGAGAGAGCTGCTTCGGTTGCAGCTCTAATGCAGTCTTATGGGACGGTGAAGAAAACCAGTTTTCTGCTGCCGACTACCCTACGTTGAGCTTCAGGAACTGCCGATCACAGATCCGAAAAGTACACTACAGCTAAAATTCTCGAGCAGTTCAAGGCTCCTACAGACAGTAAAATCTCGAATCGAAGGAGAATGAATTGGAAAAATAAATGAAACAATGAACTAGATTACATAAAAGCACGTTTTACATTTTTAATTTTTTCAGGTAAAGTTAAATGGCGGTTCTGCAGCTCTGCAGTTCTTATTGTAGAGCCGCCCCTGGTTTGCACTAACATTTTTTTCATGGAAAAGGGTAGAAAATTCTTCAATCGCCTAAATGTAGGACATGTTCAGGATTTTCTGGACGTCTGGTAATCCTATCAAAAGCTCAAGAGGATCTGCAAACTTGGGATGTCTAGTGTGGATCTAAATTCCACCAGTTCACTAAATACACTGTTTCTCTCAATTGTGACTATTACTTACCATTATTAATGTTCAAGTCTTTGGCTTCCTTAGCAACTTCACCAACAGCCACCTCATTTGAGTTGCCTCCCATGACCTCCAGCTCATCTTTTACTTTAGTTTTCGATGTCTTTCTCTCGACAGGAGACTTTTTAGCATGACGAGAAGAGCAGGAGAGGACAGGTGATGACGATCGTTCATGTTCATCTCCATCAATTTGCTACAGAAGAACAAATTAAATTTTACCTCCATGTGTGTTCAAGTACATACAGTATAAAGTAATGCTTTCAAATTTTTCTGCATATGCAAACTTTATTTGAAACATTATTGTTTCGTTTATAATACCGTTACATCATTTATGCAGCTCAATTGACTGGTGAATTAGCCAAGCCACTAAGTAATAGGTGATAGTGGTATGTATTTATATTTATAAATATCAGACATCACGGAATTTAAACATAAATACTTACCTTATCATCACCATGGACATCAATGCCAGCAAAAATGTCTCCTGCATCCGAAAATTCTGATGCACAATCATGACTTTCTGAAGTTTCATTGATTTCTATTAGTGAAAAAAATAACAAATGAACATATCAAATTTATAAGATTATAATTGTAACACAGTTGACACTCTAATATCCAGAACAACAGAGTACATTAAATAAAAATAATGCAAAATCACAGATAATCTCAAAATACAGCAAAGCTCGATATGGTATCAATCAATATAGCCTACTGCAGAATTGAGTAAAATGCTGTGAAAAATGTCTGCTGGAGAAAAAAACATCAACTTGAAGTTGTTCTGTTTCTGCAGAGTTTTTTTTTTTTCTTTTTTCATTTATACATATGGGCTATTCCATATGAAATCGATCAGTAAAAAACCTCGCATTTTTTTAATTCTCTAATTTTTTCCCCATTTATACAAGGTGCTGAGGACAGTGCATTTTCAAAAATATACTATCGAAAGTCAAACGGTTTACGTACTATTGAGCGACAAATTTAGCGTATTTTATAAAAACAAGTCTCTTCCAGCGCTCAGAACTCTGGAACCATTTACTGCAGAACATTGAATGGGAGTTCATTTTGAAGCTAACATTTGGTAGGTTATGTTAAGAAGTAATCCTTATTTTTATTGTATACAGAGAGACAGATAATCTGATTTTACTTACTCTTAGGCTTTTAGCCAATTTGTAAAAATGTAAAAAAATATTGAGAAAAAACCTTCCATTATTAAGAGGGACTTCGGCATTGTTTGCTTTGTGGCTCGGCAATAAGTTTCGAGGGTATTAAATAAAATATTTTTACACGCCTAGACTTGAACGGTGCAGTACCGCAAGCACTGGCCAAGAGCTGAAGATAAGCGAGCACTGGACGTCATTTTACTCCTGTGTTTATTAAAACTTGTAATAAAGCTAGCACAGCTATGCGCTACTAGATGAAACATCACGTGTTTGTCTCCTGGCCTTGCTTGTCTCGGCTAGCTCCTGTCAGCTGGTTACTTCAGTCTTTATTTGATATTTTCAATACTTTCTTATCAACAGGTTAGTTCAATGCGGAATCTAATCATACTATTTAAAAATTTTTTCTTTCTTATTTTATATTTTTGCAATAAGCTTGGTCCCTATCCTGATCAAGATTAATCGATCATATCCTTCCTCCCTCAAATATTTTAATTTATTTGTAAAGGTTTTTTCCTCCGGCCTCCCAACTAACACTCTATATGAATCTAATGTCCAAATCTTTGGATTTTAAATATTTTTCGTGGTCAAAGGCCCCAAATATTTTCTTAAACACCCTTAATCTCTGTTCCTCTCTCAAAGAAAAAAAGGCGTCTAAAGAAAAATTTTTCTCCATTTCCATAAAAAGTAAGAAAAATTGTTTAGATGTCAATATAAACTTTAATTTCTCAGCATCAAAATAAACCATGATTTTGATCATTGGGTGAAAGGGTTTCAGAGCCACAACAGTTTAAAGTTTCTAATTTTATGAAAATACGATAAATTTAAATATTTTAAATTTAAACACTATGAAGTTCTGATGCCTCAAACTTTGCACAAAGCATTGTATCACAGTTCTCTACGTACAAAAATAGTTTCATTGTATTTAAAAATTGCAAGGTCAATTTTCTCTATATTTCGGTCGATTTGAGATGGAATAGCCCATATGCAGTAAATTAGTCCTTAATTTTCATAAGTGTACAGTAAATAGATACTGCATTTTATGTTTGATAGAAGTAAAGTTGCCACCTTACTTATCACTTCCTGATAAACTGCAGATAAGCTGTAATGCAGAGTTGAAATGTCTCTCAACAGATACCTTGCATCAAGCTTTACTGTACATAAAATAATAGAGAAGTAATAAAGTAACTACAACCCTGAACACTGCACTGATATTATTAAATGTACAGACAAGAGTAATGCAAGGCCTCATAGAGCTCCTTCAATAAATATTTAACAATTTTTTTCAACCTAAAACTTATCTTTAAAATAATGGACTATAAAACCATTACAATAAATAATAATCAAAACAAACGTTTTCAACCAAGAACTGATCATCTTTAGGTCTACGTTAGTGACATGAATATAAAATGAACACAATATTTACTTATAAATGTATACCAGTACACAAAGTCATGGTCAAGCAGCATGTAATTTTAAACAAAATACAAAATTAAAGTTCTAAGTGAAGTTTCATACCCATTACGTTATTATTTCAGATGCCCAGTGCAAGGCATTGCTGTTAGCTGTCATAATTCATGAAAGTCGTCCATCTACAATGTATCAAATACCAAAGATGTATTGTTACTTGTTTCAGCATAACCATTCATCATAAGATTTAATGTCAAACCCAATTATGGCATACTATGTTGTTTCAGCCACTTGTAAAATTTTAATTATTTTTATTTTAACTTTTACTTTTTATTATTTAAATGTGAAATGGCATTTGTTAACAAACTGTTATGTGTTGTGTATTATTGCCCATCACCTGTTTTTTAATAGTGTGAGACCTGTGTGTGTGTAAACACAAAAATTTGTTTCACATCCAAAAAACCAGATGCTTATCACACAAAAATAAATAATTAAATTAACAAAAACAAACAATCTTTTTTTGTGTTCATTGCATATGCATGTCATTTACATAGACCTGAAGATAACCAGTTCTTGGTCGAAAACAATTGTTCATATTTTATTGATTATTATATAAAGGTTAATTATAGTCCATTATTTAAAGATAAGTTTGGTAATTCCAGTAAAACTCTGTCCTAAGTTCAGGTGTCCGAACAGAATGGAAAGTTCAGTCCAATAAGCGTAGGGGTCCTTTTGACTGCAGCCCAAATGAATACAAATTCATTCTTTTGATTATCCATCAACGAATACAGCCTACTGTAAACCATCTTTGAATCCGGTTGGCGGTGTGTATGGATGATTATCCTACTGGAAGAAAAGTGTTCTTTCTGGATAGTTTTCCATTGTATTAACAGATAGCAGTATTGCTCAAATAGAAAGAAGAGTTTTATTTAATTTTGGGCAATTCTAGTGATTAAATATGGATGTCCTAATCAATAAAATATTCTGTTTTGTAATTAAAAAAGAAGATTGGGGGAGACAACAGTCAGCTCCCAATCAAATGGCAAACCCATCTCAATAGACCAATGCCGTAATGACTTACGCTGTGTGAATTCTGTTAATATCAGTCGATACTTTTTTCTGTTCATATTCACTTAAGAGCTTTATTTTGTATTTATCATTTTAACTATTTCACTCTTTTCTGGCCCTGATGAATCTAGAAAACCCGCCGTCGATTTTCGCCTATTTTAAACTTTTAAAAAAATACGCAAATTTAAATGGTTTAATATGTGTTACCTATTTTCACTTTCAACCCAATTTCAAGTATAGGCATAATAATGTTATGTCTCTGGAACTTAAAATTATCGGCCGGCCCATTCTTTTCCGCTATGTACATCAAAAAGTCATGGTCACTCTACATAAAATAATTTTAAACAAAAGACAAAATTAAAAGAAAGTTTCATATGCTAACCTTATTATTTCAGATGCCCATACTAACAAAGATCGTAACTAACTGTGCATAATTAAAGGATAATCCACCAAACCCATCAAATTAACCAAAATATTGTAAATATTTAATTAAAATCAGCATAACCATTCATCATAACATAATGTTCAAACCTAATTATGCTATATATGATGTTTTAACACAAATGGTAACATAACAAATCTTTTCCAATTTTAATTTTATTTTAAACTATTGTTGTGTGCCGGTGTTTTTTAATTAACCCATTATTTTAAAGATAAGTTTGGTTAACGTTACATTAACTAGCTCTACCATTTCTTGCCGATAACTCTAAAAACCGTCGCATTTTCGCCTATTTTAAAATGCTTATAAATTTTTTGCTCACAAATACGTATATTCATTTTCAACCCAATTTCAAGTATAGGCTACAATATTCTGACACAAATTATTCGATGAAATAATTATAATTTCTCACTCTATACGAAGAGCAAATATAGCCTATGTCACTCTACATAAAATAATTAAAAAAAAATTTTCTATGTATAACTCCTGGCTAAAGTTGATTAGAATAATTTCGAGGAAAAAGGCCTGTTCTCAAACCCATGTATCGAACCAACTTAGAAAAAATTGGTACGTTAATTTAAACAAATTACTTACCTCCCTAACATAATGTTCAAATATATATTACACAAATTATACGAGAATCTTGATTTGTTCTGTTCACACAGAAATTAGTACCTACATATAACCTATTTTTCATACCTTTTTACTCGATATAAACCGAGGTAGTTAATCTACATAATTAATATAAGTTTTTAGACTGAAAAGATTGTTAAATATATATTTTTTTGTGTTTATTTTACGATGCTGTTATCACCTACTATGTTATCTAGTGTCTGAAAGATATGAAGTGATAATGTCAGCGAAATGAGTTCAGGGTCCATCACTGAAAGTTATCCAGCATTTGCTATTAATGGGTTTGAGGTAAAACCTCGAAAAAATCTCAACCAGGTAATTTGTCTCAACCAGGATTTGAACCCGGGCCCGCTGGTTTCACAGTCAGGTATGCTAACCATTACTCCACAGTGAAGGACAAATATTTATTGAACTAGATCATAACTTACCTGAATAGACTATATGACATATAATTTCTCACAGAGCTGGATTAACCAATTAGAGAACTACTTAGCCCCGAGTGATTTTCCTCTGTTTGGTTGGTTAAAAATGATTAAGAGGTTGAAGGTAAGGTGCAAAAGATGTGGCTGAGACAATAAACTAAAGTTTTCTACATTGCAGGTTTAAA
This sequence comes from Periplaneta americana, assembly GCA_025594305.2. Lineage (NCBI taxonomy): Eukaryota > Metazoa > Arthropoda > Insecta > Blattodea > Blattidae > Periplaneta > Periplaneta americana. The sequence goes on along the minus strand of JAJSOF020000009.1, from coordinate 15,997,602 downwards.
CACTCATAAGTGAGTGAATATTGGTAGAGGTTATGTTCACTAACTGTTCGATCATGACAGTGGTCACACACGGAGCAATTAGCATCTTGTAGAAATCGTAATTATGTGACTCATTTCCATTACATTTTATTTTAGAATAAGAAAGTACTATAATGTCACCCACAACATGGTTCAAATAACTAAAACTAAACTAGCTACTGTTACTTGTTAAAATAGGTGAGATAACATTAAAGATCTAGTAAAGATTAACGTAAAAAAATTTTAGTCCTGTTAAGAGTAAAAAACGTATGCATACGTATTATTGCTAGAAGGCTATATTATGTTAGTAATAAATCACAGAATGTGAGAGACAAACCATTTTTGAAATCATCACTTTTTAACTCAACTGGGCCTACATCTTCTTCGTTGGCTTTGTTACTTTCAGTTTTAGGAACTGTTCGCCATCCACGGGTAATAAAATCATCATCTTCTGTCTCTTCATTTTCATTTTTATGCGAATTTGGATTAGGGGATGAACATTTCCCTGAAAATATAACCAAATCATCAGCAAAGAACAATGAAAAAATTTCAACAGGAAGCTGACAAAGATATAAAATGCACATAGTTAATTTCACCTAACTGTTCACAATGCAATCTGTTTTGCAGGCTCGAAGGCTCAAATCCATTTATGGAAATAAAATGGTTCTTAAATTACAATGTTCACTGTTTAACTTCGTTCTTTTACAGCTTATCACACATATTATTATAATATATAGGCCTTGATAGCTAAATATTTATTACCTTTCGGGAGAGTTGTACTTAAGTCAAAATCATCGTCAGGATCACTTTCTTCTATAAATTCAACACTACTATCCAAACACACAGGAGGACGTCTTTTCTTTCCCGTAATACTACAGCAAAAATACAACACAAAATTATGACATAAATGAAACACCAAATACTATATAATTAAATCACCTTATCTAACCTCAATGTTTGTATACAGCAATTAACTGCACTATTTCATATCTTGTTATAACATTTTTACTCAAATTAATTCTAATTCTACGTACATATTCACCCTATTAGTTTTTGAACTTACATGTCATCTGTGTCTTCGTTTTCTTCAATTTCAGTTATAACATCTGCATTTTGGGAAGATTGACTGTTTGACTTAGAAAAAAAATTAGTCAATTTGACTTGTGACTTTCTTCTCATAGAGAGGGATTTTCTCGACTGAGAGGAAGACATTATTTACAATAAATTGCATACTCGTAAATATTTATATCTCAATTTATTTCCTCTTGTCAATTTCTGGCGCGTTAAAACAAAAACACTTCGCCGCCATCTGTGATATATCGATACTCGAACGTACTCGTTTTTTTTCGCCAGTCAGAATCCACAACTATATAGGGCGGATGAGATGACATCTCTATGCAGTATTGGTTACTTTTTAATAAAAACATCTTAAAAAAAACATACAATAATAAATTATCTCTGAAGTGGAGAATTACATCAGTTAACCAAATCAGAGAGAAATATCGCGATTTCTGTGGTGCATTAATCACAATATATACTGTACCAGTATATTCGATTCTGATTTTAATTATTTATTGCTATTATTACGTATGCATTCATTTTTATATCGCAATAGAGAAGCTGAAAGCTAGTTCTTACGGCAAAATTCTATGGGGACAGAATATAATAAATAATTTATTTTGCTGAAGTAATTATAGAAATTAACAAAAAAATATTTGAAACAAAAATATTTCAACCCAATGCCTGAAGACACTAATTTTTTGTAAGAAAATGGTCATAGTTAAGTTATAGAAATTAAGTTATATTATGTACGTATACACAGATTATTTATTTCATTATTTATGTATTTATCTATTTACGGCTTTGCGTGTCTCTGTCTACAATGCTAGAGCGCTGATCTTCCATCTAGGCGGCCAGAGTTCGATCTCGGTCAAGGTATGGATGGAATTTGCGATGTTGCAAAGGGTTTTTGTCGGAGTACTCTCGTGTCCCTCTTTCATTCCACTACCCTCATTTCATTTATCATCTGTACCGGTAATAGAAAAATAGGCTGGACTGATGTCTGAGCGCAGTACGAGGTTTCCGATGCTGATCTATTATACGGGACTCACCTCACAAAAGAAATGCATGAACTGTTACTCACTCCAAAGCTACTTCTAACCACGCCCCTATTCTCCAGCTTCCGAACTGATAACATCCACAGTAAAAGCACAGTCTACTATATACAGTCACGAAGCTTGAGTTTTGAGGATACTAGAAACAATAGACTGTGACGGTACTATTTTGCATTGCCTGTAATGAGGCGATATTAGCGATCCCAGTGGTGAGCAACTACCTAATGTTTGCATATTTACTACGTATTGTATTGTATTGTATTGTATTGTATTGTATTGTATTTATTAACATTCCATGGTATTCATACATGCTTACAGCTAGAATATGGAACAAGTCAAAAAACTTAATACTATTATAAAATCTTAATTTATAGTCACAGTCTAGATGAAATATATATATAGACGAGATTTACAATATAGTCTACTAGTACAACACAAAGTTTTAGTATCAATTTCATGAAGTGTTATTGAATGTCATGAATTCACCTACAGAATAGAAGGCGTGAGAAATTAGGCACTTCTTTAATTTGGCCCTAAATAATTTTATGTTTTGAGTTTCATTTTTTATTTTATTGGGTTATTTTACGACGCTGTATCAACATCTAGGTTATTTAGCGTCTGAATGATATGAAGGTGATAATGCCGGTGAAATGAGTCCGGGGTCCAGCACCGAAGGTTACCCAGCATTTGCTCCCATTGGGTTGAGGGAAAACCCTGGAAAAAACCTCAACCAGGTAACTTGCCCCGACCGGGATTCGAACCCGGGCCACCTGGTTTCGCAGCCAGACGCGCTGGCCGTTACTCCACAGGTGTGGACTTCATTTTTTTTATATCGATAGGGAGGCTATTAAAAATTTTTACTGCCATATAACGCATTCCTTTTTGATAGCACAATACACTTGCCGATGGAGTATGAAAGTCATTTTTTTGTCGTGTACTGTTGAATTAGTTACAAAGTTTTCACGATTACGTATTGAGCTTCGCGACTGTATATACTAGACTGTGGTAAAAGCTTCATAAAAACATTAACAATCGCTATACATGTATTAACCCTTGCAGTAGCTGAATGGTCAGACCTTTAGCATGTCAACACCTCTTATCAGTTCCACTACATCCAGGGTTGTTCTGGATTTTAATGGCGTGTCCTGGATTGAGTTATATTTGTCCTGGAATGTAAAAAATTATTGAAAAAAAAGCCATTTTTTTTTCATTTCTATAAAATTATTTTAAAAATTCCTTATTCAGTTTTTAAGATCTCGTCCAACCTATGTTGAATGTCATTATTGCCGCTTGGCGAGTCCTATCGGACTCCATTGAAATAAAACGATAGTACCACAGCCTAGTATATACAGTCACGAAGCTCAATACGTAGTAAATATGCATCCATAGATAGTTGCTAACCACTAGGATCGCTAATATCGCCTCATTACAGACAATGCAAAATAGTACCGGCACAGTCTATTGTTCCTATCACCCTCACAACTCAAGCTTCATGACTGTATATACTAGACTGTGATAGTACTAGAGTATGTATTAGGTACTATACAATATTTTTATTTTTAGTCTCTTTGGAAGTTGATTTATTATTAATTGGATTTAAACACTGTGGGCCGTATTCACAGACATTTTTAGCGCGGGCTTCCGGTGGATGATCAGCGGTTTTCGTATTCATAAACCAGTGTTAGCGATAGGATATGATTTGAATTCTGTACTAGTAACTAGTGGATAGCCGGGGCTAGCTTAGTACGCTCGTAGTGCGTGCTGCGAAATGTCTATGAATAGCACCCTGTATTATCGTGCATTTATTATATATATATATATATATATATATATATATATATAGATCAGGCTGTTATATGACATTTTTCCAGACTCTATCAACAATTTAAAAGAAATTTCATAATCTAGCAAAAATGTAACAAAATTAAAACCTTTGGCTCCAGTTGAAATACATAAAATCAATTGTATTGCAAATGTAATTATTAATTTAAATGTTTAGTGACGTTAAGGTACGCATCATCATCATTTGTCCTGGATTCCTGATGGAAGAATCTGGCAACCCTGACTACATCCATCCGTCCACACCTACGGTTGGCGCGACTGACCGCGAAACCAGGTGGCCCGGGTTCGGATCCCGGTCGGGGCAAGTTACGTGGTTGGGGTTTTTCCGGGGTTTTCCCTCAACCCAAAACGAGCAAATGCTGGGTAACTTTCGGTGATGGACCCTGGACTCATTTCACCGGCATTATCACCTTCATTTCATTCAGACGCTAAATAACCTGAGATGTTGATACAGCGTCGTAAAATAACCCCCCAAAAAAGCTGACTACATCTCCACTCCCAGCTTCCCCTGTGATGTTACCCTCCGACCAAGAACGATGAGCTTCGTGCCACACTGTAAGTTTAAAGAGCTTGAGGCTCCAGTCTCTGGGTTCGGCTATCGTCAATACATGACAGGACCTTATCTACAGGGCCCAGGAAGGATCAGCGTCGGATTCACGAATGCCATGGGATCATTCGTCGGACTTAGACAATCATCGCATATAGGGCGTACAATGAGTCTAACCCAGCTGTGACCAAAACTCGAGCTGCAGTGATTACCAAAGCTCGGATCTTGGGGACTTGTGTGTCGTGTGCTTGAGTAAGGTTACAGGCATAACGTATACAAAGCTCACGCTGCAAGTGCTCAGGGACAGTCGTTTGTACTAAGAAAGTGGTCACATCGAATGGCAAGAAGACGAACGAATAAACTGTGTCACGTCGAAGCCAATGACATTAAGAGAATTACAGGTAAACGGTCTGTTTGAGGAATTAGAAAATACGTGTTATTCGAATGGGTGTTATGGAAGTTTGAAAATGCATTTCTTAAATTTTAGGTACAGAATTTCGTGGAGGAATTCTGAGGAGATACATTATTTTCTTCTAATGCAGAGTTTATATCTTGTAAGTTGTACCACACATAAACTAGAGCTGGAAACGGGCATTCATTGAAAGACATTGCAGTCCTTTAAATTGATGGAGAATTTGTCCATAGCCATGGATCAAGTCGTAGAGGGACCTTCCCTAGTAGTGATACACTAATTGAAAACTATTTGCGAGAAAAATTTAGGATATACTTATCTTTCTCAGATACGAGATCTGCTGAAAATCGAACAGGAAACAGTGACAGTGAAATATTCAGTATTTTATTTAGGCCCAAGACTTTATAATAAAATTTCAAACCATTTTCCAAATTTGAAATTTTTAAAATTGAAACTTTTAAAAAAGAATTTTGTAAAATTATCCATGATATATAATAGTAACAAATGTACTTTTTTACCTTTTATTTCTATCGACTATATTCATGTTTTTATTGAATATCACTGGCTTCTGTCGGATTGTCAATTTATATTAAATGTGTATTTTTCTCTCGTTTTCCTTTCTTCTTTATTCTTGCTCTTGTGTTGTACTTATTGGTTTGAATTAAGTTAATTACTGTATTTAGTAAACTGTCCTTGTAAATTTTATGTTATATTATTCACTAAGACCACACCGTACACGAGCCTGACTCTTACGGTAGTGGCTAGAAACATTTTTATTTTATAAATGCAATTTGTACTCACTAGGTAGCTAGTTAAAATAAATAAAATAAAAAAATTAAAGTTTGCTCCCGTCACTTCATGTGACGTGGAAATAAGTTTCCTTCGTTTCAAATCATGTTTAACTAACAGACGAAGAATTTATGGGTTCGAAAATCTTCGAATGCATGTAGTCATACACTGTAATGAAATGTACAGAGCAGAACTGTAAATTTGATGTATTTTGCATGTTTATTTATATATATGCTATAAAATTAGATGTTTCAACCTATCATAATATTATCATTATGTTGTTCCAGCCAGGAACCACTTTTATAGCAGACCTGACAGTACCTCCGTGCTGGAAGCGGGAGTTTGTTGACATTGAAGTCCGGTCGCTTAGCCACGTTCAAAGACACAAGTCCCCAACTTCCGAGCTTTGGTGATTACATGCGACAGACAGCCTATGAAGTAAGGAGACGGAGGAAAGGTAGTTGGCATGAAAACTACAACCACTGGTGGTTCCTGTACTAACATCTTGATCAATCCCGCTGATAAAATCTCAAGTTTTGTTGTATCAGTAATGCCATTGCTGTTATCAAGAGCCAATGAATAATATACGATTTTTCTTGCTTCTTTTTTTAACCTTCCTCTTGAAGGAATTTTCTAAATTTTTCTCTCAATATTTGGTCGAGAAATTCGTAGTTTTTGAAAATTAAAAACTTTTTATGGACAAGTTATTTAAGCTATTTTAATCATTACTCTTTTGAGAAATTCTGTTCTATTAAAAGGCTTTAGAGCACGAGATATTTCAAACCCCATTAGGTAGCTGACTTCCTTACATTTATTTATCTCATCTTTCTCTTCCTGGCTATGATTTAAGACATGTCAATTCCTGGCGTTTAACAGTTCGTTGGCACATAATATTGAATCAGTTTTTCTACAATATAATTATTAAATGAATAACTAATAAATAGTTACCCTCATTTAAAGATTAAGAAGATTAAAATTGAGATAAAACCTAATAATTTTATCCTTCTAGGGAGAAGATCTAAAAATATCAATATTCATGCACATACAGAAGAATTATAGAAACGCATACTTAGTGGCCAATAATAATAATAATAATAATAATAATAATAATAATAATAATAATAATACATTATTATGTGTGGCAATTAATGATTCTATATACTCCTAATTGAACCGTTGAGCAAAGTAAACATATTACATTTTGTCCGACAGAACAACAAAAAAGTTCTCCTTCTCTTTCTTTACGAAACCACCTCTTACTGCTTGTAGAGACAGAGTTTGTAGAGCGACATGATACCGCCACTGCTTGCCTTCAGTACGTGAATGAAACACACAGCAACGTACAGGAAACTCCTCGTACCCGTTTGAATGTATGTGATTACACGATGTAATCACGACACCAGCTTTGGTCACCGCAGAAACCGATCTAAGTGCAAAAGTCCATCCAGTCAATCAATTTAACGGCTTTTCAACAGCAGAATTTATTCAGGTCATAGTGTGTTTGTTAACTGAAGAAGAAACATTAAGGAAGGAAGTGTTCACTTGTGTACACGATTCCCGACTTCGTTTGGAAATACCAGAGAAAACCACAAAAGCCATCGGTCAGTATAGGACTGAAACATTAAGCCCATCATGCCAAGTTGTTTGGTGCGATCTTTTCCACGACAGTTCTATCGCCTCACGAGTCCAATTGAACTGTACAAATAGACTGAAGTAAGAACCACGCCGCGAAGGTGACCCTAATGCTTTCAACCTGTATAAACAAACGAGTTTGTTGTTCCTGCCTCATGCAGCACAGCTCGGGTTACTGATGCTCATTTGTTTATGTTGTCATGTCAACGTCACTCAGCCGCGGGACTCAACTCGTGGGGCGCAGTGTTCTCTCGTCAACCACCAAGACTACCAGAGGATCTAGGATCAAAATACCAGGGGCTCGAAAATCACTCTGAGTGGAAATTACGACTGCGGTTTCCAATCTAGACTATGACATGGATAATAAAGTCCGACGTCAGTGTGATGTTCTATGCTGTGCGTGGATTTGTCAACAGTAATCTCACTAGACGTTTTGATTTATCTAGAGAAAATCAAAACTCGAGTGGGATTTAATTGACTATTACACGATTAGAAGAAAGTATATAAAGATTAGAAGTAACGAAGTACTCCAATACAATAAAATATTAATTGACTTACGAAAATACAACTGTCTTCAAATGTATTATTGTACCATCTCAACATTACAAATATTACGTTAGATGCATGCTAGATGGCAGTAGTGAGCAATGCCTTCTCGTTGCGAAGTTCCGATCTATTATAGACGATGGCAATGTTACTAGTCAAGAAGGCTTTGTTGATTCAGTTTAATTTTTATTAAAATGCAACATTCCACTTCAATTATCCGGATCCCAGTAATCAACGTCACTTGACAAATGATTTTCAATAAATCTTAATATTAAACAATCTCTGATACGTGACTATCCATAATATCATATAGCAGAAGCTATAACATAACCTAACTAATATACACAAGTGTTAGAAAAGTTTTAATTAACGACGATGACATAAAAATAAACATGAATAATTTTAAAAGGAATGATTATTGAATGTACAATTTTCAAATTTGAATGTGGTTGGTGGTTCAATTGATGTTATATTGGACGTGTGCGTAATAGAAGTGGAACTCGTTGATTTAGGCCTACATGGTGTATTCAACTTATTCAGGATTTCCGAATGGTGCTCTTCATTTATTTGTAAATCGGATTTCAGAAGATGCATAGGTATGATCAGTGATTTTTATTAATTCTTGTTCTTGAATGCCAATGCGAGTCATATTTGAAACTGCTGTGCATCGACTGGAGTGGTTTGTAATTATATATATATATATATATATATATATATATATATTTATATATATACACATATATTTTGACGTCCAGACCAGCGCAGTTTCAAATGTTGGCAAACAAAGAAACAAATGCAAGGGACGCGATAAAATTAAACAAATGCTAGGGACGCGATAAAATTGTGCGATAAGCAGCCATGATTGGTTGAAATACGTCCTTTCGTACCGTTTTATTGGTCAAAAGTAGTATGACGTAGTAAGAGTGTAATAGTCTTTTTAAACTCATTTTATAAGACGAAGCATAGCTCCACCTACATAGGTATGTTTATACACATTTTCTCAGAGGGAACTACATAATGTAACGGTTAATTTCATAAGAAGGAGCCAGAAATGTATGGAAAATGGAGGCAGGCTGTTCCAGCATGTCCTTGAGTGATATGGGTGACTAAATTACGTTTACTTTTTAAATATTTATTAGTAATAACTATCCAGACGTTTGAGATGGGCAGGGCATGTAGCACGTATGGGCGAATCCAGAAATGCATATAGAGTGTTAGTTGGGAGACCGGAAGTAAAAAGACCTTTAGGGAGGCCGAGACGTAGATGGGAGGATAATATTAAAATGGATTTGAGGGAGGTGGGGTATGATGATAGAGACTGGATTAATCTTGCACAGGATAGGGACCGCTGGCGGGCTTATGTGAGGGCGGCAATGAACCTTCGGGTTCCTTAAAACCATTTGTAAGTAAGTAAGTAATAACTAGGGACCGGATTTTTATGTAATATCAAGGTATGAAATATGTACATATCTATGTAAGAAAAATAAGCTGAATATGTACCAAAATATGTAACATCATGAAAATATTTAATACCAATATGTGGCAGGTATAGGATAGGTAAGATTCTCCAGTTGTGATTTCATAGAGCCCCGATTTTTTTTACCACACACTTGACACATTACTATTTTTCCATCTGTAGTGAAAGCTTCGTCCATCGCAATCCAGGATTTTATTTTTGTCGTTAGGGTTGAAGATATAGGGGCCATTTTAGTTAGTTAAAAGCAGTAGATAAACTAACTTGCACTTTATACTCTAAGTACTAAAACTACAGAACTGAGTGAAATGAATGACAACAGTACTGCAAGCACTGTTTCGCTTTACTGGATTAGGAGAAAATAAGAGGAGATGTGGGACACATACATTTTAGCTGCTCCCTATAAGAAACAAAGTACCTACTAAAACCTCAAACTATAGGCATTTACAAACTGTTGTTTGAAAAGTGACATTCCTATCTCATTCAGAAGGGTAGGATTATTCCAGCCGAGAACCATACTTTCTAATTGCTCAGAAAATCCCATTTCCGTATAGGTCTACTAAATTTAAAGTAAATAGGTGAAGCAATAACTTGAAAAGATATTTATTTTCATCTTTCAATATCTTTCCAGTTTGTTCCTTTACTCCAGTTTCTTTTCAAAAGTCGGCTACTTTATTGCGGCTCATGTCAGACTTGATAAGGATTTTCCCTGGAAGAGGGTAGGTAAGGTTGCAAATTGCATGGGAACGGCTTGTTAAGGCGTGTGCAAAGCAATTATAGTTCGAGACAAATCACGTCATCCTCGTCCCACTCCACCGCATGAAGGCAACGCTACTTTCTGAGTGATTTTTACAATACAAGGTAGTTGTATGAGAAAGGTTGCCTTTTGTTCACCCATATTTACAGTGGGTGTTATGGGGTGAGTGCTTCTATTACTTCCTGGAACTAAGGACGTTATGTTTCGATCCGAAATATATCCTTTCTTGGGTAGGCAAAAAGGCTTTTTAAATCTATGTACTTCAAATTGTAAACTTCTCCAGCAGAAGTTTTTTTTTTTTTTTCCTTTTAGAGAAGTAGAAATCAAGAAAACCCCTAAATTTGTAGATTTATGTAATACCAAGCCATAATATGTAATGTTGGGGTAAATATATAAAAATATGTAGTATCAAATTTTAATATATTAATGGTAATTACAAGATTCGCAAAGATTTGTTATTTATATACGTCGTAAAAATAGGTAGGCGGCTCATGAAGACTGAAATTGGAGAGTCGCATAATATTGAGTCGTAAAAAGCACATAAACGAAGAAATTCACGTGCAACACACTGTAGATCCTGTAAGCAGAAAAAAAAAAACACAAAAATATCCTAATACACGTATCTTAAAACTTAATACTTGTATATCAGATGAACTCGCCTTTCTTTAGTTGTAGCAAATTTTTCAATAACTTCTTGTTGAATTCAGAAATGTGAAGAATCATTTTCTTCTCTATAGAGTGCACAGCTAATACATTCAATCTCTCATTTTATATGTTGCTGATATACTGACAACATATTAGATAAAAAACCATTTTGAATAGTTTTTGAGATGACTTTGAACACCTTCGCATTTTCTAAATGATCTCTTAGGACACTACCAATTATGACAGTATAATTTATTAACCCTTTGATTGAACACACCCGCTTTGCCCGAGTCCTCAGTTTCATCGTGACCCTTAAGGGGTTAGGTACAGCTTACAGTAGTAAAATGTTTGGAAATATTCAACATTTTTTCTTCCATTACTGTACCTTGTACAATAATGAACGGTCAGCGCGTCTGGCTGCGAAACCAGGTGTCCCGGGTTCGAATCCCAGTCGGGGCAAGTTACCTGGTTGAGGTTTTTTCCGGGGTTTTCCCTCAACCCAATACGAGCAAATGCTGGGTAACTTTCGGTGCTGGATCCCAGACTCATTTCACCGGAATTATCACCTTCATTTCATTCAGACGCTAAATAACCTAGATGTTGATACAGCGTCGTAAAATAACCCAATAAAATAAAAAATAAAAAATAAAAAAATACAATAATGAAAATTGGTATGTGTAAAACATTGTCCTTCTGCTATATGAAACAAATATTTTTACGATTTAAAAAAGAAGTATTTATATTCTTTTTTTTTTTTTTTTTTTTTCAAAATTCAAAATGGTGGCAGTCCACTGTGCAGTGATGAAGCTTTTCCCTCATAACTAAAAAATTTTGTTAATTTTTCATGTTATCTCTCTTTTATTTTATTGCTGAAACTCATGTTTAGAATATTATGCTCTTTCAACTATATTTCTTAATAAATAATATTTTTTTTTTATTTTGTGTTAGAAGAAAATACTGATACTTGTCCATTTTTTAAATAAATTTATTTTTTAACAATCTATCAAAGATAGAGTAATGATCTTGCATCATATTATAGATATGATATTCATAAATACACACAAAAAATTCATCAAAGAATCTTGGATAGTTTTTGAGTTATGTGGGAAACGCTTCATCACTGCACAGCGAACTGAATTTTGAAAAAAATAAATGTAACTCATTTTTTAAATCGTATATATATCAGAAGGACAATGTTTTACACATACTAATTTTCATTATTGTACAAGATACAGTAATGGAGGGAAAAAATGTTGAGTATTTCCAAAATCTTACTGCTTTAAGCTGTACCTAACACCTTAAGGCGAGTTCAAATTCATCACATAACTTTATTGCATCAGTAATGTACTTATGCGTGACAAAATATATCTGTTCTTGTCCATTTTTTCATTATGTATCCGAACAGAAATTCTATAGCCCACATCAAGTTGTTCTCTAATATTAATTTGTTCTATCAACTTACTTACTTACAAATGGCTTTTAAGCAACCCGCAGGTTCATTGCCGCCCTCATAAGCCCGCCATCGGTCCCTATCTTGTGCAAGATTAATCCATTCTCTATCATCATATCCCACCTTCCTCAAATCCATTTTAATAGTATCCTCCCATCTACGTCTCCGCCTTCCCAAAGGTCTTTTTCCCTCCGGCCTCCCAACTAACACTCTAAGATGCATTTCTGAATTCGCCCATACGTGCTACATGCCCTGTCCACCTCAAATGTCTGGATTTAATGTTCGTAATTTTTTAGTTTCATAATACTTGCCAATTAAAGAAATGATACTTCTGAATGGTTCATTCTCTATTTGTATTATTCTTTTACCTTCAAACTAAAGAAAAAAACGTATTTTACAAACAATTTAAATTAGTGTAACTCTGAAAATATTGAGAACAGGAACGTGTACACAATGTCTGCGTCCGATTTATTTTCAATATCCGCCGACATGATCATATATCGGAATATTTTCTACGACTCTCCTGGCTCCGCTTGCAAGATCGACGTTTAGTACATTCTCTTTGCCTGCTATATCGAATTATACATGATTCCACACCCAACTACCGTGCCTCTCGGTTTACTCTCCTAGCTTCACATCATAATCGTAATACACGTTCACAGCACAATCTGTTGCTATCAATACCACGTCATCAGACATCTCTGTACTCAAGTTCTTTCTCAATAGCCATGGCCCGCTCATGGAATTCGCTGCCGCTGGAAATCAGGGGTAGTCTTAGTCCTCAGTTGTTTAAAATTAGGTTGTTTAGAAATATTTTAAATGCAAAGAATTAGTTTTTAGGCATAATTTTTATTATTATTATTATTATTATTATTATTATTATTATTATTATTATTATTATTATATTTTACACAGTCATTACTTTATTTTTCCATTAACCTAATATCTAGGTAATTGTCATTGTCTCAATGTAACACGTGCTGTGCTGATCATACTAATTGTACTATTCCTTTAGTTGTGAGATTATATTCATATGTATTAATTTTTTTTTTAAGTTAATACTGTATACTAGAATGTATTTTCCTGTTTGTGATTATGTATTCAGTCTCTTTTTTTATTATATATTTTTTATTATTATTGTTATTTTAAAGATAATACTGATTGTATATATGTATTCAATCTCTCTTTTTTACTTAATTATGTTTATTATTATTATTATTATTATTATTATTTTTAAATTAATATTTGTATACCGGTATGTATTTTTCTGTAGGTGATTTGATCCTGGTTGAGTGGAAGAGAAGGACTGATGGCCTTAACTCTGCCAGGGAAAATAAAACTATTATTATTATTATTATTATTATTATTATGTTTATATGACATTTTTTTCTCAAAATGTCTACAGAAATAAGTTCCGTAAAACACAGTAAATCCTCGTGAATCACCCTGTATACTATAAATTTCAAGTTAGTGTGTGTTCATTGGATTTTTTAGAGTAACATGAAGGATTAAAATGCAGTTGTCACAATTCTTTACATTTTTAGTTGTTTCCCTTTTGAACGGGCCCGTCAAAATTACAAATAGCCTGCAATGAAACGAATCAGGCTGATGAGTGTAGCGAGCCAGGCAACCGTAGGCTAATATTTTAGGTGTACCCGCATCGGTTGTGACGCTGTTTTCGGAACGGCCAGTACAGCCTGCGGAGATGTCCTATCAGTCAAGTTTGATAGCTCGTATTTCACAAGAAGCTCCTCGCATTATTTTTATTTCCTTTCCTCCTCGGCAGCCACAACGTGTATAAATTACCCACTCTTAGTACATGTCGACCGCAGCGAAGCTTGACGGACGGCTCGCAAGATAAAAAAAAGTTTCGTGTCCACATAAATAACACACACATACAACATACGCGGGAAGAGTGACACAAGCTACACAAGAAATTAATCAATTACTACTCTAAATGAGTTAGCACAGCCTATACCGTGTTTGCTTTTCCTTAATCCCTTTTGTCTCTTAAATCTTTCATACTTTCGTTCCTTGGACCAAACAGTCGTGACTCACTCATTTTTGTCTCAACTTATTTTACGTCCCTGTCTTCTTTGCCAGCCAATGCTAACATTAATCTTCCTGCGGAATGAAGTAAATTTTCCAATAATCGAATATTCCCTGTAAATATCACTGTAGTCACGAATTACATTTAAGGCCCATTCACAATGAAAATTAAACATAACCGTAACATAAACACACAAGTTTGCGCCCAGGTTACCAAATGGGATCATTCACAATGATTCACATAAACACTGACATTAACATTGCCGTTAGATGTTAACATGAAAGTTTGCAAACTACAAACTTTCATGCTTATGCTTACGTGATTTGCAAACAGAACACAATCGTGGAGCGCTGAAGTATACGACAGAATATGAGGAAATGACGTCGTTATTATGTTTCCATGGTTACCAAGTATGTTTGCTGTTATGTTTATGTTCCCATCGTGAATGATGGTATGACTTTTTTATTTTACCGTAAAGTTTACATTCTTAAGTTAACGATAACGTATTATTGAAAACATGGACATGGACATATCAAATTTTGTGTCACGTATGGGACATTACCTACTACATTTTTTTAAACAATTTTAAGTATTCTTAATTTGATTGAAATCTTGAAACCACCTGGAATTAAACCTATCATACTCTGAGATATTGCATTAAAGAGAAAAAAAACATCATTCTAATATGGACTTACTAGCAATGTGTCTTGAAACATTCACAACTGTAACTATGTAAAAAGCAGATGATGTCAGCCATATTCACGGCAATACTGCCAACTTGTTAACTTGAAAATACCAACTTATCTTCACAATTTGAATTCTTTGATGTTTTAAGAACACATCAATCATACTTTTAATAAGAGAGAAAACAATTTCCACAGACAAAATTTCCCCATTTTCATGAACTCATCTCATTGTATGAATGCTAACATCCATTTGAAAGTTTTTTTAAAAAAGAACCACAGTCAAAAAATTCAAATTTAAGATATTAAGCATTTGGTGAGCGGCTATCTACTGAATTAGTTGTTATTGAAAAAGAGATCATAGTCCTGTGTTATACGAGTGGAAATTTTCAGTGATTTTCACAAAACAACCATAGTCTGAAAACTTTTTTTTTGTGAAAGCAGCCATTGTCCATGATGATGGTATCATTTACAAATATCCCGTTCATATAATTTTGGAACATTTATCCATACAAATTTAAACTGTAGTAAATTGGCAGTACTGCTTCTTTTAATTGCACAAATTTGTATAGCTTAATGAAAGTATGCTACTTTGTATTGTATATATTTGTATAGTTTTGGCCGATGAATTGTATATGCTTTAAATTGAATAGTAATCTATATAGTTCTATTCATAAATTGTTTGTGTTTGTAATTTGAAGTAGTTTGCATGATATGTATTATCAATTTCTGTATATCACAACTGGTTGAATTGTTTATGCCTTAAATTTAATTAACTTACTTGTTTTGTATTCTACATGTAGCTCAGCTGATGAATGATCGTTTGCGTTTGTAAATTTAATAATCTGATTGACTATGTATTGTATACTTTTAGTAGAGCCATCGATGTAGCTCAGTCGGCAGGCTCGCTGGGCTGCTGATCCGGAGCTGCGTTCGGGCTTGGGTTGGATCCCCCTTTGGTCTCATTGAATGGTTTCTTCCGAGGTTTTCCACAGCCGTGGGACTGAAGCCGGATGGTCTATGGCGAGTCCTTGGCATCAACCCCTTTGATTAGATTACCCTCCTTTGATTAGGTTACCTGGTTGGGTTTTTCTGAGGTTTTCCCCAACCAAAAGGCAAATGCCGGGTAATATTTTGGCGAATCCTCGGACCTCACCTCATCTCACTACATCTCGCCAAAATATTGTAAAAAAAATTGCACAAAATTGTAGAAAATTACTAAATTGTAAAACTATAAAAATTTGTAAAAATTGTAATTGTAATATTGTAAAATTTTGACTTGTTCCACATTTTAAAGCTTCATTGCTCATGTAAGATCTATGGAATAAAATGAATGAATGAATTATGTATGAGGCAAAAGCCACCTCAGAGAAAAATACTTTACCACGTGAATTGTTGTACTAGTTATGGATTCATCTTTAGGTGCAGAAGTAACCCCATGGAAGAAACGTAAGCAATGAAAGGAGCAGAAACAGGATATAATAAAGAAAAAGAAGATTAAGGGAGAGGCACATTTCGGCCTCAACAGAGTATTTTTTCTTAAAACAATCATTGTCCATAGTTACCTCCATTTACACACGTATTTCTATGAGGCAATTTGAGTTATAAGTGTACTTCAGTTCTCCCAAGTTTCTACAACACCTTAAGAAATAGCATGATGAATTTCATACTTGGAGTCTCAACAATAGAGGAAGTTCGGGTAATGTGGACCCTTCGGTTTGAGTGGACCCTGTTAATATTTTCTCCAATTGGTGCTGCCATCAAACGACAACCCTCTTAACTTCTTTCCCTCATCATGTTTGACGTGTAGAAGGTCAGTTTTCTTTATTGTGACTGAGAAGAAGGGTGTATTTTTAGTATTTGTGAAACGGTCTTCCTGTAAGTTTTTGAAGGTAAGAGAAAATTCCTAAATATTGCTATGAATACTGTATATATTAAAACAACTCCTAAGTATACTATTCAGTATAGATATTGTTGTTAATAATCTACGGAATTTGTTTGAAACTATGTGGCATGCCGGCTGTGCAATAATGTGAACACAAACAAAGAACTTCGGCTAACGTGGACCCTCCCTGTGGCGGAGAAAGTGGACCCGGGTCCACATTTCCCGCTCGCACGCTTTTCTTCAATGCAACTGCATTGTGACAAATATTGCGTAAAGAATCGTACAATATTTCACTCTCGCGCTCTGTTCCAATAATTAAACTCATTTTAGTGTAATCTACTATGTTAAAATTTAGTATGAAAAATATTTATTCAATAAATTAAATTTGCCACATTCATGCACTACGTTACAACTTGCAATATATTTAACCACACAAAATACAACACTATACATTTTTTATCGCCAACAATGCTTCTTCCTGCTTTTTTCTTACAACAATTAAATTAAGTGAAATTTATCAATTATAAACAAATTTATTACAAAGTCATGGTAATTAACTTATTTATTCATTTTATTAAACTACGGTCATGTACTGCCATTAGAGCTAGAAACATTCGCCGTCTGCAGAGGGATGAAGATGTGAATTATTACGACCATGCCCAGGGACAATAACTTTATCATGCCACTAAGGAAATATCTATGTTTCTTACATTAACTCCAAATATATATTCACTAATTCATTCCAAATTTGTTTTTGTCAGATGTCTGAGAAAAGAAAATTAAAATCATGGAATGAGGAGGCGATGATTCGAGCAGTGACTGCTATAAGAAACAAAGAAATGGGTTTCAACAAAGCCGAGAAATTGTTTAAAGTGCCGAAGACGTCACTTCGGAGATATGTGAAAATGGACAAGCCCGCGGAAGAAGCTATTCGCACAAAATTAGAAGGAAACCTGTTTTCTCGCAAGAATTGGAGACAGAGCTGGTAGATTATCTTGTTATGATGGAACAGAAATATTTCAGGTTAACAAGACAGGACGTTAAAATGCTTGCGTTTCAGCTTGCTAAGAGAAATGGCATCACAAATAGGTTCTCTGAACTGAGAGGTTCTGCTGGCAAAGACTGGCTTTATGGTTTTCTAAGACGCCATAAAGACAGAATTTCAATTCGTTCTGCAACGGGAACATCACTATCAAGAACAAAGGGATTCAACAAGGCTAGCGTTGGTGCTTTCTTTGACATCCTCGAAGCAGAATTTGCTAAGCATAATTTTGAACCCAGTCGCGTCTTTAATGTGGACGAGACTGGGCTGTCTGTCGTGCAAAGCAAAATTCCAAAAGTTGTTGCACTGAAAGGAAAACGACAGATCGGTGCAATTACATCCGCTGAAAGAGGATCCCTTGTAACTGTGGTCGCCTGCATGAGTGCTGGGGGACGTATGTTCCTCCGATGATGATTTTCCTAGGAAAATTTCAGTGGCCTGCTAGCTAAGGGTGCACCTCCAGGAACAGTATTCACATGCCAGCCTTCTGATGGATTAACACCACTGTGTTCTCAGAGTGGTTTGATCACTTCATTTCTAATGTAAAGCCTTCAGTAAATGAACCAGTGCTACTGATTCTCGATGGTCATCACAGCCATACAAGGAACATTGCTTTGATTGACAAAGCAAGAGCTCATCATGTGACAATCGTGTGCATTCCACCTCACAGCTCACACAAGATCCAGCCGCTAGACAAGACATTTATGGGGGCTCTGAAGCACTACTACAGTGAAGAAGTGAGGACATACCTGCGTAACAGTGGCCGAGCTGTGACCCATTATGAGGTGTCCGAGCTCTTTGGAAAAGCCTATTTAAAGGCTCAAACAGGAGCAATTGCTGTGAATGGTTTTCGTGCAACAGGAATTTATCCTGTAAATAGAGGAATATTCACTGACGTTGATTTTGCCTCAGAAGAAGATGAGCCTCAAACAGCCACAGCACATGATGCACTAGATGGTGAACTTGAACCCACTGAAGAACAGATTGAATTTCCGAGGTCAGTTGGTTCCACTTCAAGTCAGCAAGGATGTTCGAACACTTCCAGTAATGGAACACTGGAAACACCATCAACGTCAGGTCAAGGTAATAGATCTACAATGAGAGTTTCACCCAGAGACATTCTTCCTCCCCCATCAACAAGTGCGAAGTCGTCGAAACGTGGTAGACCTAAGGGGAAAGCAGAAGTGATAACAGCCTCACCATTTAGAAACGCCTTAGTGGAGTCTATCACAAATCGATCTGCTTCTAGAAAACGTTTTGCAAATAATGATAATGCAGGAAATACAAAAAAAAATTAAATTAAGAAAGAATACAGAAAATGACTCCCAAATGCATTTACTGTGACGGGAAATTCTCCGAAGACACCCAAGGCGAGGTGTGGATACAGTGCATCTCCTGTCACGACTGGTGTCATGAAGAGTGTGCTAGTTCGGAAAATAAAGATCAGTTTGTTTGCGATATTTGTAACGAATAAACCCGCAAAGGACACAAAAATTTAAGAACACTCTTTCATATCAGAACTATCTTGAATTAACCCTAATGTGTTTCCTTAATTTATATCGTGTTAATTACTTATGTCATTAGTGTTATATTATAGGCCTAATATGCAGTGTCAGTATATAATTTCTTGATAAATAATTTTAGATTCATTTGAGACAGTCTGTTAAGATTAATTTTGTCTGAAAACTTGGATTGAGACCAGAGGGTAAAGTGGACCCTAGGGTCCACTTTACCCGAACATGGCGGTTAAAGTGGACCTCTCTTGCCATGTAAAAAAATTAAAAAATAATGTGAACTGTTGCATATATAAGTAAAATGACAATGTTACTTCATACTTCAAAGACTAACGATAATTACTATAATCATACAAAAATTATGTTTTTTAAATAAAAGAGCAGAAATAGACATTTCAAAAGAGGGGTCCACATTACCCGAACTTCCTCTACTCATGTCGGATAGTTTTTTGTTTCTACTGAAAATTTATGTTTTTGGACTATGGATGTTTTTCCAAAATCCCTTCATTTGATTTCAGAGGAGTTCACTGTTGTGCGAGAGAAATGGATATTTGCACCACGATTGAGACATCCAGTGTTTCTGAGCTACATATTGATTCCATTATCAGGGAAGGAAATCTATCTGCCTGATCCGTTACAAAGAGCTGGTGTTTCACTTACAAGAGACAAGATTCAATGGAAAAGATTCAAATAGTGGCCGGGACATAAGTAACATTCACCATTATTTATTTATTTATTTAATCTGGTAGAGATAAGACCTTCAGGCCCTCTCTGCCCCTCTACCAGGGGATTACAACTATAATATGAAGGATAAAATTACAATTAATATTAAATTTACAATTACAATAAAAAAAGTACGAAAAGATTACCCGATTAATGAAAGCTAGGCAATTTATCATAGAAGTTAAGAACAAAGAATATTTTTTTGTACTTACTGAATTACAAATTAAACCTAGAATAAAAAATTGTATAGTGATGAAATTACCGGATATTGAGATATTTTGTGATAGATTAAGAGAACTATTTACAAGAAAACATGTCTGAACGAGTTTCAATTACTGACCAAGTGCCTAGTAAGTTTGCGTTTCAATTCAATTTTATTTCGACAGTCCCTGATGCTAGCAGGTAGCGAATTCCAGAGCCTTGGCAGGGCTATTGTGGAAAAAGATGAGTATGAGGAAGTGTGATGGGATGGTATTTTTAATATTGTTTCATGGCGAGAGCGTGTGTTCAGATTATGGTGAGGAGAAAGGTAAGTGAAGAGAGACGACAGGTACGAAGGAATAGAAGAGTTCAAGATTTCGAAGAGAAAGAGAAGTGAATGTAGATTTCTTTTGTTATCTAGTTTAAGTCAACCTGTGAGCCAAATCGAAGAGAAAATCCATTATCACTTGGTGAGCTTTCCTTGAGAGCGAACCTCGAAGCTGTTTTGGAAGTTTGGCAACGAGAAAATCCGGTGACTACCTGGAATCGAACCTTGGATCTTCCAGTCCGTAGCCAGTTGCTCTACCAACTGAGCTACCTGACCGTCTGAACCACATGAGATATTTGAATATTAATTACTCGTAATAATGATTATCTCAGCGACAATGATTAAGACCACACCTGCACCAGGGGATGTCAGTCAGTTCCTGTCTTGAGCGATTGTTAGAGTTGTAAAACAGCGCTGGCGTCCTTAAGACGGCGAGCCAAGTGTTGCGACGACAAGCGGATGACACAAAATATTCTTTACGACTCAACCAACCAGCCTTCGCGTACTCGAGTCCCGAGAATGTAACAGTATCACGATGACACAGATAATAACCACAAAAAAGAATCGATGTCACCAAGATGACACATAATTATTGTGTAGGCTACTTTACGTGTTTCGTAATAACCCAGTTATATTATCATCTGCAAGTGATAGTATTATTTATTTTTTTAAACTAACGTCAAAAGACGTAAACAAATGGATTTTACACAAAATTCAATCTTTACTTCTGGGTTTGGAATTGGACGGGTTACATCAGCTTCTTGTCTATGCGAATGACGTGAGAAAATCCACAAACGATTAGGGAAAACACGGAAATTCTACTGGAAGCAAGTAAAGACAAAGTATATGATTATGTCTCGTGACGAGAATATTGTACGAAATGGAAATATAAACATTGGAAATTTATCTTTTGAAGAGGTGGAGAAGTTCAAATATCTTGGAGCAACAGTAACAAATATAAATGATACTTGGGAGGAAATTAAACACAGAATAAATATGGGAAATACATGTTATTATTCGGTTGAGAAACTTTTATCATCCAGTCTGCTGTCAAAAAATTTGAAAGTTAGAATTTATAAAACAGTGTTATATCACCGGTTGTTCTGTATGGTTGTGAAACGTCGACTCTCACTTTGAGAGAGGAGCATATGTTAAGGGTGTTTGAGAATAAGGTGCTTAGGAAAATATTTGGGGCTAAGAGGGATGAAGTTACAGGAGAATGGAGGAAGTTACACAACGCAGAGCTGCACGCATTGTATTCTTCACCTGACATAATTAGGAACATAAAATCCAGACGTTTGAGATGGGCAGGACATGTAGCAAGTATGGGCGAATCCAGAAATGCATATAGAGTGTTAGTTGGGAGGCCGGAAGGAAAAAGACTTTTAGGGAGGCCGAGTAGTAGATGGGAAGATAATATTAAAACGCATTTGAGGGAGGTGGGATATGATGATAGAGACTGGATTAATCTTGCACAGGATAGGGATCAATGGCGGGCTTATGTGAGGGCGGCAGTGAACCTCCGGGTTCCTTAAAAGCCAGTAAGTAAGTAAGTTACTTCTGGGTCATTCCATTGTTACGGGTGTGACAAATATATAGTTATATTGACTAAAACATTTAAGATTATGTCAATTTCTTATCTTTTAGGCAGTTGAAAAAACTATGATATATACTTCTAGTTACATAATTGTTGATGCTTAATTATGAAATCCAAAGGCCTATTTTTTGTCTAAGAAAAAAGGAGAAGGGGGAAGGCTAAATGTTACGGGTGTGACAAAATTTTCCATTGGGATTGCGCATTCATGTAGTTCATTGAATAATTCTGCTAATTGGTTAGGTACTTCTGAAAGAGTAAAACATTTTTTTCTGTCTCTGTAAGATTTTCAGAACAATATTACCTTTTCTAAACTTGGATTTGCGTTTGACCGAGGACATATAGAATATTTATAACATATTACAGGTGTGAAAAAATAATTAGAATATGAAATTTCAATTATTTTATTATTTTCTCTCCAAATATTCGAAAATACAACTAATTAAAAATACAAGGTGAGTCAAAAGTAGCTTTCCCAATATTCGTTCTCAGGTTTCATACTTGTACAAATATACAGATGTCACAACTTGGAAGAAACAAATAGCTGGTGTAATGAGTGGTGGGTTGGCAACCATGTTCGTGCGTCAACTGTTTTTGCGATGTCATGTCTTGTTACTGTTGTTGTTTTGTTTTATTGTAGGCCTAGTAAATTGAATGTAATTAAATGTCACGAAGTGTTTGGTGAAAGCGACTTTTAACCCACGCTATATAAAAGGAAACAAATGCAATCACAAAGTTTTATTGT
This sequence comes from Periplaneta americana, assembly GCA_025594305.2. NCBI lineage: Eukaryota > Metazoa > Arthropoda > Insecta > Blattodea > Blattidae > Periplaneta > Periplaneta americana. Next base: position 15,974,611 of record JAJSOF020000009.1, on the reverse strand, counting down.
TTGCTTTTACTGTGAAAATTAAACATTTTCAAACAAAAACAAACTGTCCACGCTTATTTATAACTCTTGGATGTTTCACTTTCTTAACTACGACAGAAGCTTTCTCCATAGATGCATCTTCTTTTTTTGTCCAGATCCATGAACTCCCACTATAGACAACATAGGAAACAAAACCACGATTGAAATTATCAATCATTTAACAAAGTTTAACTGTGCTGTTTATGGTAACATGTAGATTTTTATTTTAAAATGCTATATATCCATGTCACCTGGACTATGTTACGTATTTTAACATACAGAAATGGATTTCATATAGAAAATATTTTTTTTTTTAGGTATAAAACCAATTGACATACAATGACCCTTATGTACAAATTATACAGTTTAAATAGTTCCGTACGTTAATCTTGTACGATTTTATGTATAGTAGTGGCAAAAAAAAAAAAAAAAACCGGACCGATTCTTGTAACTGATTTCAGAGCCTTGTTCACTCCAGAGCACGATAGACTGGTAACTAAGACTTTCGTGGTTCGAATCCTGCCTGGAAAGGAAACTATTTTTTGTTCCATATTCAAATTTATTCCCAATACCTTTCGATTGCTGGTAAAATTCATGTTCTGGGAATAATAAGTTAATTAAGTAGTAAAATATCGCTGCAATCGGAAAAGTATTGGGAATAAATTTGAATAAGGAACAAAAAAAGTTTCCTTCCCAGGCAGGATTCGAACCACGAAAGTCTTAGTTACCAGTCTATCGTGCTCTGAAGTGAACAAGGCTCTGAAATCAGCTACAAAGGTCGGTCCGTTTTTTTTTTGCCACTACTGTACATACCCAGAAACAAAATTTGGGCCACCTGAATTTTCCAAGTTCCAGTTTTCCTTTAAATGCAAACACTTTGGTTTTATCATATGAAATTTCCATATCATAATTTTTGGTTAATTTTTCTAAATTGTGTAGGCTAGTGATATTTGGCCGTGTGAAATGGACAGAATAAGAAACAAAGCTGTGTTAGAAAGAATTGGTGAAGAAAGATGCTGAAACTAATCATGAAGAGGAAAAGGAATTGGCTGGGTCACTGGTTGAGAAGAAACTGTCTTCTAAAGGATGCACTGAAAGGAATGGTGAACGGGAGAAGAGTTCGGGACAGAAGAAGATATCGGATGACAAACGACATTAGATTATATGGATCATATGAGGAGACTAAGAGGAAGGCAGAAAATAGGAAAGACTGAAGAATGCTGAGTTTGCAGTGAAAGACCTGCCCTTGGGCAGAACACTATGAATGAATGAATGAATGAATGAATGGAGTCGTGGGAAGACTACTTCTGAGGTGAAATAGATCAATATGGCCTATCCTAATAATAATAATAATAATAATAATAATAATAATAATAATAATAATAATAATAATAATAATAAGATAGATTCAGAGTACACATGTGTCCGGAAATCTGGAACTTTAATTACATCAATAATTAGGGTCACCCCTGATGCAGCTTCCGGTTCGCTAATTGGAAAGCCCTGCGACCCTGGCTGACTGACACGCCGCCGCATCTGTGACTGTGGGAACCACGTCCTGTGACGTCAGTCCCATCAAACGAGTCTTGTGACGTGCGAACCGAAATCGCGAATGTGCTGCCACCTGCCCCGAATTTTCCGGCACAGCAGACAGACTTTTGCATTTTGGAGTGAGTTCAAAATTATGTTGTACCGTTACGGGGAAAATATAGCACTGTCAAAATACCAGGAGAAGCATCTTCATCGGGATGAATCTTCACCTTTGTCTCTGAAGTTTTGAAACAGTGGTTCCCAACCTTTCTTGACTGACAACACACTTTACTGAACGCTCACGATATCGCGACACACTTATTTGATTTTAATAATAACAATAATAATAATAATAATAATAATAATAATAATAATAATAATAATAATAATAATAATAATAATAATAATAATCTTTCCTGGACAAAAAGGTGGTGGAAAAAAATGTTATGTTTTATTTAACGACGCTCGCAACTGCAGAGGTTATATCAGCGTCGCCGGATGTGCCGGAATTTTGTCCCGCAGGAGTTCTTTTACATGCCAGTAAATCTACTGACATGAGCCTGTCGCATTTAAGCACACTTAAATGCCATCGACCTGGCCCGGAATCGAACCCGCAACCTTGGGCATAGAAGGCCAGCAGGTGGTGGAACTTTGTGTAGAATACTTTCTAGCGAACGGGGATATGATTACTGTTCACTGCACGGGAATTTTGTCGTTTTTAACCTCCTTTTCGTCCGTCTAAGACTTTAAAGATCTAAGCGGAATTCAGAGAAAAATTATATTAAAACATAGTTATTCACACATATTTCAGTTCCATGATGAAAAATGCAACAAAAAGGTGCCGGAACGCCGTTCCAGGTTGGTGTTAACACGCAATAGAAAGTTGTAAAGAGCAGGCAGCAACTTGAGTGGTATTAGAAAAAAAAAGGTATATGTCAAAAATCCCAACCTATCTATGTGCTAGAAATTGGAACTCGCTTCCGAGTGATATAAGGGGTTGTTGGACAATAACTTCATTTAGGTCAAAATTACATAAATTCTTACTTAACAGATGAATTGCTGATTAATAATTGTTACTTATAATGAAAATAACATCTGTCCATTCTTCTTCTTCTTCTTCTTCTTCTTCTTCTTCTTCTTCTTCTTATTATTATTATTATTATTATTATTATTATTATTATTATTATTATTATTAATTTCTCTAAATAGATTTACAAAACCTCTAATGGCAATTACATTAATATTCTCATTATAGAAATAGGAATATATATATTCTCCCTGTAACATAGTCGTTGTAAGCTTATATTAAACTAATTTTCATCATTTTACTAGCTATCTCAAATATTAAATTAATTATAATTCATTGAATTAAATTAGCTCATAAATTAAGTTACTACTTTACCTTATAGATTTATCTAAACTTAAATAAATATATAGTGAAGAATATTGCTGGAGAACCTTTTAAGTGTAGTGTAAATATTGGTATTTTAAATTTATGTATTGTATTGATTAAGGCTGGTTGAGTGGAAGAGAAGGCCTTATGGCCTTAACTCTGCCAGCGAAAATAAAACTATTATTATTATTATTATTATTATTATTATTATTATTATTATTATGTGAATGTTCGATAAAAAATTAAATAAATTAATAAGGAAAAAGTAAATAAACAACTGAATAAGGGAATAAGTAATATTATCCTCCCATCTATGTCTCGGCCTCTCCGAAGGTATTTTTCCCTCCGGTATACCAATTAACACTCTTTATGCATTTCTGGATTCGCCCATACGTGTCATATGCCCTGCCCATCTCAAAGCGATAGGTTTGGAAGTAAATCCCGAAAAGACAAAGTATATGATTATGTCTCGAGACGAAAATATTGTACGAAATGGAAATATAAAAATTGGAAATTTATCCTTTGAAGAGGTGGAAAAATTCAAATACCTGGGAGCAACAGTAACAAATAGATTTGGGGAAGGTGGGATATGATGATAGAGACTGGATTAATCTTGCACAGGATAGGACCAATGGCGGGCTTATGCGAGGGCGGCAATGAACCTCCGGGTTCCTTAAAAGCCATTTTTGATTTAAGTATAACTTTTGTGTTATTTCTGAAAGTCTTATAATGTGTTATTATAATTCTCACTGGTGTTTGTAGGGAAGGACTGATATGACTTTTCGTGTCACAATTAATCCTTGAAAGTTACATAAAATTCATGCAATTACTTCTAATACTAACAAATATTTAAAATGTTTTTTCTACTGTCATAATTAGTATCAAGAAAAATAAACACAGTTCAAGAATTAACTCATTTCAGGCCTTGTCTCCAAACTATACTGAGAATTATGATAACACATTATGAGACTTTTAGAAATAACACAAAAGTTACATCATCATCGTAACACTTGTCACGGATTTGGACCAAATGGTTGATCCGTTCCGGTCTCAGTTGTCCAGTAGTGGTTTCAATGGTCGTCCCTGACGTCTTGTTCCCCAAGGTTGGTAATTTTCATTATTCTTGGAGACGATCTCGTGGCATCCGTTAGATGTGTTCAAACAAGTTATTTTTATATTTCATCCAGCACTTATGTAACTTTTAGTTAATTTAAAATTTCTTCATTAGTCTTGTGATCTAACAAAATATAGGCCATTGCGCAGTTTTTCACATTAACTTTTTCAGACGCTCTAATTCTTGATTTATATTTAAATCGTAAATAGCAGTATCAATATACAGAGTGTTAAAAAAGTATCCAACATTTTAGGAGGTGATAGTATGCATCAAAACAAGAAAACAATTCCTAATAAACATGGGTCCTACAAACACATAATTTCTGAGATCTGAACACTTGTTCATAGGAGGTGCTCAATGTGACGTCCATTTATGGCAATGCATTTTTCTGCCCCACAATACAGCAGACTACCAGATAATCATACCGTAGTTGACACTCCTGGCATGGACTACTGATACGTCGCAAGAAATACTGAAAAGAAAAGTCTGGTTGCGGATATGAGCGGGGTTCAGCAGAGATTATGATGTGAATTTTCGTAATCAGCATGTGTGGGCTGATGAAAATTCCCATGCACATGAAGAAACAAGGCATCAGCACCGATTCTCAATCAACGTATGGGCAGGCGTTCTTGATGATAGATTAAGGGCCATACGTGCTATCACAGAGATTAACTGGGGCTCGTTATCAGGACTTTCTTATTAACGTATTGCCTACCTTGCTGGAGAATGTGCCATGTCAGCAAAGACTATAGATGTGGTTCATGCATAATGGCACACCAGCATATTTTTTCCGCAATGAGCGTGGACACCTGACGCTGACATTTCAAGACCACTGGATTGATTGATTGATGATTGATTGATTGACTAATTGGGGAGGCCTTACATCTTGGCCTGCTCGTTTCTCAAATATAATCCTCTAGAATTTTGGTTATCAAGAACAATCAGCCATCTCCTATGTGGCGAGCCTCAGCCGGAGTGTGATATGTGCCGTGTTCCACTTACGGTGGAACATTTTTTATGCTCGACCATGCCGAAATGTAGTAATTATACACCTGGTAGCAGTCCTTTAATGCATGTCATTAAAGTACACCTACTCATTAAAGTTCAGGTGTTTTCAGCCAATGACAACTCAGCTTACAGGTGTTCAGCCAATAACGAGTCAGCTTTGTACCGTTATAAAACCGCAAGTATCGAGTATTCTCGGATATGCAATCGAAAGACAATTAGCGAAAAGTCACGGAGGCTGGGAATCCAATACTGTCGCGGAAGGTTATGTTCTGTTACTATAATAATTAGCTTTAATTGTAAATAATATTCAAATAAATTCAATTTGTCATCTCGTTTTTCAATGTCGAATTCAATAATCAAAGTTATACCAAGTTTAACGGATTACACATGGTCAATGACATTATTGTTCCTCGGAAAAATCAATACTTTCGCGTCTGCGCACATCTCACAATTCACGACCTAGAACAAGGTCACTTCCGATCTTGTCAGATACAAATAAAATGTATACATCTGAATACTGTAATTTCAAGTTAGAAATATGGTCGAGCATAAAAAAGTCGTATGAAACTCGCCTATAATGGTAATTAAGAAGCTCGTATGAAAATTATGAAACTCGCTTGCGCTCGTTTCATAAACATCCATATTCGCTTCTTAATTACTATCATTATAGGCTCGTTGCATAATGTACTATTATTACATTGCAGAAAATATGACCGTGTCCGCTGGCAATACGGAATTCGGCCGACACTACGTGACGCTCTTGGAAATGATTTTAATTGTACAAATGCAGTTCTGAGATTTCTATCGAATACAGGACTGGATAAGGTGATTTAGTGTTTTATTGACCCGTTTTACTTATCCTCCGGACCCTTTACATCCGGAGGTTACATTTTTTTAGATATGATTTTAACAAACTTGACATTCGGACCTTTTACATCCGTGCATTTTATAAATGCGCCAGATAATTTATTTCTGTTGGCATATGTTTTATTGTTTTATTGTTTCTTTTTAAATACTACTTGGGGTCTGAGAACTTTTCACTTTTATGGTTTTTTATGCATCACCTTGTTGAAACTGCATTTGTTTGCCTCGTTTTAACCATGACAACGCTTTTTAGTTCTTTTAAGCATTCTGGTTACTGTATTGTGTTCGTGTTTAGTGAAACATTTTAGATAAGGGTGCAAATAGCCATAGTAGCTGAGCGCCCTTTTTAAACCCCACTAACTAAGAACAATCAGGTCAAAAAGTGCGTGATTCGTTACCCCGAAAGACAGAGAAATGCATTGCCATAAATGGACGTCACATTGAGCAAGTACACAAGTGTTCAAATCTCAGAAAGTATGTGTTGTAGGACCCATGTTTATTAGACATTTTTTGTTGTTTTGATACATACTAGCACTTCCTAAAATATTGGATACTTTTTTTAACATTCTGTATAACTGAGTCTTCTGTTGCCGAATTGTATTGTTTCTGATTTTTCGCTTGAGTGGTAATGTTTACAAAATAAAGCAGCCATCCAATTATTTATGAGTGGGAATGAAAATAAACACGACACTGCAATAGGATTTAATCTTCTCTTGAAATTCATCAATTTGTTTAAATTGCAACCGAAAACTCAATGGAACAGAAAAAAGGGATAGAGTATTAATAGCCTTATTTGGTAACACTGGGTTTCACCTCAAGCTTCAGACCGCAACATCAAATCTGGCAAACATCTGCAGCGAAATAACCTTAAAAGACCACGCACGTTTGTGTGCTCTAGGAGGAATATTCGTTACAAAATGACTCACCATAAAACACAAGTACACCAGCCTGAAAAAACAGTCAGTCACAACTAACTAGGCAATTTAAGGCTGTCACGGTGGATGGATTAGCCTATGGGAGTAAAGAACTGTCTTTGTGTTTCGAAGCGAAGTCTTCCTAGTTACCATGCTGTATCTGAGATCCGAAACTCGCGGAGTTCAAACCCGATTGAGGGAGATGGAATTTTAAAGGTGAAAAAATCACCAGTATAGTATTGCTTCCTTAGCAACGGAATTAGAGCCAGCTCTCTAGCTTCAGGATAAATTTAGAAATTTAAAAAGTATAAATGTACACCAATGATAAAATAATCAGCTTACAGGTCAAGAATCCATTTAAATCGCCAAGGGAAGTTTGTAGAGAGCTCTCACTTCACGAGACATGGCGAACCCCTGATGGAGCGGCAACTATTCCTACATTATTGTTTGGCGGGTACCTTTCTCTATATATGCATATTCCAAGACAAGATTTATGAGCTGTTTGTATACTTTGCAGCACGATAAGAGAAAGTAAGTTTAGTTTTGTCCGAAAAGATCATAATGGAATTTGTATTTCGAATTATTTAGTCTGATGAATCTATTAATTGACTCCATTCCCTTCCCTTGTATCTTGTCTCAGGGAAGATAGGCCTACAAGACAACTTATTAACATCTGGAAAAGAGAAAGCGATAGTAGCTTGTAATTTAAAAGAGGTTTCATTTATTCTATTCCTATGGCAATGGGACAAATGAAGATTCGATAAGAAATAAATATAATGAAATTGCTGACACCGTTACAACTGACCACATAACTGAAATAATTCTGTAGACTGTAGACTAAGTTACTTTCTCTTTCCTGCCTGAAGAAAAATGAAAAGCTGGCCTTCAAAATGTCATATTTTTAACAACCATGAAGATTGAATTGGTGATAGCAATCTTACGTGTAATATACGATATTAAACAAAACAAAAGACACTGAAATTATCGCTCATCTGCTATCCACGTTTCCCTAGCAACGAAGTATTTATTATTTTACTAGCCGTACCCGTGCGCTCCGCTGCACCCGTTAGAAATAAATATAAAGTAATTACATAATTAAAATAGGACATTTGATCCAGGGAACATTCGTGTTTGATAGAAGGATAAATCGTTTAATATGTTACTTAATTTAAATTGTATTTAAAATAATAAAATGCGATCATTTCGATCCAGAGACCACTCATTTGGTGCAATAACAATTACTTTAACATGTTTCTTAATTGTTATTACCAATTATTTTTGGAAAAGCGAAAATTAACAGAAAAATTTTGGCTACAGATTTATTATTATGTTTATATTATATTATATTATGAAAAAGTGTGTTGATAACGGATGTACTTGAATTAGAAAGTTTTTAATTTGTTCTGGGAGCTCTTGAATCTCAGGAGGAACAACTTTTACAACAGCGCAACATAATCTGCTTGGCTCATTACCCAATTTTTTTGCATTGCATTTATTGCATATGTATTTTAACACGTTTCAATTGAGCATAGCTAAAATTTGAATTATAAAATAATGGATTGCTAAGCTAACGTACTATTACTGCATACTAAATCAATACACTCTCGTTGTTCGTTAATTCTCTGAGATAAAAATCAATATGTTCATAAACATTATTATAAGAAATACAGGAAATGAATATACAGAATAACCTATCAAGTTTTGTGTGCATAAGAAGCTATTTTAATCTTACCTGTCCTCAATTCACTCACAAGTTACTGTAATAACATTATAGCATTATGTCCATCCAGAGAAACTACACTTTCCAATGATGAAATAATAATTAATTATACAAATCGGTTAGTAGTAGTAGTATTTATTCCATATTTATAAACCCTATTTTACATATAGTATATTAGGGTTATATTTTAAACTAATCATAACAAATTGAAACTTACAGACTACCATACAATAAATATACACTTGTAAGAGTGTAACATATATAAATTAATTAGATTAATGCCTTGAAATTACAGTCGAAAAACATAGAGAATTTAACATGAATAGCATGTTGCACTTATAGATAATATTATGACACTTAGCTAATATACACACATACACACATACATACATACATACATACATATGTAGAGACATAACATATAGATACATACGGTGAATAAACATTAATTTGATTGAAGGCTTGAAATTATAATCGAAATACCTAGAGAATTTAACATGAATAGACATGTTGAACTTGTAGATCATATTAAGACATTTCGCTAAAATATGTACATTTGTAGACATAATATAACAACATGTAGACATATATTTATAAATATACACATGCATACATACATACATACATACACTCACACACAGATACATATATATTATATATATTATATATATATATATATATACACAGCAAGATGTACGTCAGTAACAGATAATTGGAAAGGATGAACAATATTAAATACCTTGGACATTCATTATCACTTACACATGACTATGATATACAAAATAAATTTACCAAATTTATAAAAACATAATGCATAATAAATACAATTTTAAAACCATCATTTATTTAGAGTTATACACGAATCGCAGTTAAAAAGAACTCTTGCCCGACAGTTTTAATCGCTGCCGAGATGGACTTCATGAGACACAAAATGGAACCACGAAAGAAATAATGATATACTGAAATAACTCAAAGTCGAATCAATATTACAATATGTTAATCATTTCAAAAGGATGGATAGAACACTGATACCGAAACAAATCCTGCAGTACGCTCCTCGTGAAAGAAAATTTGTTGGTCGCCCTGCTAAGAGTTGGACTGACGTGAGACCTTAACAGACCATCTAGTCTAATACATGTTTTGGATTATCATGATGATAAAGATGAAATTATAACCTTGAATATATAAGATGTATGAATTTGACGAAACGTTTGTAGCAACAGTGCTTTTGAAAAACAGTGCATATTGGTTGCTCATAGGTTATTTTACAGTTTAGAGCATGGACAGTAAGGTATTGTCTTTGCATGTAAAATATAGGACATTCAAACAGTAGATGTTCAACCGACTGAATATCTCCACACGAGCACATCGATTCTTCTCCAGTCTTAATTTTGAATCGTTCAAAATAAGCTCCAAATTTACCATGACCTGATATAAATTGTGTACTAATAAAGTTTGGAGAGTCAATTTTGCATTTCAGTCGATCATATACCTGAGGAAAAAATAGGTTTTTGGTGACTGAACCTTTATCACTTGCAGACCAGTGTGAATTCCAATTAGAAGTAATATGTTCTTTCATTTTACATTTGATATATGAGATTGGGCACTTTATGTATGAATAGGGTATGTCTGCGGAAGCAGCTTCTTTCGCAAGTTCGTCTGCTCGTTCATTGCCTACAATACCTGTGTGTCCTCTAACCCAGGATAGGCATATGTGATTATTGTGATTTTTAAATTCAGACCTTATATCCAAAGCAATGGGGTGAAGATTCCTATTGTTTCTAACTGACAGAAGTGCTGCTTGTGAATCAGACAGTATGCAGGAGTTCGTTTTGTTGATAGTACTCCATCTTATTGCTTGAAGTATGGCAAATAGTTCAGCTTGGTACACACTGCATACTGGTGCTAATCGATATTTAGAATAAAATATTTCTGTACCATTATTAAAAGCGGTAAAAGCACAACCTACAAAGCTCTTGCCATCTTCTCCCTGTGTTCGAGAACCATCTGTGTATATATACACATCGTGCTTGCAAAGGCATCTTGAATTTACAACAGGATGGAGATGATTTCTTGGATGACCCAATGAGAGAAAATTAGCTCTTTGTTCAATTTCGTATTGAACACCTTCGTCAAGAAATAATTTACCCTGTTTATAACTAAGGAGCTCAGTTCTTGCAATGGCAGTTAAATAGAGTGGTGCTATGCCTGCTATAATTAGAGCTGCATCTGTTGAGATAGTTCGAAAAGCCTGTGTGATACGTAAAATGAATCCACGTTGAATCTGTAGCAATTTTTTCTGAGCCCATTTTTTATCTAGAATGTTTCGAAGAGCAGAAGTACAGTAGAGTATTGAAGGTTCAAATGCTCCATGATAAATAATACGTAAAATATCAGAGTTTAGTCCCCAAGTTGGTTTAGCAGCCCTAACTAGTGATGAATGAAATTTACTGGCTTTCTTAGCCAGATTATCAAAGTGTAGTCTGAATAGCATACGACTATCAATTACAACACCTAGGTAAGTGAAGTGACTCACTGTTTGAATGTATTCGCTGTTAAACTTTATTAACGGGACATCCACATTCTTTTTCTTAGTGACTAACATGGCCGTTGTTTTGTGAGGATTAAAGTGAAGTTTGTTGTTAATACCCCATTTCGAAATGATCTTCAAAGTTGAATTAGCTTTTTCTGTTATGGTTTGTATATCTTCACCCTTTATTAATATGAGAGCATCGTCCGCATATGCAATAATGTTGCAGTTTACTGGCAAATCTATTTGCAACAAACCATCATACAGGATTACCCAGAGTCCGGGACTACAGACTGAGCCTTGAGGACAACCTTTGGTAATCGGTTAATTTAGCTTCCGATATTACTTCATACAAACACAGAAACATTCTCTGTAGGCTATCTTTCATAGCTTTCGATTGTTGTGCCCAAGGCCCCTTATAGATGAAGTCACTTGTTTTTTATTTCAATACACCGCCTTAGATGGCAGTTATTTTAATTTTAAAACTCATTTATCTCATTAAATATCAGTCCTATCAAAATTTGTCAAAGAATAAAACTTATCATAAATCATTTTAAAGAAACTTTTGTTATGTAACATATTTCACAAAAATCAATAATAAGAGAGATATTTCGATTTATTTAATTCAGGCCCCCTTTTAAATAACGTATTTTGAATGCCATATAGCCTATAATCTAAGTTACAACGAACTTAATTTATATTCCAATTTTCATCGAAATCGGTTCAGCCATTATCGCGTGAAAAGGTAACAAACATACAGACAGACAGACATACAAACAAAAATTTCAAAAAGCGATTTTCGGTTTCAGGGTGGTTAATTATATATATTAGGACCAATTATTTTTGGAAAATCGAAAATTACCAGAAAAATTTCGGCTACAGATTTATTATTAGTATAGATATACGCCTATAGTTTGACATATTGTGAATTCAGCGTTGTGTTGATTTCTGCAATTACGGTTCTCACAACAGAGGAGAAGGTGTTTATCGTCGAGCATTATTTCCGGTCAGACGGAGTGGGCGTCAGAATGGCCAGCTTGCACCACGTTAAAGAGCAGCACCAGGAGCGATTTAACAATGCGGCACCGAATAACACAACAATGTTAGCTGTCGTCGAGAAGTTCCGTCGTACGGGATCAGTCTTATGTCGCAATGCATGTTATAATGACTTATCTTGATTGTCAGAGTATGTTTGTAATTTCAGTACTCCGTGTGACCGGAAATAATGCTCAACAACAAACACCTTCTCCTCTGTTGTGAGAACAATAATTGCAGAAATCAACACAACAATAAATATACAATACGTCAAACTATCATCACAGTCTAGTACCTATATACAGTCACGAAGCTCAATACGTAAGGAATATGCATCCATAGATAGTTGCTAACCACTAGGATAGCCTCATTACAGACAATGCGAAATAGTACCGGCACAGTCTATTGTTCCTAGTACCCTCAACAACTCAGTCTTCGTGACTGTATATACTAGACCAGTGATGTCAAAGCAAGCGCATTTTTCTGACCTTGACGTCGTGCGCGGGCAGCAAGCGCTAAGTATGGAAAGAGGAAGGGTTGTGTATATGAATAAGCAACCTGTTCGATTAAGAAAACAGTGGTGCACAAACTTCAAACGAAACGTGAAATTTTATGTCGTTATTTTTATATGGCTTCTTTCTGTTTAATATTATCTATATTATCTGTAAGACAAAAGTACTAACACTGATTTATTAATATTGCACTTGTGTTTTAAATCTTAATAACATAATAGAGAGTTAAGAAGGAATATTCACTTAAATTCCATAGTAGTATAATATTATACTGTATTAAGTGGATGAAACACATCATTCATAAAGAAAGTGATATTCCAAACAAAGAGCTTGAGTATGACATGATAAGTTGGAATTTATATTGATGGTATCTTTAGCCTTACAAAAGTAATCAATAAACTAATCAAAACAATATTACAGTACAAAGCAAAGTTACCTAGGTGCTGTATCTGTTTTAAGTGTAACTAATATTACATAACAAAACTCTTATCGCATTAAGCTTTTAAGGTGATATTTGTGAGCAACTTCCTATCATCAGAATATTAAATTATTTTCTCGAAATCTGCTGAAGCTATAGAGCTGACATTTTTACAACACATGGGCACGTATCTTTTACTTATGATGTAACAATAACTGCTTTGTTAATTCATTTCCTTACAAATAATTTCCATGCGAATATTTTCAAAATCTTCAATACACTTCAGTAATACGTATATACGGTATATTAGATTTACCAAAACATTCTGTAAGGCTACTAAATAAATAGGCCTATACCTGAAAATTTCATTTTTCTATACGAAAAGTTGAGAAAATATTTCTTTTGAATAAAAAAATCAAACTTGTGAAAAATGAGGACTAAAATTAAAACTTACATTCTTATAATGCACTTATACTTCTCAGGAAAATCTAAAAATTAACATGGATACAGTTTTAACAAGTTCTCTTCCGTTTATCTATTGAATCAGTGCTGGCCATCCCTGAATATAGCTCGACCAAGCGGCATATACTACCTCTTTCGTCTGTGTCTTTCCTTTCCGCTGTAAAGCGCTCAGGCTCTCCTGGCTCTAAAGCGCGCGCTTGCTTCTGTGGGCATCAATTGACATGCCTGTACTAGACTGTGCTATAATCTATACCAATAATAAATCTGTAGCCGAAATTTTTCTGGTAATTTTCGATTTTCCAAAATAATTGGTCCTAACATATATAATTAACCATCCTGAAACCGAAAATCGCTTTTTTGAAATTTTTGTTTGTCTGTCTGTCTGTCTGTCTGTATGTTTGTTACCTTTTCACGCGATAATGGATGAACGGATTTCGATGAAAATTGGAATATAAATTATGTTCGTTGCAACTTAGTTTTTAGGCTATATGGCATTCAAAATACATTATTTAAAAGGGGGTTATAAGGAGCCTGAATTAAATAAATCGAAATATCTCGCTTATTATTGATTTTGTGAAAAATGTTACATAACAAAAGTATCTTTAAAAATAATTTCCGATAAGTTTCATTCCTTCGAAAATTTTGATAGGACTGATATTTAATGAGTTAAATGAGTTTTAAAATTAAAATAACTGCCATCTAAGGCCGTATAATGAAATAAAAACAAATGACTTCGTCTATAAGGGGCCTTGGACAGCAACAATCGAAAGTTATGAAAGATAGCCTACAGAGAATGTTTCTGTGTTTGTATGAAGTAATATCGGAAGCTAAATTAACCGATTTGTATAATTAATTATTATTTCACCATTGGAAAGTGTAGTTTCTCTAGATGGACATAATGATATAATGTTATTACAGTAACTTCTGATATAATATAATATAATATAATATAATATAATATATGTAATGTAATATTATATAATATAATTTAAGTTATTTGAAGGGTTCAGAACCATAGTGGGCCAAACGCCATTTACTGAATACGTAGAAAACAAGGGTTAAAATTAAGTTATTACCATAATTCAATGGAAACCTATAACAAGTAAAATAAAGTATACACATTAAATTTCAATGATGTCAATGTTCATTAAACTATGGTTGCATGTAATAAAAATGAGAAACATGTTAAAGGAATTGTCATTGCACCAACGAGTGGTCTCTGAACCAAAATGATCGCATTTTAATTATTTGGATGCAATTTAAATTAAGTAACATATTAAACGATTTATCCTTCTATCAAACACGAATGTTCCCTGGATCAAATGTCCTATTTTAATTATGTAATTACTTTATATTTATATCTAACGGGTGCAGCGGAGCGCACGGGTACGGCTAGTATAAAATAAATAAATGCTTGGTTGCTATGGAAACATGGACAGCAGATGAGTGATAATTTCAGCGCAGTTTGTTTCGCCGCATGTATTTCGTCTAAATAAATGTTGTAAATGCTATTCGTACATATTGGAGCATTGAAAAATAATTAATGGCAACTCTACATTTTTACAAGGTAATTTTTTTGTGGCGAGAGTTTAGCATCATATATTATCTCAAATTCAGTCCCCTCGCATGACAGAACACGTTGTCAGACCCTAGAAGGCGGCGTATTGTATCGGCTGCAGCTTTCACAGACCGCTCGAAAGCCATTAGGACCTCATCTCGTCTTTCAAAGTGGATGCCCAGTAGAATTATTTTTTCTGAAATAGGTCGTAACCGCTTGGGCTCATGTCTAGTGAATTCGGTGGATTTTCGAAGAATTTCCAATTTCACCCTCCAAACAGATTGGTCGCTTTGGCGGTCACGTTAAAGTGGGCGTTATCGTGTGACACAAAGGGCTCCGGCTGAGTGAGACGTGCCCTTTTGCAGCACACTGAAGGGTGCAAAACTATTTCAAAAATGTATAGCCTACTAAAAAGTTCTATATATCTACTGTTGTACCAGGAGATACAGGGCGCAGAGAATTATTTTCTTTGTAATCATCGCATTTATAGGTTTTCACTTTCATTTTACTTCTAAACTCACAATTTCGTACATAAGTTTCCGAATCATGGTCATAAAAGTCATATAAAACTTATGTAAATTCTGCTAAACCTAAAAAAAAAAAAAAACCTAAATTGAACCTTAAAACTAAAAAAGAAACGATATTCTCAACACACAACTCAATTTCAAAACACATACACTCTTTGACTCTACACTACGAACGCACCCACACAGGAAACAAGAGGCGCCAAGACCAATAACGACCAGTTCCGAAGATGACCGAAAATAGGTCGAAACATGTTAACAAGGTACGTTAAAATTTAACACAAGAAAGTTCTTATCATACATATTCCGAAAAAAAAATCATAATTAATATGCAATAATAAGTTAATATTCCGTGACGTCACAATCCTTGAAAGTTCCAGACCGACCAGCAAGCTACTGCCCTCACGTTCACGTGCCGAAGCAGAGGTGAACGATCACCCAACCAGAATGGAGGTATCGTGTGGTTAGTACTATGATCCCCCCAGCCGTTATAGCTGGCTTTCGCAGCCGGATTTCGCTACCTATCAATTCAATTCAGTTTGTTAAGCCATTAAACATACAGTGATAGGCATCGTCACAATACAGAAGGAAACAAAAACGTAGGCCTAATTACATTTGAAAATACAAACAGTAAAATTTAATTAGAATGAAAACACAAAACATTTTGAAACTCTAAAAATTAATGAAAACACTTAACTCTTAATGTATTATTTGTAACTAAATGTAAATAACTTATTAAAAAACAATTTCGTATGAATTTATGTTAAGAAACTCATCTAAGCTTACAGAGTAGAAAGAATTAATTAAAAGCCAATTATAACATCTAGTTTTAAAACTATTGGTTTGTAACTTATAATATTGACTGGGAAGCTTATACCATTTCATTCCCATGAAGAAAAATTTGTACTAGTTTCATTTAATCTACAGTACCGAATATTAATTTGTTCACTATTTCTAATTTCATGATCAAGTAGTCTACTGTATATTGGCTATTAATGAGTAACTGTCTATATTTTGTCGAGTGTAAAGGGCTAGGTCGTATATATATATATATATATATATATATATATATATATATATATATATATATATATATATATATATATATATATATGTATATATATATATATATATATATAAATTTATGACAGTTAATATCTGTGATTGTTTGAAAAGTGGTCGACAATGTTCAAGATAGTTCGACTGACATAGAATTATAATGGCTTTCCTTTGCAAAATCAACACACTCCCAATTTTGTTCCGAATTATCGACTGAAAGAACGAAAAGTAAACATATCTTAAATATCGTAGCTCCCTAAGTGCATGACGATGGTGGGTGGGCACCGATCCCATACACTGGTCGAAATTACATGAGAAAATTTCTTCCCCATGAGGACTAGAACCAGCGCGCATTCCGTAACGCGAGTCCTAGGCAGGATGCCTTAGACCACGACGTCACGGTGCGGGACATAATTAATAACTTATGTATTTTTCTGTATTTACTGCGTTTTATATAAATATATTTAGAAATTTCAATTCATCTTATAATTTTTGTCCCCTCCTGCGTTAGAGAAAGTGATTCAATCTGCGGTCTTTACCCTTCAGTCTTCTGTTTGGATATAATGGTTAACAGAGAGGACATTATTATTATTATTATTATTATTATTATTATTATTATTATTATTATTATCAGAGCGGTGTTAGCCGTAATAGATCGATTATTGATCAGATTTTTTCCATTCGACAGATATTGGAGAAAAAATGGGAGTAGGCCTATGGGAGTAGTAGTGAGATTACATCAGTTATTCATAGATTTCAAAAAGGCATATGACTCGGTTAAGAGAGTAGTTTTATATAATATCCTTATTGAATTTGGCATTCCCAAGAAACTAGTTCGATTAATTAAAATGTGTCTCAGTGAAACTTGCAACAGAGTCCGTATAGGCCAGTTTCTATCTGATGCTTTTCCAATTCACAGCGGGCTAAAGCAAGGAGATGCAATATCACCTTTACTTTTTAACTTCGCTCTAGAATATGCCATTAGGAAAGTTCCGGATAACAGAGAAGGTTTGCAATTGAACGGGTTACATCAGCTTCTTGTCTATGCGGATGACGTGAATATGTTAGGAGAAAATCCACAAACGATTAGGGGAAACACAGAAATTTTACTTGAAGCAAGTAAAGAGATAGAGTTGGAAGTAAATTCCGAAAAGACAAAGTATATGATTATGTCTCGTGACCAGAATATTGTACGAAATAGAAACATAAAAATTGGAGATTTATCTCTCGAAGAGGTGGAAAAATTCAAATATCTTGGAGCAACAGTAACAAATATAAATGACACTCGGGAGGAAATTAAACGCAGAATAAATATGGGAAATTCCTGTTATTATTCGGCTGAGAAGCTTTTGTCATCTAGTCTGCTGTCAAAAACCTGAAAGTTGGAATTTATAAAACAGTTAGCCTATATTACCGGTTGTTCTGTATGGTTGTGAAACTTGGACTCTCACTTTGAGAGAGGGACAGAGATTAAGGGTGTTTGAGAATAAGGTTCTTAGGAAAATATTTGGGGCTAAGAGGGATGAAGTTACAGGAGAATGGAGAAAGTTACACAACGCAGAACTGCACGCATTGTGTTCTTCACCTGACGTAATTAGGAACATTAAATCCAGACGTTTGAGGTGAGCAGGGCATGTAGCACGTATAGGCGAATCGAGAAATGCATATAGAGTATTAGTTGAGAGACCGGAGGGAAAAAGACCTTTGGGGAGACAGAGACGTAGATGGGAGGATAATATTAAAATGGATTTGTGGGCGGTGGGATATGATGATAGAGACTGGATTAATCTTGCACAGGATAGGGACCGATGACGAGCTTATGTGAGGGCGGCAATGAACCTGCGGGTTCCTTAAAAGCCATTAGTAATTATTATTATTATTATTATTATTATTATTATTATTATTATTAGCCTATTATAGTCTAAGATGGGACAGAAAGAGGAGAGAAAGAGGAGAGAAAGAGGAACATCATTAATAAGAGAAGGAAGACGAAAAATATAAAGAGAAAAGTGGAACGAAAAGAATCTGAATATGGAACAGGAGAAGGCGTAATATGATGACGATGAAGAAGTTCTGATAACAGAAGGGAAGCGACACAACCGTCAGCTGTCGGCGGAAGGTATAAGCCCACTTGATGGTTGCTTGGCAACGCGCTGTGGAATCCACCGCTGTCTGCGGTCTGGCCTCAGCATCCCTGTGGACCCACACCTGCCCCCGGCGTTGGGGGGTGGATCAAACCGCAGAAAGCGTGTGCGACTGTCGGCAGAGTTTCCTGCTTTCAAACTCTCATACCGCCGCGCGTCCCTGCAAGAGCGACACAAGTCCCCGCTTCTAATTGATACAGCTACAGCATGGTGCCAGGTTAAAAAAATGGTTGTAGTGTGATTTGCGTGACGAATGTCGACAGCATCCCTTACTTTGGTATTTTTTCTTTCCAAGCAGCCTACATGAAGTACGCTGAAGGCCTACAGAGTGGTGCTGCAAGAGAGCGATCTCGAAAATTTGCGAAAATACGTCTTCTTATTACTACTATTGATATCGATTTTGTATCTCAATTCGTTTGCGTACAGATCTTTACTCTCTGAACTGACGGAAGAATTATTTAATTCATACTCAAGACCTATGAATACAAGCACGTCAAAATTTATGCCAGTAACTGTACCGTTTGATGGTCATTTAAAAATAACACGGCAGACCACTTTATGTTTCCGTAAGTGTACATATATATACATGGACATCATTTTATTTTTACTTCAATTTTTATTGTACCTGAGTTTTTTAATGTACTTCACTCCCACCCCTTCTACTAATGAAGTTCAACCGTCCTCCACACAGATCCAAGACCACATATACAGTCATAGTAGCCTTACGGTCATAGTAAACAGTACGTTCCAAAAATATGTTCGCGTTTTCCAGTGACGAAAGAGCTTTCAATATTGCATAATTTTCCATTTGCCTACGTCGCATCCCGGTTTCCCCCACCTGCTTCTATTCGCCTCTCTTTAAATGCTAGTGGCTGGGCTTTCTTAGCTTTTTTCTGAGAACATTAATTTCTGTTAGGAATCGGACGTCTACGTAATATTATACCCATAAAATTGTTTAAAATAACTTAAATAAAAGGGCTTCGTTAAGTAATTAACTGTGACGTGATTTCCTCCCTTTCTACGACGCTGCGACGTAACCACTTGAACGGACAGTAGATAGCATGTCTGAGTAATTTTATCTTTTCGGATCGGGCAGAAGTGAAGATTGAATTTACAGTACGTAAGGTCTCTTTTATAGAGTATACAGAATTATTTCAACATGAGTTACTGATACGAAGTACGAACCTGGTAATTGGAATTACGTACAATAGTCTATAGTGCGACAATATGCACATTAGAACAGAAGCCTGTATCGAAATGAACGGCCACCATTTTAAAAGTGTGTTTAAATATCCATATTATGATTATTTTTCAATTTAACTTCATTCTCTATATTGTACGCTAATGTGCTGTAGACAGTATAATATACACTGCAAAATGAATACGTCCGCATGGACAGCTCAGTTCGTGAGTAAAACACTCATTGTTAATACTGTACTGTATTTTGATTAAACAAAAACCTAATGAAAATTATCGAACATAAAATGGCGATATTTCCTAGTTTACGTAAATGGATGAACTACTTTTCTTCCTTCCTATACCTAGTAAAGTGATTTGTTTGTATTTTACGCCAGTATCATAACTCCAGTCGTGGAAGGGGTAGGAAACGGTGATCCAAAGTTACAGCCAGATTAATATTAGAAATGTTAGTAAAAATAAAATGATGTCCCTGTCCATGTATTACATTGAAAAGAAAAGTTGATATAACAAATAGAAAAATTAAAAAATACGGCATTTATTCACATTAATAAGTCCATTATAATGTTACTGGCTGTCAGGGGCCTAAATCTTACGCAAGGGTGGGGTTACCGGGTTTGAAACCCCCACCTTGAATTTTAAAATAATTACATACCTATATTTCAATATATTTTATTGTTTCCATGGATTTTCCTGTTATATAGGTTAAAGTAAAGAGTCTTACCTATCATATACAAATAACTGTTGATTATATATGTAAGTCGCTTTCCCCAATATTCGTTCTTAGGTTTCATACTTGTACACACATAGAGATGTCATAACTTGAACAAACGAATAGCTGGTGTAATAAGTGGTGGGTTAGTAACTATATTCGTGTGTCAACTGTTTTTCCGATATCATGTTTTGAAAACAGCTCTCGTTTGGCCGATATTCAGTTGATACTACAAAAGGATGGAGCATCACCTCATTTTGGTGTAGGAGTGAGGGACTTTTTTTTAAACCAGCAATTCCATGAATGGATTGGTCGTCGTGGCAGAACAAAATGGCCACCCAGATCATGCGACCTGACAAAATGTGATTTTTCGCTGTGGGGTATTATTTAGTGTTTGTATTATGGATAAAGCATCATTAATATTTGTAAGTTCGTGACCTGTTTCGATGCGATGGAGGGCAAATATTGATTTGTTGCAATTATATTTAAACTTGGATTTATGTTCATTATATCGGGTACGGAAGTTGCTTTGGGTTTGTCCTACATATTTCATAGTGCAATTTTTGCAATTTAATTCATGAGTATGTCCTATTAGAACATAGTATAATATTAATAAATATATCTTAACATTTAAAATGCCGATAATGTAAATTGTAAACAATTTTAATAGTGACCCCCCCCCCTTTGACTAAATTCTGCTTACTCCATTGTTGGATGTTATGACACAAAATATTTCCAAACATGTGGAAACTACGGTACGTAGACATAATTATAATTTTATTCTATTCTATTCGTCTATGCAAAACCGCGATCCTATTGGAGTGATGCTGAACTACACTGTCGCCTCTGTTGAAGATGATATTTCCCGTACTCCTAGAATCAAAGCGAAAGTGGATAATATATTATGTAATTTTGTGGTGTACATACTGCGTCGCCATCATACAAAGATAGAGCGACTCTTGAGCCACTTGAGCTACCGGACGAGATCCATCCAGAGCCCCACTGAGTCAGTGGCGACATTCCGTGTTCCTGGGAAAAAGATATTCGCAACAATGACGTCATAAGAGTTTGTCAAGGAACAGTCACGCGTTTCCATAGAAACAAAACAGATGAGAAACTGAAGGCTAGGTGAAGTCCGTGTAGAGACTAGACAACTCTCTTTTAAGTCGATGCATTAACGTCGGCACTAGGCATAACAAAATGGAGCTGGTTCAGTCAGGAGGAATGGCAAATTGGGTGTCGGCGCTAAAAAGAGGTTTCAAAACTTTTCTTTAATCTGCTAAAATACATTCAAACCCGTGTCAAATAAAGAAAGAAACGTTTACCGGAAGAAATGAAATCCAAGCATGATACTAAGCACTCTTTTATAAAGCAGGAGTGCTATCATCATCATCATCATCATCATCATCATCATCATCATCATCATCATCATCATCATCATCATCATCATCATCATCATAAGTGGTTCTACAGCCCCAGTCTCCTCTAGCAAATTTCTCCTTTTTTTCTGTCCTGGGCTACCATCTTCCAATTCCTGCATTAAGTCTGCCACTTCCTCGCTAGCCCCCAGGATATTTTTCTTGGTGGATTCTCTGTCATCCATCCGTAGTACATGACCCACCCATTTCAGCCTGTTTCTTTAATAATGCTGATTATGTCATGAGTCCCCTACAGCTTTCATAGAGTTCTTTATTAAATCTTCTTCTGTCAAGATTATTGGTAAAACGGTCTGAACTCATTAAGGTATTATAGAGAAAAGAAAACTTTCTGTGAACATGAAGAGTACGTCAGATTAAACACAAGAGAAGTGAGAGTAGTATTAGCCTGATGGAGATTAGGTATTTGGAGACTCTAAAATAGAAGAAGTAATGTAAGTAAGGATGTTTGTCCCCTATGCGGGTGTTTTGAAGACGCAATACATATGTATCTACTCTTTAAATGACCTCAGGATCAGGGGAATAAAAAATAAATTTTGAAGATAAACGAGAAGATAGCTTTCATAAAACTATGTGAGCCGTTAAACAGTAACAAGCTTAATAATTCAGGTAAATTTCTGTTCAGAGTCAAAATTAGATGGGAAAAGAAGATAAAAGAACAATGTGCAGACAGATTATAATAACTTATGAGAGAATTTTTCACTCTACAAAAGCTATTAGTTAAGGAGTAACCAAATTAGTAATCGGTTAGGTAAATAGTTAAGTAAACAAGCTAAACGATGAATTGGAGTAAGAATAGTAAAAAATTTAGGAATGGTAAATATGTATAGTGAAGTGAGTTTATTGTGACATTATTATTATTATTATTATTATTATTATTATTATTATTATTATTATTATTACTGCATTCGTATTGTGTTGTATAGGCCTAGTAGGCTATATTATAGTGGATACAGTATTAGGCCTAAATAGTAGACTACTAAACTGTTATTAGCAAAGTTGTTAAATTAAGAAGCTGTTCATAGCATAGTCTATTAGTGAAATTATATTTGTATTTGATATGGAAATGACGGATTTGAACTGGAATTCACTTATTTATTTATTGCCTTATTCACTTATTTATTTATTTACTTATTCCTTACATTGTGTATACGACTGCCACCGGGTGCTTGCCCATTTGCAGTGTAAATAACTTAAATTCATACGAGTATACTTTATTCACTTATTTAATTTATTATTCCCGTATTCACTTATTTATTTACTTATTCCCCTATTTATTTATTTATTTACATATTTCCTTATTCACTTATTTCTTTATTTACTTATTTATTTATTTACTTATTCCTTTATTCACTTATTTATTTTACTTATTCCCTTATTAACTCATTTATTTACTTATTCCCTTTTTCACCGATTTACTTATTCAATTATTTATTTATTTATTTATTCTCTTATTCACTTATTTATTTAATTATTCCCTTATTCACTTATTTATTTACTTTTTTCTTATTCAATTATTTATTTACATAAGTTATTTCCTTATTCACTTATTTATTTATTTACTTATTCTCGTATTCACTTATTCGCTCATTTATTTACTTATTCCCTTATTCATCTATTTACTTATTCACTTATTTATTTATTTTCTTACTTATTTACTTATTCACTTATTCCCTTATTCACTAATTTATTTACTTATTCTCTTATTCACTTATTTACTTATTCTCTTATTCACTTATTCGCTCATTTATTTAGTTATTCCCTTATTCACCTATTTACTTATTCACTTATTTATTTATTCTTACTTATTTACTTATTCCTTTATTCACCAATTTATTTACTTATTCCCTTATTCACCTATTTACTTATTCACTTATTTATTTATTTATTTATTTACTTATTCTCTTATTCACTTATTTACTTATTCCCTTATTCAATAATTTATTTATTTATTCCCTTATTCACCTATTTACTTATTCACTTATTTATTTATTTATTTACTTACTTATTTACTTATTCTCTTATTCACTTATTTACTTATTCCCTTATTCACTTATTTACTTATTCCCTTATTCACTAATTTATTTACTTATTCACTTATTCACCTATTTACTTATTCACTTATTTATTTATTTATTTATTTATTTATTTACTTACTTATTTACTTATTCTCTTATTCACTTATTTACTTATTCCCTTATTCACTAATTTATTTACTTATTACCTCATTCACTTATTTATTTATTTATTTATTTATTTATTTATTTATTTATTTATTTATTTATTTATTTATTTATTTATTTCCTTCTTCACTTATTTGTTAATGGAAATGTGTAATTTTCTAGATGATCGTGTTTTTATATTCTTTTGTTTTATTTGTTGGATACGATTATCTTTTATGTGTATGCATTGTTCAAATAAATAAAAAGCTATTGCAATATACGAAATTGAAGTGTCTGAATCTTTTTGTATATAATTATAAAGAGAATGACAGTCTCTATTCTGTAACATTTAATAATAATCAAACTTCACGTTCAATTTGGAACAGATGCATTATACGAGCCACCCATCACAAATTATACGCAAAAAAGGTCAGCGGAAGTAATGGTTCGATTAGTGTTTTTAGCATTCGATATTCGATAAGCATTAAAAGCTACCAAATTTAAAAAATTAAATAAAAAATTTAAACAGTTTGTTACTACTGATGTGATTTTAGTCAGTTTGTATTTTTGGTCCAGGGAAAATATATTTCACTATTACTGTTGTTATTTCCATTTTGAAGTAGGCTACAAGTCAACAATATAAAACGGAATTAATTTAGAAGTTGGCAACATATTTTATGTCGATTATAACAATCGATAGTAGCATTCATACCATTCAACCAATAAGGAGATTGGCCCCTATAATGCATCTGTGCATAAATAAAGTTACAGCTTGTTCTGTCAGAGTGCTAGATTTTTTTTTTTTTTTAATTTACAAATGACTAAGTTATGTCAAGTTTGTAGAGAATTTACTTACAACACAGCTGTTGTGAGTAATTAATTTACTTACTGCACTGTTATTTCCAGTGTTTCCGTAGTAACCATTGAACGGTGCTGTATCTTCAAGTTACAAGGCATGCTACAATGTTGATAAAGAGCAAAAAGAGCATGATTGTACAAAAAAGTACATTACACAACGTTACTCAACGGCAACTTGAGAACCGAGGTTCTCTTGTTAGTTTTTTATTCATAAATTCATTCATAACAGAATATTGCGAGGAAGTAATTCACTGTTATCTCTGATTAGGATAAGCAGTGTATGGGCAAAGAGGAGGATGCTATTGGCAATGAAAAGAAAGTCTCATACAGCACATAAACCATACTTACTTACTTACTTACAAATGGCTTTTAAGGAACCCGAAGGTTCATTGCCGCCCTCACATAAGCCCGCCAGCGGTCCCTATCCTGTGCAAGATTAATCCAGTCTCTATCATCATACCCCACCTCCCTCAAATCCATTTTAATATTATCCTCCCATCTACGTCTCGGCCTCCCTAAAGGTCTTTTTCCCTCCGGTCTCCCAACTAACACTCTATAGGCATTTCTGGATTCGCCCATACGTGCTACATGCCCTGCCCATCTCAAACGTCTGGATTTAATGTTCCTAATTATGTCAGGTGAAGAATACAATGCGTGCAGTTCTGTGTTGTGTAACTTTCTCCATTCTCCTGTAACTCCATCCCGCTTAGCCCCAAATATTTTCCTTAGCATCTTATTCTCAAACACCCTGAACCTATGTTCCTCTCTCAGAGTGAGAGTCCAAGTTTCACAACCATACAGAAGAACCGGTAATATAACTGTTTTATAAATTCTAACTTTCAGATTTTTCGACAGCAGACTGGATGATAAGAGCTTCAACCGAATAATAACACGCATTTCCCATATTTATTCTGCGTTTAATTTCCTCCTGAGTGTCATTTATATTTGTTACTGTTGCTCCAAGATATTTGAATTTTTCCACCTCTTCGAAGGATAAATCTCCAATTTTTATATTTCCATTTCGTACAATATTCTGGTCACGAGACATAATCATATACTTTGTCTTTTCGGAATTTACTTCCAAACCGATCGCTCTACTTGCTTCAAGTAAAATTTCCGTGTTTTCCTAATCGTTTGTGTATTTTCTCCTAACATATTCACGTCATCCGCATAGACAAGAAGCTAATGTAACCCGTTCAATTCCAAACCCTGCCTGTTATCCTGAACTTTCCTAATGGCATATTCTAGCGCGAAGTTAAAAAGTAAAGGTGATAGTGCATCTCCTCAAGCTTTAGCCCGCAGTGAATTGGAAAAGCATCAGATAGAAACTGACCTATACGGACTCTGCTGTATGTTTCACTGAGACACATTTTAATTAATCGAACTAGTTTGTTGGGAATACCAAATTCAATAAGAATATCATATAATACTTCCCTCTTAACCGAGTCATAAGCCTTTTTGAAATCTATGAATAACTGATGTACTGTACCCTTATACTCCCATTTTTTCTCCATTATCTGTCGAATACAAAAATCTGATCAATAGTCGATCTATTACGCCGAAAACCGCACTTTGATCCCCAATAATTTCATCTACGTACGGAGTTAATCTTCTCAAAAGAATATTGGACAAAATTTTGTACGACGTCAACAAAAGTGATATTCCTCGAAAGTTACCACAGTTGGTTTTGTCCCCCTTTTACCCAGATTATTATCCTCATTAATATCATCATAAAATCACCGCAGAATCATCGTAAAATCATCAGCATATGATTAGACAAGCTCATCCAGAGGTTGGCAGAAGTGTCACGGCCATTGTTACGCTGCTTGTTTTTTTTTTTTTTTTTTTTGTTATCATTTCTGTCGACATTGTTGGCGTTGGAACACGAGGAAGACATAAATATGGCGGCGAAAGGAGCCATAACGCGCTTTAATGCGACTGTTACGACCCAAACTGCTACTGCCAAGATTCTCGAGAGGGCTCCTCAACTGAAGGAAGCGTTAGAAAATAAAGAGCGGAATGACATAGAAACGTACAGTTACGATGCAGTGAAGGTAAGTGGAACAAAAAATACTGTAAATAATAAATTTGATGGAATGGAATGGAGTGGAATTTCGGGAGGGAGTTTACGTATTGCGCTAACCCTCAAGCTAGGCGCATTCCCAAACCCATACCGGCTGACTACACTAAGGTTCGCTGCGTACCCAGGTTTCGAGCAGGCAACACCAATCGTCCTAGGCCAGCCCCTTCCGTGCGTTGCCAGCCGGCTTTTGGGGAATGCTATGGAATAACGATGATGAAATGTAGAAGTGTTGACGGAATGAGGTAGATGCCTAATATGGGGAAACGGGAAAACCCCGAGAAAAACTCCAACTGTGACCTTGTCCGCCATATGTATCACTATTTTCGAGAGTCCGTAGGCCTACATTTTACCCACGTATGCAATGAGAAAAACCATTCGATCTAAGATAAAGATGCATTTACTGAAATGTATTAAATAATATCAAATATCTATGCAGTGCAAACGCAGTACTGGAGACGCCGCAGCCTAAATTGTTCACTCGCAACTTGCTTCCCGTACCAAGAGTATACTCGACGTAGGGTAAACATTGGTAATTTCGTGATAATTTCATGAAAACTAATTTAAAATGCAAATGTGTAAATATATCCTTATTCCGATTTTTTCATCTAAAAGACGATAACTTGCTGTACAGATCTGGAGACATAAAAGATTGGATACGTTCTTGAATATGTACCAAAAACCACTTTTACAACTTAAGCTGAAAGGTTGGTTATTTCATGATAACCTTGGTAATTTCGTGATATTGCATTGATAATTTCGTGAGAGGTAGAAGAATTGTGGAAAAATTCATTAAAGTCAAATGAAATTCTCATTTATTGTTACAAGACTTCAAACATAGTAATTCCGTCTAATATTCATAGCAAGAAAACATAGAAATACATATCAACACATAATAAGAATGAAATCAAAGTAAAATTGAAATTGAAAAGGGATCTTCTTTGCCCTGAAAGGGTGAACACTTTTATTACGGACTCCCACTCTTAAGCTATAGCCTACATATATTACTAGGGTAACTCCAAAAGCAGTGCATAACGTTTGTTTAAAAATTATATTTATATTGTAGATGCATCCTTAAGGAACAAAATGTCACTTTTCCACATAATCCCTGTCCCTTTCAACTGCCTTACGTAACCTAGGAACGAGGGCCTGTAGACCAGCACGGTAAAAGTCTGGACCAACACGTCTGAGCCACTCTTTAGCAGCGTGCACAAGGGAGTCATCTTCTAACCTCGTTCCGCGAAGGGATCCTTCAGTTTACCAAAGAGATGGTAATCGCACGGTGCCATTTCAGGACTGTAAGGCGGATGTTTCAGTGTTGTCTATCCGAATTTTCTGATCTGGTCTGTGGTCTTGTGACTGACATATGGCTGTGCGTTGTCGTGCAATAGCAGAACATCCTGCTTCTCCCGATGTCGTCGAACACGACTCAGTCGAACTTGAAGTTTCTTGAGAGTTGCAACATACCCGTCAGAATTAATGGTGGTTCCGTGTGGCATGACGTCCACAAGCAAGAGTCCTTCTGAATCGAAAAACACAGTAGTCATAACGTTTCCTGCCGAAGATGTATTTTTGAATTTCTATTTCTTTGGTGAATTTGCATGATGCCACTCCATTGTCTGCCTCTGTCTCCGGTCCAAAATGGTGGAGCCATGTTCCATCTTCTGTCACAATTCTTGCAAGTCACCTAGCACTTATCTTTGACACTTAGCATGATAACAAATCAAACAGAAGCTACACTGAACTAATTGCGTCTCCATTTTCTTTTTTGTTATCACATCTTGTCTTCAGATTTCTAAAATTCCTATTGTAATACATTTTATACTATTTTAAAAATTGTAACACTTAATGCTCAACAAAATTTCGCCTCAAACAGCTAAGATTTCTATCAGTAAAGCTAAGCCCATATGGTGACTGCAGATGTATCTAAAATTCCAAAAACATTTCCTAAAATTTGATGAAGATACAATAAATCTTTGTACCAAATATCATACGCTTACCTTTAGTAATAAGCCTGTAATGTAATTACAAACATCCACAAAATTTGTACGCCTGAGAAGTCGACGCAAACTTGCTCTCTCCAAACATAAAAGCTCACTGAAGCAACTACAATAGTCACACAAAGCTTAGCTGTATGTTTCTGGAAACTGGACAACATATGCAATCCCTTGGCGGAAATTTGGATCTCGTAACACCATTGGTTAGTTCACAAAAGAGCAAAGAAAAAGTATCACGAAATAACCACTGCCACGAAATTACCAATGTTTACCCTACACCTAACTTGTATTCAAATATACCAGTAAGTATAATCGCAAGAGAGACATTTTACACATTTTTGGGACATTTTGACACAAAAATCTACATACATTTTCATTAAATTCGTATAAAAACTATTGCACATGAAAGTAAATTTTAGTAAACATTATAAACAACAATTAGTTTTGACGTACAACTAGGGTTGCCAACAATTTTTTAAGAAAATATGAGCGACTAAGGAATCGGCAAAATTTCACATAGAAAACTGACAAATAATTCAGTTAAAAAACCAAACAAACCAAAAAACGTTATTTTACTCTTTGACAATTAAGCTTAAATTAAGAGTGTTTAGAGCAGGGTTTGCCTAGCGTAATGATTTTAATCATTTTTTACGAACTGAAAAAATTCTCTGTACCGTAATTGAAGTTTATTGAGATTTGCAGTTCTCAGTTGATTAGATGTGTCGCGCTCCTGTTTCAAACATCTGTCCACTTATTGTTCAGTAGCTACATTGATTACTTTCTGTAAGAAAGTACTTTAAATATTAGTCTGTAATTATTAACTTGCAGTATTCTATAGGCCTACGCTTCTTTTGTTTCTGGCTGAGTGGAAGAGAAGACCTGATGACTTTAACTACAATGAATGAATGAATGAATGAATGAATGAATGAATGAATGAATAAATAAATATAAATAAATAAATAAATAAATAAAATAAATAAATAGAATAAATAAATAAAATAAATAAATAAAATAAATAAATAAATAAAATAAATAAATAAATAAAGTAAACAAATAAATAAAATAAATAAAGCAAATAAAGTAAATAAATAAAATAAAATAAAACAAATAAGTAAATAAATAGATAAACAAGCAAGCAAACAAACAAACAAATAAATAAAATAAATAAAGTAAATAAATAAAATAAAAAAAAACAAACAAATAAATAAATAAGTAAATAAATAAATAAACAAATAAAAACAAACAAACAAACAAACTAACTAACTAACAAAGAATCAAATAAATAAATAAATAAATAAATAAATAAATAAATAAATAAAATAAATAAATAAAGTAAACAAATAAATAAAATAAATAAAGCAAATAAAGTAAATAAATAAAATAAAATAAAATAAAACAAACAAATAAATAAATAAGTAAATAAATAAATAAATAAACAAGCAAATAAATAAACAAACAAACAACCAAAGAATCAAAGAAACAAATAAAAATAAATAAAAACAAGGCAAACAAACAAACAAACAAACAAAGAATCAAAGAAACAAATAAATAAATAAACAAGCAAGCAAACAAACAAACAAATAAACAAAGAATCAAAGAAACAAATAAATAAATAAATAAATAAACAAGCAAGCAAACAAACAAACAAACAAAGAATCAAAGAAACAAATAAATAAACAAGCAAAAACAAACAAACAAACAAAGAATCAAAGAAACAAATAAATAAATAAACAAGGAAGCAAACAAACAAACAAACAAACAAAGAATCAAAGAAACAAATAAATAAATAAATAAATAAACAAGCAAACAAACAAACAAACAAACAAACAAAGAATCAAAGAAATAAATAAATAAATAAATAAATAAATAAATAAATAAATAAATAAATAAATAAATAAATAAGTAAATAAAGTAAATAAATAAGTAAATAAATATGATAGGGCCTATACTTTAATAGTTGATTAACCTTACTATTTGAATCCTAAAACATTTTTTTTACAAAAATAATTTAGAATATAAAAATATGTAATACTAATGGAAATTTTGGTACAAAATTAAAAAGAAACCATGAAAACATAAAATATTTAATTTTCAGAATATATTGTCTGTGTCATGTTCCTCTCTCCAGAGACCTTATTTAAAAACCTGACAAGTCTAAATTAATTTCTTATGGACAAAGGAGATGTTCGAGGTGTTACAGTTTTCCTACGCCATAAATTGAGCATCCGTCTGGAAGAATGTCATATGTAGCTATTTGCCGACTTTTCAGGTAACAAAGAAAATCATATAGCATAATATTGACAAATGTGTCATCTTCATTGCCAGACATAGGCCTAATCATTGGTTACAGAATGTAAGCCTAAACTTAGTTATTACTACGTAGTGTCGTTGGATTTAATGGGTTAATCGATCAATTTCTGTTGTAAGATTAATCGATCAAAATATTTAATCTAATAATCGAGTCGATTAAAATTAATCGGTTGTAATTGATATTAATTATTATTTTGTTAATACAAACTCATACTAAAAATTCCGACAATATTTCTCTCTCGGAAATTACTTACTTAAAAGCACAATGATACTGTTATTTTCTAACTGTAAACCAGGTATCGTAGGGAAGATCTTTGCACAAACACTTCAGAAAGAGCTGGAGATATGAGGACAGTGACCTAGTCTACCTCTATTGAAAGCTGAAACACAATGCGAAATCCTTATTAAGTTTTATGGTTTTCCAAGAAAACTTCCACCTTGTTGTCAGCTCGTCTTCCTAGGATATATGAAATACATACTTTTCTGGGATTCGTCCTCCTCATCCCTTATGAAATAGCCATGTCTACACTGTGTGCAAGTGAGAGCGTAACTATCTTCTTCTTTTTCTAAAATCTGGTAATTCGATTACAATAGGGGCCAGTCTTCTGTTTCGACCGCTGTACTTTTGCAGTTGCTTGCAGTTTCTGTACTGAGTTTGTATATGAAGGTTGTGTGTTTAGTTTGATAAAGAAAAAAAATCAGTTTTCTGTCGTCTGTGAAAAGTGTAAACTCCATTATGTCATATGAGAGTTTGAGAGGTAAACTCGGTGAAACGTTTGGATTTAAATTGAACGATTATGGAGAAGTGCTTGACATAAAAAAAAGTTTTTTTCGTGTTTAGTGATGCAGGAAACATTGTTACTAAACGTAGAGCGGCACTTAATTCGGAGCATATGAGTGCATTCACGTGTTTAAAGTCATGGATGAAGCAGTATTAACTAGGTGAGTCTTCATACTGTTTGTTATTTATGTTTGTCTAAAAAATTCCCGGAGAAATTGACACAATAAATTATAAGCCTCATAATAAATATGTTACAAAGTAACAAAATAGTTGTTTTATAATATAACGATACAATATATACAGATAGACCCTATACAATATTTAATACTTTTGCTTATCACAGAACACAACTTAAATTTAATAATGATTGTGTATTACAGTATAGCCTATTAAAACATTTTTTTAACTTGATCAAAACTCGATTAATCTAACGATTAATCGATTAAATTCAATTAGTTAATCGATTAAATATTTTGATCGATCGACGGCACTAGTTATTACACATCAATATTTGACAATTTTTGTAGTTGGTTATTTAATGACGGTATATCAACTACTAGATTATTTAGCGTCAATGGGATTGGTGATAGCGAAGATGAAGACGCAATCCTTAAACAGTGAAGATATTATACTTGTTTTTTTTTAAGATGGGACATGACAGTTAAGCGGCCGAGCTTGGAACTACAGTGCCATGTTGCCAATATGGACTACCACCTGCCAGCTGATGGAAGCTAGCAATTGTCGTTAAGATGGCTGACGTTAAAACATTCATTGACAATTGACGCGAAGGTAAGAAAACAATACAAAAATCGACAGAGAATCAAACACGAAACATACCAACGCTTACACTGTGTGCACAAATAAATAGATTAAGCACTCCATCCTGCCTAAGGTTTTTCCGAGCTATTAACCTGCACTCATATCCCCATTAATCTCCCTAATTACTTAAATTAATTAACTAATTACACTCTCCCCCCTCTTCGTAATTGAGCACTCGCCACGTGGGAACTGTAAGTTTGGCAACTCAACCGTTGTCAAAGAGTTTGTAATATATAACTAGAGACACCAATGGCGCTAGTGTAGCGTACAAATTTGAACCGATGTTCGGTCGCCATTAAAGGGAGTTGATGCTTCGCCGGGAGTGCGAGCAGTTCATGCTTATTTGAGGAGTACGAATAAATATAAGTACACTTGAAGGGAAATAATAAGAAAATGGTGAAATACTGCGCCGCAAATAATTGTTCGAACATAGCTACTATTGTAGGATGCCCAGGAAAACATGCATGTCTTAATATTTGGAAAAATGTTGCAAATGCAGTTCCTTCTTTCATTGTGTTTACAGAATGTCGGAACATTTCTTGGATAAGATTTTTTTCCAGAAGCTTATTAATTTGGTTTATACGGTTGATTTCAGCAATGTATGTAGGCCTAAGGGTTAGGTGCCATCATATTACAGTAGATTATAATAGCAAAGTGCATAATAAAATCCTCAGACAGCATCTCTATAAAACTGTTTTATTTCAGAATAAATTACGGTAAATCATATAATTTCCGTTTGGTACTTCTAGCTTATTCGTGAAAATATAGCTGATGGCCACAAATGTATTACCACCACCACAAGTTGCCTTGCCATCACTACTACTAGGCCTGCTAATACCAAATACTAGGCCTATTAATACCAAATATTAGATCTACTAATACCACTACTACTAGGGCTACTACTACTACTACTACTACTACTACTACTACTACTACTACTACTACTACTACTAGGCCTACTATTACCACTACTAGGCCTACTATTACAATCTCCACCACCACCACCACCACCACTACCACCACCAGGCCTACTAATACCACAAATTCTAGGCATACTATTACCCCTACTATTAGGCCGACTATTATCACCAATACTAGGCCAACTATTACTACTAGGCCTACTCTTACCACTACTACTAGACATTTTAATACCACAAATACTAGGCCTACTAATTCCACCAATACTAGGCCTACTAATATCACCAATACTATGCCTATTAATACCACCAATACTAGGCCTACTCCTACCACTACTAACAGGCCTACTAATATCACCAATAGTAGGCTTACTCTTACCACTACTAATAGGCCTACTAATATCACTAATACTGGGCATCCTAATACCATTCATACTAGACCTACTCTTACCACTATTAATAAGCCTACTAATATCACTTATACTGGGCCTACTCTTACTACTACTAACAGGCCTACTAATATCACTAACACTAGGCCTCCTAATACCATCAATACTAAGCCTACTCTTACCACTACTAATAGGCCTACTAATATCGCTAATACTAGGCCTCCTAATACCATCAATACTAAGCCTACTCTTACCACTACTAATAGGCCTACTAATATCACTAATACTAGGCCTCCTAATACCATCAATTCTAGGCCTACTCTTACCACTACTAATAGGCCTACTAATATCACCAATACTAGGCCTACTGTTACCACTACTACTAGGCCTACTAATATCACTAATACTAGGCCTCCTACTACCATCCATACTAGGCTTACTCTTACCACTACTAATAGGCCTACTAATATCACCAATAGTAGGCCTACTATTACCACTACTAATAGGTCTATTAATATCACCAATACTAGGCCTACTAATACCACCAATACTAGGCCTACTAATATCACCAATACTAGGCCTATTATTACCACTACTACTAGGCCTGCTATTATCACTACTACTAGACTTCTATTATTACCACTACTACTAGGCCTATTACTACTACTGCATTAAAAAGCCTGTACTGACAGCTATACAATTAATAAATTGTTTAATGATAAAAATTTATTCTTGTTATGTTTCAAATCAGGTTTCCAGAATTTTGATGATCTCATATTTCACCACAACATTTTCTAAGCACCATATATCTTTCTCTTCCCTTGCATGAAAGGACTAAAATATAGATTATTTTAAATATTACAGTAGATATCTATTATTGTGGCCTTAAACAATACTGGTAATACTGAAAATTCATGTTGGCATTGCCATTATTCAATATTTCAATTACTTATCCCGAGTATAAACTTATATGGGTGATTGAATTGATTTTATAATATCGCCAAAGATGAATCATATAATACTTTAATAAATACAGCGCTCCTCTGCCATTCATGTTTATTTCATCACGACCCATCCTTGGTAAAAGATGTTTAAAACAGTGTCTATCACCAGGCTACATCAATGTATTGTGGTACTGTTTCCGAATTTCGCTCCGCAAACACTCCCTTTAATGGCGGATTCTAGCCGATTCAATTTGTGACATTTTCCTTGCCTGCCACTCACGGGTATGTGTCTCTAGTAAGTATTACTTACAAATTCTTTGACCGTTGTTACCATAGCGACAGGCCTACCATGCTATGTGATATTCAGTTGTTTTTCCGATCGCAATGCTCCTGTCATGTCCCATCTTTCAAAAAAACAAGTATAGATTCTAATAGGTTCGTTCCAACAGCAGTCAGGAACCGTCCGTAACCATCGTGAGCATGCGCAGTACAGAAAAAGCGTTCCAACACAATCCGAACCAGTCCTGAACCGGAAACATATACTGCAGTCGGGCGTTCCAACAAGCTTTTGACACGGGTTCGGAAAGGTCAGAAATAGTCCGTGGATTGAGGCATGTACGGAAGAGTACGTGAGACGCGCATGCGCATAAGCTCACCAACGTCTCCTGGATACTGAAGAAAGACATGATCGACTGTTCACATCAATGAGGTTAAAGATGAAAAGTGACAGTGCGGACGAATAATAAAACTAGAGATTTAATTTAAATTTTCGCCAAAAAGAAAGGGAATGGGAATTATTTGGGTACTGAAATAGTTAATTACAATTTCAACATGCAGATTTGATTAAAAGTATAATAAATAACGTACATACATGAATAATTAAAAAAAATAACTTTTTTTAGATGAGAGTCCCCCAGTACACGATATTGAATTAGCGGAATTCTTGCCTTCCATATTTTTTGTCATCTTTTTATAGAAAATGATCGAAATTCTATTTTCTGCAATTAGAATTAACTGCAAAACGATAATAATAAGCATCCCGTTCTTAGCAAAGATGATCACAGTTATAGCATCTCTGGATTTAGTACATAACGATCCGCGAAAGCGTTCCAACAGCGTCCAGTCCAGTTTCAATCCCATAGCAGATGCTCAACTAGCGCATGCGCATAAGATGGTACAGGAACCGTACATGAACTGATCCATGAAGTGATTGTTGGAACCAGTGTTGCCAGGTCTCCGGAAATCTTCGGAATTTTTTAACTTCCCGGAAAAGTAGGAAATAAAGTTGTAATCTCCGGATTTTTTAATGTAGGAAATTATTTATTTTTTTAGAAAAACCAATCTCTGGCATACATTAAGACTGGGTAGATGAACATTATATAGTTAAAGTTTTGTTAATATTTTATAACTTGACTACTAATGCTTCCCTAAATATAGGCCTAATATATGTAACGCATAAAAACGAACATATTTGGTCTGGAGAAACATCTATGAGAGGAAGGTGGTGACTACTAAATCAAATTGGTGAGTAGAAAAATTAAAGTAGAAATCTTTTTATTATAGGTTCATGTATTGTAATAGTTAGGAGGTTATAATAACATTTTATGTGATTTTCAAAAGTGCCTCCGGAAATTGTGGACAAATCTCCGGATTTTTTTCATTACGACCTCCGGAAATATTTTTTCAAGATCTGACAACACTGGTTGGAACGAACCTAATGTCAGAAACTGACTCAAATACTCATATTAATCTTTTCCTAGTGATATAGTGAACTGCAAAGCAGAGGTAGCTGGAGTGAGTAAGGCAAATCCAGTGTTTGAGCACCCTCCCTACACTCCCCGGCGCACCGCGTGATATTTACAACCAGGGTCGCTCTGTCACAATTTATGGGCTCATGAATCGGGCGGGCAGCGGGAAAAAGAAAGAAGCTACACAGATACACAGAACATTTTAAAATAGCGCCAGTGCTGGCATCTTTCGACTCGCTAACTCTAAACTGTTCCTTTATCTGTGCAATTACATTACAATCTCTGCACATCTCCTTCATAACATCTCACAAATGAAGATGGAATACAATACCGGCATGTGATATTTCATTTAGGCCTATCAAGCAGGCATGCAGATATAATGTTAGAATTATCATTAAAAATATCGGAATTTTATTTTAATTTCGAAGAGAAATACAGCGGAAAATGGTAAAAGGAATTAAACATTCCGAGACATCTTCTAATAGGCCTAATTAGGTTCAACTCTTTGTGCGTGCTCGTATATTGTCCGTCAAAGGCCTCTGCAGTCTGACGAAACGTTGTAGGGTGGAAACATCTGCCCAGTAAACTTTGTCATATTCATTCATTCATTCATTCATTTATGTTTTGTTCAAGGGCAGGTCTTTCACGGCAAACTCAGCATTATCCAGTATTTCCTATTTTCTGCCTTCCGCTTAGCCTCCGCATATGATCCATACATTATCTTAGATATCTTCTTCTGCCCGAACTCTTCTCCCGTTCACAATTCCTTCCAGTGGATCCTTCAGTAGGCAGTTTCTTCTCAACCAATGACACAGCCAATTCCTTTTTCTCTTCCTGCATCATTCTTTCTTCACCCACTCTTTCCAACGCAGCTTCACTTCTTATTATGTCTGTCCATTTCACACTCTCCATCCTTCTCCGTATAGGCTACACACATCAAATGCTTCTAGTCGCTTCTCTTCACTTCGCCGTAATGTTCGTGTTTCTGTCCCCATACAATAGACTACCACACTCCATACAGAGCACTTCACTAGTATCCTCCTTA
This sequence comes from Periplaneta americana, assembly GCA_025594305.2. Classification (NCBI taxonomy): domain Eukaryota; kingdom Metazoa; phylum Arthropoda; class Insecta; order Blattodea; family Blattidae; genus Periplaneta; species Periplaneta americana. The sequence goes on along the minus strand of JAJSOF020000009.1, from coordinate 15,936,413 downwards.
GTTCTTTCTCCAGAGGTCCGCAGAAGATGCTCCTTTTTCTATTAAAACTTCCTTTGCCATTGCTGTCCTCCTTTTGACTTCCTGGCAGCAGCTCATGTTACTGCCTATAGTACACCCAAGTATTTGAAGTTGTCCACTTGCTCTATTGCCTCATTTAGAATTCGCAAGTTTACCTTCTTTACGTTTCTTCCTATAACCATGGTCTTCGTCTTGTTGGCATTTATCTTCATCCCATACTGCTCACAGCTGTCATTTAGCTCTAGTAGCATATCCTTCTCAGTACCATCTCCTCTTTGCTAACAACGCCATATCATCAGCAAATCTTATGCACTTTATTCTTCTTCCTATTGACGTACTCCTATCCCTATTTCACTTCCTTCTGACATTTCTTCTCCTATCCTGACTTTGACTCGTTGTTTCACAATAAAGATTAAGTCTTACTGATCAGCCTCCTCTCTTTCCAATCCACATCCATTTTCTTCAGGACCCCCATCATTTTATTCCAATCCACTGTGTCAAATTTCCTAAGTCCACAAATACTATATACACATCTTTATTCTTCTCTAGTTATCTTTCACCGATTGTTCGTAGCAGTCCAATTGCATCTCTCGTACCTTTTCTCTTCCTGAAGCTAAACTGCTATTTTTCCAACTGTTCTTCCATCTTAAAATATAAACTTCGATTCAGTATTCCCAGGAGAATCTTCGCCGAGTGTGATATTATGTTCACAAAATTAGATAGTTAACTAATATTTTCTAAGTTATACATCTTGATTACCCAACTTTTAACACTATATCACTTCGGAAAAGGCCTATATGGTATATTTCTTTCACGTGTTAAAATTAGATTACCTTGTTGGCTAGTTCCAGCCTGTTGTAGGCTATCCTCAAAACTGGGTGGTCCTGGTTTTCGCGCCTTCTGATTGTGTTTCCTGTGGGGGTGTGTTTGTGTGGTGTAGTGGAGTCGAAAAGTGTGTGTGTTCTGAAATTGAGTTGTGTGTTGAGGATTTCATGGAGGTGTGTTTTCTAGTGTGTCTATATTTCGTATTGTTCTAGTGTGTTTAGTTTCTGGTTTTTGGTTGAATATGTAGAATTTCCATGTCTGCGCCTATTTATATTGTTGTAGGTGTGGTTAGCATTTGTGATTAGTATTATTTAGTATTTATTTATTTAACCTGGTATGGATAAGGCCGTCAGGCCTTCTCTGCCCCTCTACCAGGAGATTCCAACTGTAATACGAAGAATAAAATTACAATTAGTATTAAATTTACAATTACAATTACAAGTAAAATTACAATTAGTATTACGAAAAGATTACCTCACTAATTAATTACTGACCAAGTGCCTAGTAAGTTTGTGTTTGAATTCAATTTTATTTCGACAGTCCCTGATGCTAGCAGGTAGCGAATTCCAGAGTCTTGGCAGGGCTATTGTGAAAGAGGATGAGTATGAGGAGGTGCGATGGGATGGTATTGTTAGTATTGTTTCATGGCGAGAGCGTGTGTTCAGATTGTGGTGGGAAGAAAGGTAAGTGAAGCGAGACGACAGGTACGAAGGAATAGAAGAGTTCAAGATTTCGAAGAGAAAGAGGAGTGATGTGTTATGCTTATGTGAAAGTGTTTTGTGATTTTTCATGGCTGTGATGTGTTCTTTGTAACGTGTTTAAAATGATCTGCCTGTCTATCCTATGTAGAAGTTGTTGCAGGTGTTGCCATAACAAAATCACAAAATAATTCCACATACATAGAACACATCACAAATGCTAACCACACCTACAGCACCATAAATACAGACATGGAAATTCTACATATTCAACCAAAAAAACAGAAACTAAACACATTAGAAAAATACGAAATATACAGACACACAAAAACACATTCCCATGAAATCCTCAACACACAACTCAATTTCAGAACACACACACCTTTTGACTCCACATTACAACACACAAACACATCCCCACAGGAAACACAATCAGAAGGCGTGAAAACCAGGAACAACCAGTTCTGAGGATAGCCTACAACAGGCTGAAACTAGTCATCAAGGGAACCTAATTTTAACACGTGAAAGAAATATATATTCCGAAGTAATATTTTCTCCTCGAGTAGAAGAACTTGCAAAACAGGAACATAGTCTATATAAAAGTTTGTGTAGTTTGAGAAAATAGTACATTATGCAACGAGCCTATAATGGTAGTAATTAAGACGCGAGTATGTTTATGAAACGAGCGCAAGCGAGTTTCATCATTTTCATACGAGCATCTTAATTAACATTATAGGCAAGTTTCATACGACTTTGTATGCTCGACCATATTTCTAATTTGATATTATTCATAAGTATTCATGTTATTCTTATCTGACTGGGGAGCGGAACTGACCTTGTGCAATATCTCGTAAATTGTGGGATGTGCGCAGACGCGAAAGTATTGATTTTTTCCTAGAAACAAATGTCATTGACCTTGATATAATCTAGAGAGTAAAATAAACATTAATCTTGATATAGCCTAACCTTGAAATTGATTTAGACATTGAAAAACGAGATGACAAATTGAATTTATTTGAATATTATTTACAATTAACGCTAATTATTATAGTAACAGAACATAACCTTCTGCGACAGTATTGGATTTCCAGCCTCCGTGACTTTTCGCTAATTCTCTTTCGATTGCATATCCGAGAATAATCGATACTTGCGGTTTTATAACGGTAGAAAGCTGACCTGTCATTGGCTGAACAGTGTAACCTGAGTCGTCATTGGCTGAACGACCTGACCTTTAATGAGTAGTTGTACTTTAATGAGGTCCATTAAAGGGCTGCTACCAGGTGTATAATTACTACATTTCGGCATGGTCGAGCATAATAGGCCTAGTACATTATGCAACGAGCCTATAATGAAGGTAATTAAAGAAGCGAGTATGAATATTTATGAAACGAGCGCAAGCGAGTTTCATAATTTTCATACGAGCTTCTTAATTACCATTATAGGCGAGTTTCATACGAATTTTTATGCTCGACCATATTTCTAACCTGATATTATTAATTTTCTTTGTATCTGACCTTGACCAATGTCCCGTATGTTGTGAGATGTGCGCAGACGCGAAAGTATTGATTTTTTCCGAGGAACAGATGTTCACATTGACCTTGCTAGGCCATAAGAACCTACAGAGATAACATTGAAATAAAATTAGACATTGAAAAACGAGATGACAAATTGAATTTATTTGAATATTATTTACAATTAACGCTAATTATTATAGTAACAGAACATAACCTTCTGCGACAGTATTGGATTTCCAGCCTCCGTGACTTTTCGCTAATTCTCTTTCGATTGCATATCCGAGAATAATCGATACTTGCGGTTTTATAACGGTAGAAAGCTGACCTGTCATTGGCTGAACAGTGTAACCTGAGTCGTCATTGGCTGAACGACCTGACCTTTAATAAGTAGGTGTACTTTAATGACATTCATTAAAGGTCTGCTACCAGGTGTATAATTACTACGTTTCGGCATGGTCGAGCATAAAATTAATTTTGAAACTGTTGTTTCATTCACCTGTAAATTTACAGCTAGAAGGTAATATCATTTCTTAGTCACTGATATTATGTAGTACGTAATAGGAGGAAAATGGTTAGGTTTGGCCCTTACGGTATTAAGTAAGAAGACTCGGACTATAGTAAAGGTTTGAGGTTTACAAAGCAAGCATGGGACGGATGTTCTTCCGGTATTTCGGCTTGCCATCATTCCACCTGAATAACCCCTTTGATCCTGCGTGCTTTCGTACAGGTCGGGGAATGATGGACTGCAGCTGGGGAACCCCCGAAGTCGCGCGTCGTAAACCCGTGTTTATTGGTTTGTTTGCGCGGCCCTGACAGTTACAGCGGCGCTGTGACAGGTCCGCCGTCGCCGTGTTGTGACGGACGTCGGTACAGCCTGACAGAAAGAATTGTTGATTGGACTGTGTTGTTCTTTAGTTCCTAAACAGTTCTGTGAAATGGATTTTGTCAGTTCCATTGTTAACAAAATACAATATGGAATTACGATTAACTACAGACGTGGACAAATTATTAACAAAATTGACGATTTTTATGTCAATTCTGTTTACAAAATTGGCTTTTCAATTTAGACTACATTTGACAATCTTGCATATTTCCATCATTACAGTAGACAGAAATATGCAAAAATGTCAACTGTAGTTTAAATTGAAGAGTCAAGCTTTGTGAAAATATATAATAAAAGTCTTCAATTTTGCTAATAATTTGTAGATTAGCAAAAATGTCAACTGCATTGAAGAGACAAATTTTGTAAAAATATAAAACAAAATCTTCAGTTTTGTTAATAATTTGGAAATATCAAAATGTCAACTGTAGTCCAAATTGAAGTATCTAATTTTGAAAAATATAGAATAAAAACCTTCAGTTTTGCAATAATTTGTAAATATGCAAAAATATGAAATGTAGTCCAAGTTGAAGAGTTAAATTTTGAAAAATACACAATACAAATCTTAAATTTGGCTAATTATTTGGAAATACACAAAAATGTCAACTGTAGCCTAAATTGAAGAATCATATTTTGTAAAAATATATAATAAAAATCTTCAATTTTGCTAATAATTTGTCCACGTCTGTATATACAAAGTTGAATTACGTGACATTACTTTGACGTAACCACTATGATAATTATTCCGTTGAGTTCACGACGCGCGACTTCGGGTTTTATGAAGAATACAATGCGTGCAGCTCTGCGTTGTGAAACTTTCTCAATTCTCCTGTAACTTCATCCCTCTTAGCGCCAAATATTTTCCTAAGCACCTTATTCTCAAACACCCTTAATCTCTGTTCCTCTCTCAAAGTGTGTGTCCACGTTTCACAACCATATAGAACAACCGGTAATGTAATCTTTTTATAAATTCTAACTTTCAGATTTTTTGAGAACAAACTAAAAGATAAAAGCTTGTCAACCGAATAATAACAGGCATTTCCCATATTTATTCCGTATTTAATTTCCTTCCGAGTATCATTTATATTTGTTACTGTTGCTCCCAGATATTTGAATTTTTCCACCTCTCCAAAGGATAAACTTCCAATTTTTATATTTCCATTTCGTAGAATATTCTCGTCACGAGACATAAACATATACTTTTTCTTTTCGGGATTTACTTCCAAACATATCGCTTTACTTGCTTCCAGTAAAATTCCCGTGTTTTTCCCTAATAGTTTCTCTTGATATAGTCATGTCATCCGCATAGACAAGAAGAATACCAAATTCAATAAGAATATTATACAAAACTTCTCTCTTCACCGAATCATATGTCTTTTTGAAATCTATGAATAACTAATGTACTGTACACTTATACAGTACTCCCATTTTTTCCTCCAATATTTGTCGAATACAAAAAATGAGATCAATAGTCGATCTATTACGCCTAAAACCACACTGATGATCCCCAATAATTTCATCTACGTTTGGAGTTAATCTTCTCAAAAGATTTTACTAACAATGAACAACATAAACAATTGTGAATGTCCTATCAACACCAAATATTCACTCGGTATTATCAACAAGCATGAGGTACTATAGGCCTAAAGTTCTTATTGTTGACGTAATGGGTGTAGGCCTATGTTGTTATTTATTTAATTATTTATTTATGTCTATAACAGGGCAAAGTCCCAATTACAATAGACAGTACAGATTTGTTAAAAAAAACATAGAATTGCATATAACATGAAAAAAGAGATAAAACAGAAACAAATGCAAGATACAAGTGTAATTACAAATTAAAAATTAAAAATGAAAAAAAAAAACAAATAGATACTACCTAAATAAAAGACACAGATATAGATATAAATGAAAAATACCAAATAAAAATAAAATAAAAAGAGTTAAGTATAGATATCATAGCCAAAAATGTAAAATATAGCTATAATTGGCAAATTACAGAGTTAATATAACACTATGTTAATAAATTCAGTATAGGGGAGACTGTTGTACCTTTAGCATAGTGTACCTTTGAAAATTTTTTGTTTTTTAATTTTTGCTGCTACCTAGAGGACTCAAACTGAAGTAGATTGTAGAGGAAAGCTGCTAAGTAGCTCTGGTCGTAGTTTCAGTTTGATTTACTGCAAAGTGTGAGTTCCGTGGACAAAAGAAGTTTTTTTAGTACCAAAAGTAAACATTTCGTCCATGACTATATGTTTTCTACCACGAAACCAAACTATATTTGTTAATATCTTTCAAGTATGGTGTGTTCCCTATCATCTGGTGTGTAATAACATATTTTAATTTCCATGATTTATTCGAATCTCTAGTTTTGGGAGCCATATTTGTTTAAAAGTGCATCCTCTTGTACCTTTGAACACAAAATATCTTGTATCATGGAACATGTTCCAAAGTACACGATACTATCGGTTTTTGTCTTTCTTTTATTTTAAGATCATGTCACGAAGTAGGGCCTACAGTAAGTCTGGAGTTAAGAGGTCCCCAATTGATCCGGATGTCTTGAAGAAAGCTGTTGAAGCGGTTATTGCTCCTCCAGGAAATAAAATTTCAATCAGAGAAGCCTGCTCTGGTTTATAATGGCAAATACATTTTAAATATGATTGTCAGTTTTTACAGCTATATTCCCACATATATTTCATGTGTTCCAACTTGCAAGAGTGTGTGTTCCAAGGTACATGATCCTGTTGTACCTTTGAACACATTACATATCCCTTCATTTTATTTTTTTCCATCCTTAATAGATCTGTAAAACTGGAAAATACATACAGGAAGTTGTAAAGGAATCTTCAATAATTATTTTAAGCATTTTTTCATTTTAAAAATTTCATTTCTAAAAATTAAAAAAAAATAAAATGTGTTTAAAGGTAAACAGTCTCCCCTAGAGTATTATATAGTAGGACTAATAGGCTTAATTTATATATTTAAGAAATTCACTACTACAGAACACGTGTTCCAATTAGTAGGATATCTGATTATAACTATAACTAAGATGCAACTAGAATTTAACATATCATGAAACTATTTCTGTACCTACATAACTTTTTCTTGTACATATTGTACGATAACAAGAAATCTAAATCCTGTTTATTTGATAAATGATTGTAAGTTCGAAGCATTATCGAGAACATAGGCTACAGCACCCATAGTATTCATTAGCACTGCTGAATAGAAGAAGGAAAGCAAAACAAGATTGAAGAAGACGGAGAAAAATGAAGGGAGAAAAGAAAGAAAACAAGATAGTAAAAAGGAATGGAGGAAAATGATCAGAATAAAGAGGAGGTGTACAACGAGAATAAGAATGGAAGGGTATCTCCGCAGGGGCTCGCGCTGTGGTGGGGAGGTCCGAGTGGGGAGGTGCCCGCCTCGCTGCACCAATGACAGCGCGGGCTGCAGAGCGGGGGGCTCGGCCCGCTGCTCCTCCGCACGCCGAAGTGTCAGTCGAGTGTATCGGTTGCTACGCGACGCACACATGCACATCAAGACGGAGGGTGACAGTCAGATGGACTTCTCGGGGGCGACGTCGCCGTCGCGGTACCCCGAGTACCCCGGAGAGTTCAGATTCATCGACCTGAGCGGCAGGGGCGCGGGGCCGCACCACTACTACGGCTACGAGCAGCCCTCGTCGTCCAAGCCGCCGCCCGAGGACCTGGCGGACGAGAGGGCCGGGAGGAAGCGGAAGCTGGCGCGCGCCGACGGCTGCGACAAGAAGGCGCGGCGCAAGTCGCAGAGCCTGGAGGAGCTGCAGACGCAGCGCGTCATGGCCAACGTGCGGGAGCGCCAGCGCACCCAGAGCCTCAACGAGGCCTTCGCCTCACTGCGCAAGATCATCCCCACGCTGCCGTCAGACAAGCTGTCCAAGATACAGACGCTCAAGCTGGCCGCGCGCTACATAGACTTCCTGTACCAGGTGCTGCACTGCGGCGCAGGCCCCGACGGCGACGCCGAGGCCACCGACGACAGCTCGGGTCAGTCAGTTTTTATATTTATGTTGAGAATGCTGGGCTTGCGGTGACAGACCTGCCCTTGGGCAGGAAACTATATACATTTATAGCCTATTCTCTCTTTTATCTTCCTGTCTCTTTTGTTTCTCCTTGTGCCTTGTCTTTCTTCTATCTCCTTTTCCTTCCTAATCGTTTTATTCATATGGGAAATGCCTGTTATTATTCGGTTGAGAAGCTTTTATCATCCAGTCTGCTGTCAAAAAATTTGAAAGTTAGAATTTATAAAACAGTTATATTACCGGTTGTTCTTTATGGTTGTTTGGACTCTCACTTTGAGAGAGGAACATATGTTAAGGGTGTTTGAGAATAAGGCTTTGGAAAATATTTGGGGCTTGAAGTTACAGGAGAATGGAGAAAGTTACTGCACGCATTGACTAATTAGGAACATTAAATCCAGACGTTTGAGATGGGCTTAGCACGTATTTGCATATAGAGTGTTAGTTGGGAGGCTTTAGGGAGGCCGAGACGTTGGGAAGATGATATTAAAATGGATTTGAAGGAGGTGGGATATGATGATAGAGAATGGATTAATCTTTCAGGATAGGGACCAATGGCGGGCTTATGTGAGGGCTGAACCTCCGGGTTCCTTTAAGTAAGTAAGTAAGTAAGTAAGTAAGTAAGCATATTCTCTCTTTTATCTTCTTGTCTCTTTCTTTTGTTTCTCCTCCTGCCTTGTCTTTCTTCTATCTCTTTTTTCCTTCCTAATCGTTTTATTCATTTTTCATGTTTTGACTCTTCATTTGTTTGAGTCTTAGTTTCTTAATTTCTTTCTTTCTTATTTTGTGTATCTGTTTTTCTTTCCTTCTTTATTTGTTTGTTTCCTTCTTTCTTATTTTGTATATCTGTTTTTCTTTCCTTCGGTCTTTCCTTCTTTGTTTGTTTGTTTCTTTCTTATTTTGTGTATCTGTTTTTCTTTCCTTCCTTCTTTCTTTCTTTCTTTCTTTCTTTCTTTCTCTCTTATTTTGTGTATCTGTTTCTCTTTCCTTCTTTCTTTCTTTCTTTCTTTCTTTATTTTGTGTATCTGTTTTTCTTTCCTTCCTTCTTTCATTCTTTCTTTCTTTCTTTCTCTCTTATTTTGTGTATCTGTTTTTCTTTCCTTCTTTCTTTCTTTCTTTCTTTCTTTCTCTCTCTCTTATTTTGTGTATCTGTTTCTCTTTCCTTCTTTCTTTCTTTCTTTCTTATTTTGTGTATCTGTTTTTCTTTCCTTCTTTCTTTCTTTCTTTCTCTCTTATTTTGTGTATCTGTTTTTCTTTCCTTCTTTCTTTCTTTCTTTCTCTCTTATTTTGTGTATCTGTTTCTCTTTCCTTCTTTCTTTCTTTCTTATTTTGTGTATCTGTTTTTCTTTCCTTCCTTCCTTCTTTCTTTCTTTCTTTCTTTCTCTCTTAGCCTATTTTGTGTATCTGTTTCTCTTTCCTTCTTTCTTTCTTTCTTTCTTTATTTTGTGTATCTGTTTTTCTTTCCTTCCTTCTTTCATTCTTTCTTTCTTTCTTTCTTTCTCTCTTATTTTGTGTATCTGTTTCTCTTTCCTTCTTTCTTTCTTTCTTATTTTGTGTATCTGTTTTTCTTTCCTTCCTTCTTTCTTTCTTTCTTTCTTTCTTTCTCTCTTAGCCTATTTTGTGTATCTGTTTCTCTTTCCTTCTTTCTTTCTTTCTTTCTTATTATGTGTATCTGTTTTTTTTCTTCCTTCTTTCTTTCTTTCTTTCTCTTATTTTGTGTATCTGTTTCTCTTTCCTTCTTTCTTTCTTTCTTTCTTTCTTATTTTGTGTATCTGTTTTTAATGTACTTATCACTCTTTGTAGTTCTTTCTAACTTTTTCATTCTTACATTATAGTAGTAGTAGTCAGGGTTTAAGGTAGAAAATAAATCATTGTCACAAAAATGCACAAATGAAAGTTATATTATTTTGTGCAAATTGCAAAATACTTGTGCAATATTGTAAATAATTATGCACAAAGATAAAATTGATCAAGCATGCAGAAACAAAAGTTATGTAATTTGTTTCTTGGAGTTTAATTACTCTCAGTCCATCTTACCACACTCTAGATATGCTTATTAAGTAAATCATTAAACGTAGATATGTTTAGAATCAATTACTGCTGAATTTGGGAAAATTTCAGTAATACGAATTCCTCACTGACAATAATTATATCTTAAAATACTAAAAATAGCGGATTTGTCTGCGTTTGTCAAATGGCATCATCATGCGAACGAAAAGGCACTTTTCAGTGCCAATAATTGGATAAACTTCAGAACATGGATTGCACCCTTTCCCTCTTACTTCAAAATTCTAACCTTGTGCACACAAAATAAATTATTGGCACTGAAAAGTGCCTTTTCGTAAATAATATAATGATGCGCATTCGACAAACGCAGACAAATCTGCTCTTTTTAGTATTTTAAGACATAATTTGGTAGGTGCAATCCGTGTTCTAAAATTTTCCCTTTTTGGACATTTACATTCAAAATTTGTTGTAATATTAGAAGTCGAGCAGCAAAATGTGACTGTGGCTTGAACCCTGAGTAGTAGTAGTACTAGTAGTATTTTGCCTGGCAGAATTAAAGCCATAAGGCCTTCTCTTTCACTCAACCAGGTTTGAATAATATACATGAAATACATAATTATGTAATAGAATACAAAACAACACAAAAGAAGATACCTTAGAGGTTACATAAAATAAAGTAGAAAATTACAAATATTCAAGATCAGTTACATAATATAAGGGGAATATTATAACTTACCTACAATTTATAAGACATAACTGCTCGAGATAAACTCGACGATTACATATTATAACAATAAGAGACGCATGGGACAATTAATAAGAATAGAAAAAATTTAGATGATAACGAATTCACTTGATAGAATATAACTTAGGCCTAGAGTAAAGTTATACAGTCTTACTAATAAACATTGTATAGTTTTTATACGAGGCTTGTGCAGAGTTGAGACAGAAAACATTACTAATAAACCGTGAATAAGCTATGGACGTATAAACAGGCTGTAACTATACAATGGGAATTGCTTTGCAGTAGTTATATACACGAAACCCCTTGTTTAAGCGTTGTATATAGCGAAAAAATGGCCGCCCCTCTAACAGCTGTTCGTATCGACTGTCATTTTATGATGATGGTTACCGTGTAACCACAGAAGAACAAACCAAAGATCATAGAATTATTAGAATAATATTGCTGTAGCTTGTACTCTTTGACCAAAATGTAGTGTGGTAATCGATTAGAGCCATTTGTACTATCGATATTTAACACACGACACTAGAGCGCTCTACCGGATGCAATAGAGAACCTCAGATATTCTATTACCTTTCGTAACGAAGTAATGACGAAATATGACGTAGCTGTGTAACAGTTATACTGTTATACACGACGTATGTAGTGATTATTAGTAAGGAATTTACACACGACTTACTTATAAACGAGCTACTCATTGTATAAGTATAAGACAGTTAAACGTCTGTATATAGGGTTTTTATTAGTAAGACCGATACACTATACTAATACCAGAATATATGCGGGTTACAAGACATAAAAAGTTGAATAGCAAAAACGTACTAACTTATATATTATACAAAGTAAACCATAAGTAATGTCATTAATTTCAAGGGGTTATTCTTTGAGATATTTTAAACAAAAAAGTTTCCTACAATTTTACTCATTTTTGTTTTCTTTTCGAGAAAAAAATTATTTTATGCGAAACATTTCATTGCGTATTACTTTGGGAAAGCCATTGATTGAATTCCCAATATTCTCAGTCAATTTAAGAGAGCAGAGTATCATGATAATAACTGACTGAAAGAATTTTAGTTTTGCCCTTTAAATGTGCAGAAATTTGATCCGAACTAATGTAACCTTTCGTTCCGCGCCACTCAGATGCTAGTTATTGTTTTAATAACTAACTTTACAGACATAGGCTACTTTAATTACTTATTACAGCAATCAATAAATCCGGATTTTTATGCAATTAGTCTACATAATATATTTTCTTTAGTATGTAAGCTTATCTATCTGAAAACTCAAAATGTTGGCTGGCGAATTTGGCTACTAAGATCATTATATTAAATTTTAATACTACCTATTTTTACATATTCCACACAATAATACTGTACATATTTTAAGGTAATTACAAATTTTACATAAAATTTACATCCATGCCAAATATCGTTTAATTAAAGGTCTTGCAAAGAAAATTGTCAATATTTCAACATAAACTAAAACGAAATTACAAGAATATTTATGCAATTTTAAACTCAAAGTCATCAGTACATAGCCTAATGGGATGCATATTTTAGCATTCAGTACAATACAACCACTCAGGTATAATCTGATATTTACCTGCTAATCTTGCACTTCATAGGCTAAATGATTGATTGTAACAGCCTTATAATATAATTCCATCGCCTGAGCCACATCCCTAGCGGAGAAACGCAGAACCCTCCAGAAGACATTGTTGTCAGCCACATTCATTTGTTTAAATATGCACCGATAACCTCATGCGATGTCGAGAGATCGTTTTCGATGTTAAGAACGTAGTATACAATCGCCGATAGAACTAAACTCCTGAAAATACGGAGAAATATCTTTGGCACATTGTGCTTTATGTAGCCTATTGATTAACTTTAAAATTGCACCAAAACTAGCCTATATCGTGACAATTATATAAACGTATAATTTGTGTGAATTACTCTTCTTATTTAGGCCTTCTTTATTGAAATAGTAATATACGTTACTAGAGCGGTATGTTGACGTTTTCATGGTCGAGGAAAAGATTGAAAAAGCGAAACGTAGTTGAGCTTTTTTAATTTCCGAGAGCATGAAAACAAACATGCCGCTCGTGTATCGTACATTATTTTGTGCGAAGATCGTTTATTACATACCTGAAAGGCGAATTTCTAATTAGTTGCAATGAAATCTCCATCTTGGTTTCTGTTTAATGACGGCAACTTCGGAAAACCAAAATATCTTTCTTCAACATTGTTGCTATAAAATGTTTTCTGTGTTTACTATACTCCAGCAGGCCGTGATATACGTCTGTCTTTTTTTTCCCCCAGTCTATAAATGCGAACTTAAAACAAACGGTAAGGTTATGTAATTATTTATTTTTCATTTTAATATTTTAACAATATTATTTATATAACATATTGCAGTAATAACATCGGCATCTGGAATCTTGTTGATTTTTTCACGGCTTCCTTAATATTACTTATATCAGGAATGCAATAAGTTTCGTGGAGTAGTAGACTTTACTTAATTTTTGCAAATATTTAAAAACAATAATTAACAGTGCGATTTAGGTGAAAGTGCAGTGGTAAGTTTCCAATTTATAATTATTATTATGTTAAACGTCTCTAAAAATAATATGTTAAAAGCCTAAAGCAGTAAAATGAATGTCGCGCTTAAGCGGTAAGAAGAGGGACATTGTTATGTGTGTTACGTTGGGAATACTGAATGTGGTATTTCACACTTACCGCGTATTGGTTCTGTGCGGAAAACAAGCAAATACGCACGATCTCGCACAAATAATGTTTAATTGCAATTTTTAACCCTCAACGCCGTTTTCACAATATTACACAATTAGTAGGCTATATATTTTGAGGTTTTACATGTTTTAGGATCAATATTACAGAAAAATCCGGAATCTAGTTATGAAACAGTAACTTATACACTAGTGTCCTGTAATGTTCGAACATGAGACAGAGAATCAAGACATTAGGACTATAGGCTACACTTGTCTTATTTCATATGAAAAATTAATCGTAAAATCTGAGCTAAAATTCTTCAGCGGTTAAAATATGAAAGGGTGTGAGTGGAGGACAGCGAATATTTTTATAACGAGTTGGAACTAACACGACAGACCTCTTTCTTGACAGCGAACATCGGCGAATAATCGAATTTCACCATACTCGAGAAACGTGAACCGAATATAGTGCCTGTAATGTATGATGCTAGTATTCGCCATTAACCTAAATCAAACGATCGAAGCGTCTTTAAACGTGCGGCACTCCTGTTGAAAAGACTGAGGAAAAATGCGTGAAATTAATTTTGCTGTACTACAAAAATAAAATCTTCTTACGAATATTTTCGTTTTAATCCTTCAGATTATGTGGATTGTTTGCATAAGCTTATATTTTTAGTTTAGGCTATGGGTAGCAAACAAAGCTACAGGGATTTAGGCCCCGAGATCTAGGAAGCCACAAAATATTGCTATTTTTTTTTTTTTTACGGTTTTGGCATAATTTGAGTAATGCAGCGTACTACAAAACTCCCTCTCGTAGGATTTGTAAGAACGTCTTTTCACATATCATCATCTTCACTACACGGAGTAGGCAATATTGCCCGTTCCGGCTTCACAGTTTATCCCTCCATCGTTCCTTAGGTCGCCCTACGTCTCTTCTTCCAGTCGCTTTGTAATTTAATAAGAGTTTTTGTAGTCTGGTGTCCTCCATTCTATTTATATGTTGGAACCATCTATCTCTATGTTCCTTTATTCTTCCATTCATGCTAAAGATATGTAGTTCCTCTCTGATATCTTCATTTCGAAAGCGATCAGATCTTGTACATCCTTTTGTTCTCCTTTTCACATAAAAGCCATAAATTTAATATCCTACTACTTGCTCTGAATTATATCGATATCCCACCATAATACACAGTGAATTACACATAGAGCAATAAACGTGTAAAACTAGCACCACATTCAAAACTCAGCTGCGTACGAAACTGGTTACCAGCTTAAAACGTCTTTGTTGCCTGCGCATGTATGCAATGGAGGAGGGCTTTCTGACAGTTGACTAAAAATTTCCGAAGTTTTAAATTACATATTTTGAAGTCTGTTGCATAGGCTACTTAATTACAAATGACTTTTAAAGAACCCGGAGGTTCATTGCCGCCCTCACATAAGCTCGCCATTGGTCCCTATCCTGAGCAAGATTAATCCAGTCCCTAGCATCATATCCCACTTCTCTCAAATCCATTTTAATTTTATCCTCCTATCTACGTCTCGGCCTTCCCAAAGGCCTTTTCCCCTCAGGCTCTATATGCATTTCTGGATTCGCCCATACGTGCTACATGCCCTGCCCATCTCAAACGTCTGGATTTAATGTTCCTAATTATGTTAGGTGAAGAATACAATGCGTACAGTTCTGCATTGTGTAACTTTCTTCATTCTCCTATAACTTCACCCCTCTTAGTCCCAAATATTTTCCTAAGAACCTTATTCTCGAACACTCTTAACCTCTGTTCCTCTCTCAAGGTGAGAGTGGGCCTACAAGTTTCACAACCATACAGAACAATCGGTAATATAACTGTTTTATAAATTCTAACTTTCAGCTTTTTCGAGAGCACACTTGATGACAAAAGCTTCTCAACCGAATGATAACAGGCATTTCCCATATTTATTCTGTGTTTAATTTCCTCCCGAGTGTCATTCATATATTTGTTACTGTTGCTCCAAGATTTTTGAATTTTTTCACTTTTCCAAAGGATAAATATTCAATTTTTACATTTCCATTTTGTAGGCTATTTTGTTCTGGTCACGAGACATAATCATATACTTTGTCTTTTCGCGATTTACTTCTAAACCTATCTCTTTACTTGCTTCCAGTAAAATTTCCGTATTTTCCCTAATCGTTTGTGGATTTTCTCCTAACATATTCACGTCATCCTCATAGACAAGCAGCTGATGTAACACGTTCAATTTCAAACCCTCTGTGTTATCCTGGACTTTCCTAATGGCATATTCTAGAGCAAAGTTAAAAAGTAAAGGTGATAGTGCATCTCCTTGCTTTAGCCAGCAGTGAATTGGAAAAGCATTCTTTTCTTCGGATGCTTTTCCAATATTATTATTATTAATATTATTATTATTATTATTATTATTATTATTATTATTATTATTATTATTAACATCATCATAGCTGTGATAAATGTAGAAAGATTTTACAAAATGTGAGGCAAGCGTGCTATGCTGGCGTGTTACAAATTTAGAAGTGATCGAGGCCTTGGAAACAGACATCATAGCATCGTTATTATACTAATAAGTTATAAGCTGCGTAATCCTTACTGACATAAATTGTTACACTTAATAAATAATTAATAACCGGCATCAAGCCCGAGAGTTTATTGTTAGTTCAATAATGAACATCAAACCAAACCCCTGCGGCTTGTGACAACACAACAAAACATCAAAGCTAAGATCTGGTTACGAGTATTTTGAGGAGTCCGTGAAGGCAGAATCGCGCTCTCTTGGCTGTTATTCAACTTTAGTTTGCGTTTCTCTACATTCATTTGTTTGAAAGATTTGTCTGTATAATTATCTTTTATGGGGCAATTGGGCCTATTCGGTCAGCACGACAGCGGGCTCCATTAAATAACATTGGAAGTCAACAATCGTTCATACCCTAAGTGAGATTCGAACCTATGGTCGTAGCATTTTCGCAGTATCAAAGCTACGTGCTTTAATTGCTGCAGGTATCACGATCCGTATGTGATGTATAAATTAATAATAATAATAATAATAATAATAATACTTAGGCTACAAATGGCTTTTAAAGAACTCGGAGGTTCATTGCCGTCCTCATATAAGCCCGCCATCGGTCTCTATCCTGAGCAAGATTAATCCAGTTTCTATCATCATATTCCACCTCCCTTAAATCCATTTTAATATTATCCTCCCATCTACGCCTCTGTCTCCCCAAAGTTCTTGTGCCTCAGGTCTTCTAACTAACACTCTATATGCATTTCTGGATTCACTCATATACATACCCTGCCCATCTCAAACGTCTGGATTTAATTTTAGATGAATACAATGCGTGCAGTTCTGCGTTGTATAACCTCCTCCGTTATCCTATAACTTCATCCCTCTTAGCCCCAAATATTTTCCTAAGTATCTTATTCTTGAATATCCTTAACCTCTGTGCTTCTCTCGAAGTCCAAGTTTTACAACCATACATAACAATTGATAATATAACCGTTTTATAAATTCTAACTTTCAGCTTTTTTTTGAAAGCAGACTGGATGACAAACGCTTCTCAACCGAATAATAGCAGGCATTTCAATAACAGTAATAATAATAGACTAATAATAGTAATAATATAATAATGATTATTATTATTGTTATTGCCATATCAAAATTACGTAATATACAAAGGATGCAGTTTTAAGAAACATCCACATAATTATAATATATTCTATATTATGTAGAAAGAAAGAAACAAATTCGTTAAATTCCAAGAGTGAGAGAATGTTCCTATTAGGCCTATAACATCTTTCTTTAGCATCTTGATATACGTAGACCTAGATTTCTCTCTGTTTTATTCGAGATATTTGTAGACATAGACACTTGAAAATTTTGAAATTTCTGCAGACCAGCTATTACCATTGGAATTAGTATAACTTTGTTGTTGTTATTATTATTATTATTATTATTATTATTATTATTATCATCATCATCATCATCATCATCATCATCATCCGGTCAGCGAGTCTGGCCGTGAAACCAGGTGGCCCGGGTTCTAATCCCGGTCGCGACAAGTTACCTGGTTGAGGTTTTTTCCAGGGTTTCACCGGGATTATCACCTTGATTTCATTCAGACGCTAAATAACCTAGATGTTGATACAGCGCCGTAAAATAACCCAATAAAATAAAAAATAAATCATTATAATCATCATAATTATTATATTATTAATGATATATAATTATCATTATTATATTATTATTATTATCATCATCATCATCATCATCCGGTCAGCGAGTCTGGCCGTGAAACCAGGTGGCCCGGGTTCTAATCCCGGTCGGGACAAGTTACCTGGTTGAGGTTTTTTCCAGGGTTTCACCGGGATTATCACCTTGATTTCATTCAGACGCTAAATAACCTAGATGTTGATACAGCGCCGTAAAATAACCCAATAAAATAAAAATAAATCATTATAATCATCATAATTAAAATTAATGATATATAATTATCATTATTATATTAATTATTATCATCATCATCATCATCCGGTCAGCGAGTCTGGCAAACCAGGTGGCCCGGGTTCTAATCCCGGTCGGGACAAGTTACCTGGTTGAGGTTTTTCCAGGTTTCACCGGGATTATCATGATTTCATTCAGACGCTAAATAACCTAGATGTTGATACAGCGCCGTAAAATATCAAAATAAATCATTATAATCATCATTTATTATTAATGATTATAATTATCATATTATTATTATTATTATTATTATTATTATTATTATTATTATTATTATTATTACTAGTCGTACCCGTGCGCTCCGCTGCACCTGTTAGAAATAAATATAAAGTAATTACATAATTAAAGTAGGACGTTTGATCCAGGGAAGATTCGTGTTTTATAGAAGGATAAATCGTTTAATATGTTACTTAATTTAAATTGCATTAAAATAATTAAAATGCGATCATTTTGGTCCAGAGAGCAATCATTTTTTGCAATGGCAATTCCTTTAACATGTTTCTTAATTGTTATTACATGCAATCATAGTTTAATGAAGATTGACATATCATTTAGTTTTAATGTGTATACTTTATACTACTTGCTTATGTTTTAAAAGTTACTGTAATAACATTGTAGAATTATGTCCATCTAGAGAAAGTACACTTTCAAATGGTGAAATAATAATTAAACAATTAATTAGCTTCCGACATTACTTCATACAAACACAGAAACATTCTCGTAGGCTATGTTCAATAGCTTTCGATTGTTGTTGTCCAAGGCCCTTTATAGACGAAGTCATTTGTTTTCATTTCAGAACAGTGCCTTAGATGGCGTTGTTATTGTAATTTTAAAACTCATTTATCTCATTAAATATCAGTCCTATCAAAATTTTGTATAGAATAAAACTTATCGGAAATTATTTTTAAAGAAACTTTTGTTATGTAATATTTTTCATGAAAATCAATAATAAGCGAGATATTTTGATTTATTTAATTCACGCCCCCTTATAACCCCCCTTTTAAATAAAGTATTTTGAATGTAATATATCCTCAAATCTAAGTTACAACGAACTTAACTTATATTCCAATTTTCATATAAATCGGTTCAGCCATTATCGCGTGAAAAGGTAACAAACATCCAGACAGACAGACAGACAGACAGAAATAGAAACAAAAATTTCAAAAAAGCGATTTTCGGTTTCAGGGTGGTTAATTATATATGTTAGGACCAATTATTTTTGGAAAATCGAAAATCACCAGAAAAATTTCGGCTACAGATTTATTATTAGCATATATTATTATTATTATTATTATTATTATTATTATTAATATAGATTATTATTATTATTATTATTACTATTATCATAATATATTATTAATGATATAATAATTAACATTTTATTATTAATTTATTATTATTATATTATTATTATTATTACTATTATCATAATATATTATTAATGATATAATAATTGTCATTTTATTATTAATTTATATTATTATTATTATTATTATTACTATTATCATAATATATTATTAATGATATAATAATTATCATTTTTTATTATTAATTTATTATATTATTATTATTATTATTATAATATATCATAATGTATTATTAATGATATAATAATTATCATTTTATTATTATTATTATTATTATTATTACTATCATAATATATTATTAATGATATAATAATTATCATTTTATTATTAATTTATTATATTATTATTATTATTATTATTATTATTATTAATAATATTATTATTAGTACTATTATCATAATATATTATTAATGATATAATAATTATCATTTTATTATTAATTTATTATATTATTATCATTATTATTATTATTACTATTATCGTAATATATTATTAATGATATAATAATTATCATTTTATTATTATTATTATTATTATTATTATTATTATTATTATTATTACTGGCTCTCGCGCACTGAAGGACTGCTATGTTTAGCATGAAACAAATGAGGAGCTGTCGCGCGTCAGTAACGCAACAATGAGCGCAACCCGATACTGCTGCCGCCACTGGCAATTCCGAGATCTTTCGTCAGCGCCGAAATCTGACGATGCGGATCTACCCAGAAGGCCATAGCGGCTGCCCACGGTTCGCGCCTCTGACAGTACAGAGAAACGTTGGGGAAGGTCGATAACCGTGGTTGCTGGTTGGACCTCATCCAAATGGATCCAGATCACATCCCATCAACTTCCAAACTTCAATTGTAATTGGTTTGCAGCCTACATTCTTCTCAATTTGAAGTCTGTCTTCCTACGGAAGCTATTTTTAAGAATGTGTACATGCTGGAACTGAATGATAAAAGTAATATGCGTTACAAGAGCGGTATGTTGACGTTTTCATGTTCGAGGAAAAGAGTGAAAAAGCGAAACGTAGTTGAGGTTTTTTAATTTCCGAGAACATGAAAACAAACATACCTCTCGTGTATCGTACATTATTTTGTGCGAAGATCGTTTATTACATACCTGAAAGACGAATTTCTAATTAATTGCAATGAAATCTCCATATTGGTTTCTGTTTAATGACGACAACTTCGGAACACCAAAATATCTTTCTTCAACATTGTTGCTATAAAATATTTTCTGTGTTTACTAAACTCCAGCAGGCCGTGATATACGTCTGTCTTTTTTTCCCCCCAGTCTATAAATGCGAACTTAAAACAAACGGTAAGGTTATGTAATGTTTTATTTTTCATTTTAATATTTTAACAATATTATTTATATAACATATTGCAGTAATAACATCGGCATCTGGAATCTTGTTGATTTTTTCACGGCTTCCTTAATGTTACTTGCGTTACAAATGCAGTAACTTTTGTGGTGTTGTAGAGTTTACTTAATTTTTGCAAATATTTAAAAACAATAATTAACATTGCAATTTAGGTGAAATTGCAGTGGTAAGCTTCCAATTTATAATTATTACTATGTTAAACGTCTCTAAAAATAATATGTTAAAAGCCTAAAGCAGTAAAATGAATGTGGCGCTTAAGCGGTAAGAAGAGGGAAATTGTTATGTGTGTTACGTTGGGAATACTGAATGTGGTATTTCACACTTACCGCGTATTGGTTTTGTGCGGAAAGCAAGCAAATATGCACAATCTCGCACAAAAGTCTTTAACACTTGGGTTATTCAACTGTTATCGCTCTTGTCTTTTTTTCCTATCATGCTCAATTTACAATGACGCAACATTAGCGACACGCGACGCGGACTGGTGTTCACAATTCCGCGACTTCAATCGCTGGTTCATGTCGATTAGGAAACTTAAAATGAAACGATGCCTGCCGTCTCTATTTTTGGAGTAGAAGAAATCAGCATATCATAACTATATGCGAATGACAACTTCTCAATTTGATGATCTTCTGCATATCATTGGGCCTCAAATACGTCCAATGCGGGAGGCATCCAGCAGAGCGTCTAAGCGTAACTTTGAGGTTAGGTTTCCCTAATACTTGGTATCTCTCTTTAAGAACTTTGTTCTCTCTTTACGATTTTCGTATTGTTTATTGTTTATTGTTAATAAAATAACATCGACAGAAATACAATCTTAGTTCTTCCCTGAAGGAGTAAAAAACTCGTGCTCAGGGAGATATCTAAGCACAAAGATAAAGACAAAGATAATTTTTTGACACAAACTGGGTCAAGAAAAAAAAATTACAGGATTAAATTAAATTTAAAAATACAATTTCAATTTTAACAATTTAAGTCATACAAATACATATACATACTAAATCAATATATATTCTTTAAAAATTAAATTCCTAACGCTATTTTTGAAATTCCTGATACTAAAATTTTCCAAATCTGGGTATTTATCAATTATTTTATTGTATAACCTTGGACCAAAGCAGGTACCATGGCTCAGAGCTGCGCTTGTGAAACACTTTGGTTCCTCTAGTCGTATAAAATCGGATCTTTTAGTTCCATATTTAAGATGATACAATTTGAATTTATTACGGTTTTTATGTATGAAGATTAATAAGGCAATATAATAAATCTGTTTAATTTTCAAAACATTAAAATCAGTAAACAAAAGCTCGGATGAGTAATCAATTGGTTTATTAAGGCATATTTTAATGATTCTTTTCTGAATAAGTATTAGTGGAGTGAGATTAGAATTACAAGCATTTCCCAACCCTAAAATTCCATACTGGAGAATGGATTGAAATAAAGCTAAATAAATGAGACGTAAAATATTAATTGGTAAATATGACCGAAGTATAACAAAGATATAAATTGTTTTACGTAATCTATTGCATAAATATGTAATATATTTGTTCCATCGTAAGTGTTGGTCGATCGTAATGCCTAAATACTTAACTTCTGAGAATTCGGTTAATATGGGACAATCACAATTTTGAGAAGAACAATCTGAATGATGAATTTTGAGCCTAAAGGAAGATTGAGGAGATTGAAGACCACTGGACCTTAGTGAAAATGGAACAACAGTTGTTTTGGATGTGTTTAAGGAAAGAGCGTTTGAATCAAACCACTCTTTAATTACCTGTAATCCATTATTCGCATTAATATAGGTGCCTTCCCAAGATTGTTTACCAAAAAGAATTACGATATCATTGTAACTTCACAATGTCTATTAGGCCTATGGTTTTAGAAACAAGTACTGTAATCTGGGATAAAATAAAAGCACCTCATTAAGTGGAAAATCTCTGAAGACAATTTCACGAAGGTGGAAGAAGGATATTGGAAAAAAGTAAATTTTCCGAACTTCATAGGAGCCATGGATGGAAAACACTGTGTATTTCAGATAAACGAACCGTAATATAAGGAATGAACCGTAAATAACGTCATTAATTTCATAGGGTTATTCTTTGCGATGTCCCGCGCCGTGGCGTCGCGGTCTAAGGCATCCCGCCTAGGACTCGCGTTACGGAATGCGCGCTGGTTCGAGTCCTCATGGGGGAAGAAATTTTCTCATGAAATTTCGGCCAGTGTATGGGACCGGTGCTCACCCAGCATCGTGATGCACTTGGGGAGCTACGATAGGTAGCGAAATCCGGTTGCGAATGCCAGCTATAACGGCTGGGGGGATCATCGTGCTAACCACACGATACCTCCATTCTGGTTGGATGATCGTCCACCTCTGTTTCGGCATGTGGACGTGGGGCCAGCAGCCGGCTGGTCGGCCTAGGCCCTTCACGGGCTGTAGCGCCACGGATTATTATTATTATTATTATTATTATTATTATTATTATTATTATAAAGAAGTAAACTAAAATAAATAACATTGCAGGGTTACGAAATTCACAGAAATATTGGAGTATTACGAATCTTGTAATCTACCTTAAATACATTACGATTAAAGAGACAAACATAGCCTAATTTGATGAATGAAATACAAAGATAACCAGCTGCTTCATGTTATGACGTAGTATGTTTATTGATATGACGTCACTAGTAGCGATTCATTGGTAATGTACAACACACTTTAATTCTTTCGTGGAACAGAAAGATACAACTGCATACTTTACAACAATTTTAATCAGTAATTTGTAAAGTACAACACGATATCTTTGTGGGATAGGCTCCAGGTGAAGGTATTTGGAATGGAATGAATCATTACCTCCATTCTGGTTGGATGATCGTCCACCTCTGCTTCGGCATGTGGGCGTGAGGCCAGCAGCCGGCTGGTCGGTCTAGGCCCTTCACGAGCTGTAGCGCCACGGATTATTATTATTATTATTATTATTATTATTATTATTATTATTGATAGGTAGCGAAATCCGGTTGCGAATGCCAGCTGTAACGGCTGGGGGATCATCGTGCTAACCACACGATACCTCCATTCTGGTTGGATGATCGTCCACCTCTGCTTCGGCATGTGGGCGTGAGGTCAGCAGCCGGCTGGTCGGTCTAGGCCCTTCACGGGCTGTAGCGCTACGGATTATTATTATTGATTATTATTATTATTATTATTATTATTATTATTATTATTATTATTATTATTATTATTATTATTGTTATTGATAGGTAGCGAAATCCGGTTGCGAATGCCAGCAATAACGGCTGGGGGATCATCGTGCTAACCACACGATACCTCCATTCTGGTTGGATGATCGTCCACCTCTGCTTCGGCATGTGGGCGTGAGGTCAGCAGCCGGCTGGTCGGTCTAGGCCCTTCACGGGCTGTAGCGCTACGGATTATTATTATTATTATTATTATTATTATTATTATTATTATTGATAGGTAGCGAAATCCGGTTGCGAATGCCAGCAATAACGGCTGGGGGATCATCTTGCTAACCACACGATACCTCCATTCTGGTTGGATGATCGTCCACCTCTGATTCGGCATGTAGACGTGAGGCCAGCAGCCGGCTGGTCGGTCTAGGCCCTTCACGGGCTGTAGCGCCACGGATTATTATTATTATTATTATTATTATTATTATTATTATTATTATTATTATTCTTTGCGATATTGTAAACAAAAAAATTAATATAATTATTGTTTTCCTTTTGCTTCCTTTTCGAGATTAAAACTGTTTTATATGAAACATTTCTTACCGTCTTCTGGAAAAACCATTGATTTAATTACCAGTCAATTTAAGAGAGCAGTGTATTATAATAATAAATACGCAGAAATTTGATCTAACAAATGTAACGTTTTAAAATTCCTTTTCGGAACGAAAATTTGCAATTGTTCAGATGAAATTTCTGCGTATTTAAACGGCAAAAACTAATTATTTTATCATAATACACTGCTCTCTTAAATTGACTAAGCATATCGGGAATTAAGTTAATTCAATGCCTTTCCCAAAATACGCCATGAAATGTGTCACATAAAATAATTTTTTCTCGAAAATGAAGCAAAAACGAGCAAAATTGTGTTAAACTTTTTTGTTTGAAATATCCTAAATAATAACCTCTAGAAATTAATGACATCACTCACAGTTCATTCTGTATAATTCAGGGCATCCTTTAACCAATTCTATCGACATCTCATCTGAAAAAAGTATTCAATTTTGTCGCAGACGACGCCATCATAAACAAAACACATACGCATTCCGGTAACGTCATGCGGTAGAAGTTAACTAATGTATCGTTTACAATGACGCGACATTACATAAATTATGGACCAATAGGAATCCGAGTTCCATGACGTCACGACGCAGATCGCGACGCGACAAAAGTTAAAATTGAGTTAACTTTTACCGCACGACGTTACCGGAATGCGTATGTGTTTTGTTTATTATAGCGTCGTCTGCAACAAAATGGAATACTTTTTCAGATGAGATGTTGATAGAATTGGTTAAAGGATACCCTGAATGATACAGAGTGAGTCGTGGGTAATGTCATTAATTTCAAGGGGCTATCCTTTGGGATATTTCAAACAAAAAAGGTTAATATAATTTTGCTCGTTTTTGCTTCATTTTCGAGAAAAAAAAAATTATTTTATGTGAAACATTTCATGGCGTATTTTGGGAAAGCCATTGAATTAACTTAATTCCCAATATGCTCAGTCAATTTAAGAGAGCAGTGTATTATGATAAAAAATTAGTTTTTGTCGTTCAAATATGCATAAATTTTATCTACAGAATTGTAAATTTTCGTTCTGAAAAGGCATTTTAAAACGTTACATTTGTTACATCAAATTTCTGCGTATTTATTATCATAATACAGTGCTCTCTTAAATTGACTGAACATATTGGGAATTAAATCAATGGTTTTTCCAAAAGACGGTAAGAAATGTTTCATATAAAACAGTTTTTATCTCAAAGAATAACCCTCTGAAATTAATGACAATGTTTACGGTTCACCTTTTATATTACGGGTTGTTTACGTGAAATACACAATGCTTTCCATCTATGGCTCCCATGAATTTCGGAAAATTTACTTTTTTCCAATAGGTATCCTTCTTCCACCTTCGTGAAATTGTCCTCAAAGAGTTTCCATTTAATGAGGTGCTTTTAATTTATCCCAGATTACAGGACTTGTTTCTAAAACTGTAGGCCTAATGGACATTGTGTGGTTACAATACGAAAATCGTAAAGAGAGAGAAATAAGTTCTTAAAGAGAGATACCAACTATTAGTGAAACCTAACCTCAAAGTTACGCTTAGACGCTCTGCTGGATGCCCCGCATTGGATGTTTTTGTATTTGAGGGCCAATGATATGCAGGACATCATCAAATTGCGCAAAGTCATTCGCATATAGTTAGGATATGTTGATTTCTTCTACTCCAAAAACCGAGAAGGCAGGCATCGTTTCATTTTAAGTTTCCGGTATCGTCACGCGGTAAAAGTTAACTCAATTTCAACTTTCGACGCGTCGTGACGTCATGGAATTGTGATTTCCTATTGGGCTATAATTTATATAATGTCGCGTCTCGTCATTGTAAACGATGCATCATTCTCATTTTACTCACCAAACTGTCGCATTTGCATGGCTTCATTTAATTCTTGGTGCACTTCTGTCCTTCACTTTTTTCCGCTGGCATCCACTAACAAATTTCAAACATCTATGATTACCGGTATCGGCATTACATAAGACTTTTCTTTTGAATTCTGTCAATTATTTGTCGTTGCTGGAGCATTCAATTCGTGCGTAATTCATTTTTCAGTTTATACTGGGTGGGAAGAGTGTACGTGCAAATATTTTTAGACGTAATCGGGCAACGTATAATGAACCACATTATTTAACAAATTTCTCAGTCTTCGAAGTATTTTTAGACATGAGAAAAAGACCATGTTTTTATGTTAGTTAATACTTCCAAGCGATTTGTTTTCTTTACGAGCGCCTCACTAGTTACGCTGAGGTTTAACCCTTAAATTCACAAAATATCCTATAGGATACAACAGGTTAAAATGCTATATATATATATAATTTGAACTGGTAATGGAAATTACGGGAAAGCGGCTGAACGGATTTTAATAAATGACCCCTCATTTTGAAGCTTGGAACCCAAACTTTTTCAGAAAAATAGTAGTTTTCAGTGAAATGTCAATTTTTCAACATAATTTTCCTATTTTCCAAAATCCATCTGTCGTCAGTTTTGAGAACTAGCTAATTGCATTTCAGAATAAAACAAAACACACACTACAGTAGACAATATTACACGAAGGCCATGATCTGCAAGAATGCTGACATATTTAGAACTCAAATTAAATTGGTTATTAAAAACTTAACTTACTAAAAATAATTTACAGGTTCGATTCTGTGGTGGTTTGATGGCATTATTACCATTAGAAATAAAATATTATTGTAGTTAATGCCATGATGTGACTATTTTTCATTAATTATACATATTAATGCTATATTGATGATATGAAAGTGAAACTTTTGGGATTATATAAGTAGATGTAAAGAATAACTTAAATTAGATTTTGATTTCTATATTTTACTGAGTGGCGGCTATATAGTACATATAGTATATGTTACCGAAAGCTATAAAACTTACGTAAGATAATAATATTATTAAAAATAAAATATTTTTATAGTTATTAATCAAGTCGGGTTGGGTCTTTTTCATATATTTAATGGCGGTGTGGTGTAGATATTTATATGCGTGGTTCTCTTCAGTATTGGCTCGAGAGAATCTTTCATTATTATGGAAGCAAATAACTTTCAGAATGTCTGGTATTCTTCATTGAAAATAAGTCTGAAAAATGTTTATTTGAACGTCTAATGAACTTAGTTTGCAGCATTTGCTGCACAAGCCACTAGTATGCTATAATTTTAATAGAACAATAGAAGAAAGTGATAGAAAAATTAAAATTTCACAATACTATAATATACTCGTATAAAATATGGACATTGCGATAGTTGTTTTCTTTACGGTCCGGCAAGGTTTAATAAACTAGTGTGAGAACTGAAGTTTTGCCAATTTAGTGGGATTGTCAAATCTGATTTCTGCTTCTCCTGATCCAGACTTACCAGGTCTTTCTGGTGTAACAGGTTATCAAATAATTTATCGTATATCCAAACACAATCACCTTTTACATTAACACATGGGATTACATTCATTATTTATTTTGTACTGTAATACGTTCGAATTTCGCCCGTAACTGTTTATGCTGGAGTATAATAATGATATCGAAAAACGTACGTAATGATATCGAAAAACGTGCGTATAGTCTAAACTGATAGGGGTTTTATAGTAGTACCATTCATAAAACATCATACCGTAAAATACGTGGCACATTTATGGAAAAACTGTAAGGGCGTTATATCACTTGCATTTTTCTTAAACGAATATCAAAATATTTGCACGTATACCCTTCCCACCCTGTATAATCTTGTTATGAACTCTAATTTCCAACTAAAATCGCTCTAAAAGAAAATGTTGAGAATTCCTTAACCTCCTTCCTCATCCCACTGCAATAGTGGATCCCATTGTGTCTGCTGCAGTTATTGTGATCCTGCCTAACTCTATTAAAAGACAAGTAGGACTAGTTGTGATTCCTGAAAAAAATACTTTAAGGTCTGTCCTCAGCTTACAGTATAGGAACAATGACACTCTTCACTTCTTGAGGACGTTTTCTTTGAAAGAAAAGCAGCAAGGCCTATTTGTACAATAGGCTATTTATTGTACAGAATCGAACATTTTCAGCCGAACGTCGTGTTGGAGATCAAAGTTTTATGGCTGGAGCATAAAATATCCTTAGGAATATCGAAAAATTCGAGTAACAACTTCGAGTTATTGGATAATTTACACACAAATTATAAACGATGATGCCGCGAAATTAAAATTACCTCGAGATGTCGAAAATTCGAGATACAGAAGTTCGACTGTATGTAGATCTGAAGTTCTCTGGAATTTAGTTTTTTCTGTTTCGTTATGTAGGCCTACTATTTCTCTTGCTGGTCCGGAGCTGCGCTTGGGCGTAGGTTCGATCCCCGCTTCAGTTTCCTCCCCAAGATTTCTCCCCAAGATTTGTAAGACGAATGTCAGGTAATCGCTTGGTGAATCTTCAGCCTCATCTCATAAAATACCATCTCGCAATCGCCAATTTTACCAACGCCAATTACCCTAATAGTTGATAAAGTATCGTTAAGGGGAGAGGATGGTATTTTTTAAAACTTTTTTCCTATTTGGTGTAAAATATTATTTTTTTTTTGTATGTAGAGAGCTCATGGCTATAGCAACTCAACCAAATATAAATATTTTGAAAAAATTTTTGGGAGCCAGATTTGAAAAGAAAAATGTACCCAGTGCAGGATTTTACTAAACTCGATATATCTAAGCCATTTTTAAGGATAAATTCAAACAGTTCGTTACAATTTATTTGTAAAAGCACTCTCTACAAACTGTCTATAACAGAATTTTGATATTAATCCCTACATTTGTAAAATAAATAATTAAAATTTAATAACTGTTTTTTATTTTCTTTCTTGCAAACAGACAGACTTATTTTTAAAATGAAATCAATTAGGAAAATTCTGTTACAGAGAAAAGTTTCCTAGTACTCTAGAGAATGTGTGTTCTAAATTTCATGCATATATATTTAATACTTAAAAAATTATATCGATTTTTGTCTGGCAATGTAGCAAAAAAAATAAAGTTCCAGAAACAGCAATCAAAGGGAGTGTGATTTAATAATCCAGAGCTCAGGAACTTTAAAAATGACGTCTCAACATCCAACAAGAGCACAGATATCCACAAAATGTTATATAATGTACGTATTCCACACACATCACAGAGTATTTTAAAGAAAAATTTGGTTTTGAAAAAAAAAATGAAGTTCCGGAAACAACAAACAAAGGGCGGTGTGATTTAAAAATCCATAGCGCAGGAAGTTTAAAAATGGCGTTTCAACATCCGATAAGGGCACATATACCCACAAAATATCATACAATATATTCCACACATATCACAGAGTATTTTAAAGAAAAATTTGGTTTTGAAAAAAAAAATGAAGTTCCGGAAACAACAAACAAAGGGCGGTGTGATTTAAAAATCCATAGCGCAGGAAGTTTAAAAATGGCGTTTCAACATCCGATAAGGGCACAAATACCCACAAAATATCATACAATATATTCCACACATATCACAGAGTATTTTAAAGAAAAATTTGGTTTTGAAAAAAAAATGAAGTTCCGGAAACAACAAACAAAGGGCGGTGTGATTTAAAAATCCATAGCGCAGGAAGTTTAAAAATGGTGTTTCAACATCCGATAAGGGCACAAATACCCACAAAATATCATACAATATATTCCACACATATCACAGAGTATTTTAAAGAAAAATTTGGTTTTGAAAAAAAAAATGAAGTTCCGGAAACAACAAACAAAGGGCGGTGTGATTTAAAAATCCATAGCGCAGGAAGTTTAAAAATGGCGTTTCAACATCCGATAAGGGCACAAATACCCACAAAATATCATACAATATATTCCACACATATCACAGAGTATTTTAAAGAAAAATTTGGTTTTGAAAAAAAAAATGAAGTTCCGGAAACAACAAACAAAGGGCGGTGTGATTTAAAAATCCATAGCGCAGGAAGTTTAAAAATGGCGTTTCAACATCCGATAAGGGCACAAATACCCACAAAATATCATACAATATATTCCACACATATCACAGAGTATTTTAAAGAAAAATTTGGTTTTGAAAAAAAAAAATGAAGTTCCGGAAACAACAAACAAAGGGCGGTGTGATTTAAAAATCCAGAGCGCAGGAAGTTTAAAAATGGCGTTTCAACATCCGATAAGGGCACAAATACCCACAAAATATCATACAATATATTCCACACATATCACAGAGTATTTTAAGGAAAAAATCTTATTTTTCGAAAATTTACTCATTTTTAACCAAAAAATACCATCCTCTCCCCTTAAACAGCCGACTAAAAGTGTTTTACTAGTGCTGGCAATTCTGACGGCGTGTGTAAAGGCTGTCAGGTGACCATAATAGACGAAGGCATTGCAATCCATCCATCCATCCATCCATCCATCCAGGATGTGTTGTAGGCTATATTACAAGTAAATTTTCCAGTCAGTAGTACAGATACTAGAGTTTCTGCTCCACAAAAGACTTTTCTACAGTAGTAGAGTACTTTACCACTCCATACTTACAAATTACCAACGAAGTTTCATGATTGTGTTCCACAAAAGTACTAGTACTGTATTTGTAACTTACTAGTGAATTGTCAAGTATTCTCTACCAATGAAAGGAGACTAATACAAACATGTATTAATGCGATTTAAATATACATATTATTTCATAATATTAACTTAAGATATATTTTGATAACTATGTGCTATAGAATAAAATTCGACATTCAAAATAACTTCCAAAGGGGTTAGAGAGAGACTAACGAAATTAAAAAGTCGGAAGTCTAGAGGACCAGATAGTATTGCTATAGAGATTCTTAAATTAGGTTCCGAGGCCATAATTCCATACTTAATGCGTATATTTCATGTTTCCATAAACAATGCAGCTATTCCATGTGACTGGAAATCAGCTATAGTGGTACCCATACATAAAGGTGGGAATAAATTAGATGTCGGAAACTACAGACTGATTAGCCTTACATCTGTCGTATGTAAAGTCATGGAGCATTTGATATCGGATTATATTCGTCATGTTCTAAATGCGAAAGACTGGTTTTACAACCGCCAGCATGGTTTTAGGGAAGGCTTCTCATGTGATAGTAAAATTACGTCGCTGGTTCAGGATCTAGCTGAAGAGGTAGATAGAGGCGGAAGAATCGATGCAGTTGTGATTGATTTTTCGAAAGCATTTGATTTGGTGCCACATGACATATTAATAGATAAGTTAAGTAGGCTAGGAATAGATAAAAGAGTGGTGCTATGGATCCAAGAATTCTTAAAAGGTAGAACCCAGAGAGTTAGAGTAGGTCATGAAATATCGGAAATTGGAAATATAAATTCAGGTGTGCCACAGGGCAGCGTTCTGGGTCCATTACTCTTTATAATATACGTAAATGACCTATGCCAGAATATTACATCAAATGTGAGGCTATTTGCAGATGACTGCATTATCTATAAAAGATTAGAAATAATTCAGATGTAGATGCTATTCAAACAGACTTGAATAAAATTTATAACTGGGCGTTAATGCATAGGATGAAAGTAAATGGTTCTAAAAGTAAATCTATAACATTTTGTAAAACCCGAGAGGAAACTAGTCTTAATTACAATTCAGTGGTGTTGTAATTCCGCAAGAACAATGTTGTAAATACCTGGGAGTGTATTTAAACTCCAAACTTTCTTGGGAGAGCATGTTGATAATGTTACGGTAAAGCATGGAGGGCACTTCACTTTATTATGAGAATCTTGAAAAAGCTAGCCCCTAATCGAAAATAGCATATCTAACGTTAGTGCGACCGTTAATGGAATACGAAAGTACATGTTGGGATCCCTATAGAATATATCAGATAAATTCCTTAGAAAGAATCCAGTATAGGGCAGCTAAATTTGTTAAAGGTAAAAGAGAAGATGGGAACGATACGATAAAAGAACTTAAATGGGAAACTTTGGAAAACAGACGTAGTAAAACTAGAATAACATCATTGTATAGAGCACATCTAGGTCAGAAAGCCTGGGTAGACATAACGGCTCGGTTAGAAAAGCCAACGTACTATGGTAGGAACGATCATGATTTTAAAATCAAATGTAGGAAACAGAAAACGGATGTAGGTAAATTCTCATTTTTAAATAGAACTATAAATGATTGGAATGACCTACCTGCAGCGTCTTTGAGGGCTGTCCTTCCTTAAGGAGATTCAAGAATAATTAAAAAGTTGTGTATAAAGTGCAAATTAAAATTAAGGCGACATTTAACATTTAATTTTTAAGGTGACATGTATTTTTTAGCCTGACGAGTTACTTCCTTGGTTTGAATTGTAAATTATTTAAAAATAGCATGTAAGAGGGTCTTAGACTAGAAATGTTTAGTTTAAATGTAGTTCTGTTTATAAGTAGACAGTATGCATAAAGGTGTAATTATTTCATTTATTTGAAATGTTGTATCAGTGAAGCGAGGTGAGTCAGTGAAGTTATGGTTTTACAGTGCAGTGAATAGTTCCGATCAGTGATAATTTATAGCGTCAATGAAATGTGTTCTATAGTGTCATGTGAAATGCGTCATAGTGCCACTACAGTGAGTGAGATGAGAATAAAGTGAAAGCTATTGAAACTTATGTAGGGCTTATACATAATAATGTAGGTTGTAATGTAAAATTAGGTATTTTATTTATGTTTTATTATTAATGTGTTAAATTAGCTATATTGTGTATTCTTATTGTATTGTGTATAAAATTGTAGGCCTATTGTGTATTGTATAATTGTATTGTGTATTGTAAATATTGTTATCATTTCTTTATTGTGTATTGTTTATACCACTGCCACCGGGTGCATGCCCACTTGCAGTGTAAATAAATCATACATACATACATATCTTTTCTTATCTTCTATTTCTTTCAAAGGAAATAATTTCGTCTCCTTTGACACAATTTCAATAATTTTGCAGTGTTTGTAATTTTGTAACAATTAAGTTTGGGGTGAAGATCGTTATCAGTGGTCCACACCTGTGGAGTAACGGTCAGCGCGTCTGGCCGCGAAACCAGGTGGCCCGGGTTCGAATCCCGGTTGTAAAGTTACCTGGTTGAGGTTTTCCGGGGTTTTCCCTCAACCCAATACGAGCAAATGCTGGGTAACTTTCGGTGCTGGACCCCGGACTCATTTCACCGGCATTATCACCTTCATCTCATTCAGACGCTAAATAACCTAGATGTTGATACAGCGTCGTAAAATAACCCACTATAATAATAATAATCGTTATCAGTGGCATCTGTTGGCTAATATGAGAAACTATCGCGGAACATGATAATAATGAGGATTACATATTTGTTTTGGTACTTTATCAATAAATTGCTGAATGTGAAAAAAAAATAATAAGGAAGTAAATTTTATTATTGAAGAAGTGACCTGTCCCGCGACGTGGCGTCGCGGTCTAAGGCATCCTGCCTAGGACTCGCGTTACGG
Source organism: Periplaneta americana (assembly GCA_025594305.2). Lineage (NCBI taxonomy): Eukaryota > Metazoa > Arthropoda > Insecta > Blattodea > Blattidae > Periplaneta > Periplaneta americana. The sequence goes on along the minus strand of JAJSOF020000009.1, from coordinate 15,902,454 downwards.
AATGCGCGCTGGTTCGAGTCCTCATGGGGAAGAAATTTTCTCATGTCAATTTCGGCCAGTGTATGGGACCGGTGCCCACCCAGCATCGTGATACACTCGGGGAGCTAATAGGTGGCGAAACTTGTTGCGAATAAATTCAGCTATAACGGCTGGGGGATCATCGTATTTTTAATTATACCTCCATTCTGGTTGGATGATCGTTCACCTCTGCTTCGGCATTTATAAGGCCAGCAGCCGGCTGGTCGGTCTTTTTATAAATTCAAGGGCTGTAAAATACGGATTATATTATTATTATTATTATTATTATTATTATTATTATTATTATAAAGAAGTAAACTAAAATAAATAACATTGCAGGGTTACGAAATTCATAGAAATATTGGATATTACGAATCTTGTAATCTACCTTAAACAATTACGATTAAAGAGACAAACATAACCTAATTTGATTAATGAAATACAGAGACACCATTTTATTTTTACTTGCATTTTTATATTGTACCTGCATTTCTGAATTATTCATTATTATTCACTAATGTCCTTGCTTAGACACACAAACTTACGGTTGCTGTTTATTCATTAGTCTTCAAGCAGTGAAGTAAACACTGCAGTGTATAGTGTGTTTCAGAAATATGATTGCGTTTTCTATAGAAGAAAAGTGGTATATTAATATATCGTACTAAAAAATTATATTCAAGAAACGATAAATTCAATTTCAGAGAATATTATTCAAAATGTTTTTAATAATATGCGTACTGAATTGAAGCCTGCATTGTAATGAACGGCAACCATTTTCAGCAACTTGTTTAAAAATTCAGATTAGCTTTTTTGAATTGAGGTGGCTAGAAACAAAGAATTAGTGACATTTGTAATAACATGAGTTAAGTGCATCCAGTGTAAGCAAAAGTATCTAAAATATTATATTTAGTGGCAAAGGGATATTTTAATCGCATCACACATTAAAATTTAAATAAAAATTTCACCGACTTTACGAAAGCAAATATTTAAACCCCATTTTCTCAAAAGTAACTTTGGACACAGCCCTTTACTTATGACCCCCTCAATTTAAATGCACTTAGGGTTAGATAACATCAATAAAATATGCTAAATAAAGAGACATTACATAAATGGAACAGCCGCCTGAAATGTTGAGTTTTGAAAAAAATGTTACTTAAATTACTGTATTTTGATAAATTCCCTTAAAAGTGATGATCAAACTGAAAATCGTAATATCGTATTTCCTACAACATAAATGGATACACTACTTTTCTCTCCTCCTATACCTAGTGAAATGATTTGTTTACATATTGCAGTAGTAACATCAAACTTCTGTAATGGAAGGGGGCAACAGTGTTTCCGAGTATAGCCAGGTTAATGTTAAAAATGTTGGTAAAAATAAAGTGATGTCCCTGTACAAAGATAACCTCTGCTTCATGTTATGACGTAGTATGTTTATTGATATAAACTATAAAATTTACATTGGTCTTACATTTAAAAACTTTAAAATTTCGTTAAAAGAAAGATACATATACTTTACAACAATTTTAATCAGTAATTTGTAAAGTCAACACCATATCTTTGTGGAATAGGCTCCAGGTGAAGGTATTTGGAATGGAATGAATCATTACCTCTAATTCCGTAAGGAGAGAGTGCATTTCGTCGTTGTTCCTGCAATAACTCCTATGTGACATATTTATCGATTTTCAGATTTTTGCTCCATTAAATAACTTAAATAGTGATACAGCAAATAATAAAATATCCTATTATGTAATTATATTTCTTTCTTCCGAAAATGTAAGAATTCACGATCTCCTATGTACTACTGCCATAGAATGAATAAATGTATTTATGCTCGACCATGCCGAAATGTAGTAATTATGCACCTGGTAGCAGCCCTTCAATGCACCTCATTAAAGTACACCTATTCATTATAATTCAGTTGTTCAGCCAATGAGAAATCTCCATTGTACTGATTGTACCATTATAAAACCGCAAGTATCGATGGACAATTAGCGAAAAGACACGGAGGCTGGAAATCCAATACTGTCGCAGAAGTTTATGTTCTGTTACTATAATAATTAGCGTTAATTGTAAATAATATTCAAATAAATTCAATTTGTCACCTCGTTTTTCAATGTCTAATTTAATTTCAATGTTATATCTATATTAATATTTAGTTTACTCTCTAGATTATATCAAGGTCAATGTGGACATCTGTTCCTCGGAAAAAAATCAATACTTTCGCTCTTTTTAACATCTCACAATTTTTTGAGCTATGCACAAGGTCACTTCCGCTCTTCAGTCACATAAGAATAAAATGAATACTTCTGATTAATTTCAAGTTAGAAATATGGTCAGTATAAAAAGTCGTATGAAACTTGACTATAATGGTAATTAAGACGCTCGTATGAAAATTATGAAACTCGCTTGCGCTCGTTTCATAAACATACTCGCGACTTAATTACTACCATTATAGGCTCGTTGCATAATGTACTATTTTCTTCCTACTGAACAATTTTATATTTTGCACATAGGAGTTATTGCAGGAACAACGACGACTTGTTTTAGACAACGTGAGGATATGCTTGTACTACAATCCGTAAACCTCGAGTTCGGAGTTAATAACTGAGTGATTTCTTTGTTACAGGAAGTGAATCTCTATGTACATTCGGGATCCTTAAGCCCGAGACAGACTTGGCCCTCGACAAGAGTGCCTCCGCCGTCACGTCGTCGTGCTCGTACATGGCGCACGAACGCCTCAGTTACGCCTTCAGCGTCTGGAGGATGGAGGGCGACTGGAACGGAGGAGGCCACGTCTAGCAGGCAAGTTGCATGCATATGGTACACTCACTACTCCGTCGATATGGGAGAAAGCCAATGTTTTCTGCTTAGATCTAACACACGGAGCAAGTCCCCTGCAATCGGCAAGCATCATGTTTAGGTAGAGCGGCGAATAGGGATTATAAAGAATGGACACTTCACGTCGGTACCTTTGATGTAGCCGGACTGATTTCAATGACCTTCAAAAAAGCTAAAATTCTGCTTTCTCCTAGAGTTGGCGCTGACATCATTTTATCTGTAGTCGACACAGCGGAAATATAACACATATAATTAATACATCTAAATTATGTACTCAAATAAAATAAATTGGATCCATAAAATGATAAATAAACATTAATTTAATTCTAGACTCTAAGTTCCTTTATAATAAGAGTTGAGACGTTTTTAAACAATTAAAATATGTAATGATTTGATAGCGCTGAAAATGGAAAAACAAAACTCTTACGAGAAGTAAAACCATATACAGACGTGGACAAATTATTAGACAAGGTAATTATATTTATCGGCAGAAATAATGAAGAAAAATGTATTTTGCACAGAAATAATGAACAGAAAATTGAGTCTGGAGGTTACTAATATTTTATGAACATTCCCGTGTTCTTTATTAACACGGTGATTTTGTGAAGGATGCTGGAAACCAAAGTTTGACACTTTCTTCGAATATCAGCATCATTTAGCCAGATATCGGACAGTTCTTAAATGAGTCCATGTTTTGTTGTAAGCCTCTTTTTGTTCACTTTCTTCTTCAGTATAGGCCACACATTTTCAATTTCGTTCATGTCCGGTCTTCTTGCAGGCCATGGGAGAACAGGCTGTTGAATATCTTCTGCAGTATATAATTAAAACACCAGTGGTACCAACACAGCCAGACAAAATATACTTAACCATTGGAAAAATATACCAGGAGATGTAAACAATCATTTTTACAACAATAGAGACTCTGTGAATTATACTGGTAGTTGATATGAGGAATTATATTATGTTTCAAAGAAAAACGTTTTAGTCTAATAATTTGTCCACGTCTGTACCTATATATTATATTATATACAACTATTAAACGAATTCGATACTTAATTTTATAATGTATTATATTATTTTATAATATAATTTATTATATCTGAAATATAAAATATTATTATTACAACTAGTTTGTCACTGAGAAATAAGGAAAAACTGTTAACTTGAATTGAGGGGTTGGGTGCAAGAAAGGCACTTCTCTCAAATGCAAGTTTTGAGAAAATTGATGTTGAAAATTCAATGATGTTACCAATGCACGCCTTTACATTTTGGGTACTCCTGACATCTATGATCATAATATTGCACTACAACTTGGTGATCATATGCATTACAGATCAGAGAACACAAAAAGGGCACATCCTCTAAAATGCCCTTCTTGCACCCAGCCCCTCAATTTATTTGAAGTAAAGCGTCACTGGATTATGCAATAAGGTAGGCGATGTTTGGATCCTGTGTCTCAACTCTATTCTCAATTATTATCTTAGCGTATGCTCGATTACACTAACCTCTAGCGCTTGAAAGTGGAACTATACGCAGGCGCACAGAGAAACAAAACACAGGAAAATTCGCTCAGTGTCCATTCTTTATAATCCCTATTCGCTGGGTAGAGCATGAAAGTCAAGGAATATTGTGGACAGCAGAAAAACTCGATCATATGGGTATGGGTATTTAAGAGTTGTTAATTCATTATAAAGGCCATCTCTTCTGACAAAGGAAAAATTTTACAGTCTGTACAAAGGAAACCAAATGACCTGGAAATGTACAAAAACTTGCCCAGACCTGTTCAAACATTTTTAACAAGAGCCAGAAGAGGTCACGTTGTCACTCAATTGTACCTACACCGATTTCACATTTCTGATAATCCTACTTGTCTGTGGTGTAATAATCATGATGAATATCTGGAACACATTCTTCTATACTGTCCATCCATAAACCACAAAACAAGTAAATTAAAATCATCAGTACCAGTTGCAAAAGACACAGCCCTGCAGTATATATTGACTACACCCCACCTCTGGCTACTAGTAACAGGGATCTATATTGAACACCGATCAAAATACCCCTCATTTGTCGTGAAAAACAACTGAATAGACTACAGTGGACTATAGTGAACTTTATGTTGTCAGCAAACAGCTGGATACATTAAGAAGATTGATTGATAAAAAGCGAATCTGATTAAACGGCAATATATATTAATTTGATTTCCTACAATATATCTATCTATAAAATATAATAAATAAATAAATATTATCTTAAACTCTCCAGAAATATCCTTAATATTTACGCCGTTTTGAAGTCGTTGAATAATACAAGAGAATTCGAAAAGTAATGCCAACATAGTTACTGTTTCACACTAAATTTATTTAGGTTACTTTTAACATTACATACTTCAAATATAGTCTCCTGCCATGTTAACAATACGTTGCCAAATTCTTGGAAGACGGCGGACTCCATCTGCAGCAGCATTTCTGGACATCTCTCTCACTGATCAATGTAAAGCTCTTCGGATGTCAACTCTTGATTGAAAGCGAATACCTCGCTTCCACCCAACTTGCAATAGTTCAGTATGGTAGGACTTCTCGCCCATAAGCACTGAGTTGCATGTTTTTCTCTTTCAACTTGGATTCGTACCTTTAGGGCTGTATTGTTTACAACAAATCAGAAACAGCCACTGTGTTTACAAAATATGCCTACTTCGAAGATAATAAATACATCAACGAGAATTAAATTTTCTTCCGGCTTGTAAGCAGTCTTCTACTTGTACAAATTAAAACAAAAACAATTTATTTTAAAGCTCACACGCGTGGCAGTGTATAGACTGTTGTCTGTCCATCCTATGTCAAGTCCGGAAATTCTTGCAGCCTTTGATGTAACAGAGAAGCCTGTGAAGTCTTAATTTTCGGCATTGCACAGTTTATTTATTTTTTTTTTCCAAGGACAGATTGTGTAACCCTTATTTTATTATGTGCGTCGTAGCAGCCCAAATATTACAATGTAATAAAACAACCATAAAACAAACCACCAAATATTATACGTACAGTCCAAGTTAAAAATTAGGGGAGAGTCGGGTAGTATCGGACAGTGCGTTTTTTTTTTCATCTACCACCATATGGTAGTACCTGATTGACATGGTTACGTTTCTCTATGCGACATCACAGAAACGTAACCATGTCAATCAGGTACTATCATCGTGTGGTAGATGAAATAAACTCACTGTCCGATACTACCCGACTCTCCCCTAAGACAAACTGAAAAATACATTTTGGAATTTACAATAAATATTAATCGAACAAAAAGTACGTGTTTTGACCATAAACTGACAAATAGTGCTCCATCATCCAAATAGGCATTTTTAGGTTTTATATAAGTATCTACAAATTTTAGGCACAGTTTTCTGTGAGACGTGTTCTTGCAAGATTTTATGCTTTTATCATCGAAGGATTAATTTTTTTTTATTTTACTAGGTTATTTTACGACGCTTTTTCAACAGCGTAGGTTATTTAGCGTCTGAATGAGATGAAGGTGATAATGCCGGTGAAATGAGTCCGGGGTCCAGCACCGAAAGTTACCCAGCATTTGCTCATATTGGGCTGAGGGAAAACCCCGGAAAAAACCTCAACCAGGTAACTTGCCCCGACCAGGAATCGAACCCGGGCCACCTGGTTTTGCGGCCAGACGTGCTAGCCGTTACTCCACAGGTGTGGACTCGAAGGATTAAAATAGGTTTTTACTTAAAATCCGGTCTAATGACCAGTAATAACTCGTTCTATGGTTATGAAATTAGAAACGCTCCTTCCGCTTTCCACGTCTCCATTTTGGCGGCAGTGAGTCATGGAGTACAGAAGTGCGAGTGAAAGTTCTTTGACATTTTAATGTGTTAATAAAAGAACATGGCGAAAATGTTATAAATAATGTTTAGGATCACAATGCCCTAGTAGCGAACACAGCAACACAGAAGAAAGAACAGATTTGTTTCTTTTGGAATAGCTGGCTGTATCAAATTCCACTCTTTCAATTAATCTTTGGTCAACTTGGTATAAAATCATAAAAATAATACATTATATTAAATAAGAAAAGCATTTCAGTTTTACATCAACAGGTGTGCTTCAGTCAGTGAATAATATAGGCTTATGTTACATCTACAGGGTGTTAAAAATAACGTTTACAACGTTTCAGGGATAATAGAGGAGGTAAAAACAAATATCTTTTGTAAGTGTCAAAACTTTGGCAGATGCGCCGTTTATTGTATACGTAAGTGTTAGTATAATCCATAAAGAACAAAATCAATTGTCGTTTTAGAGGTGGTGTTCAAACTGCCGTCCATTGAAGGCATTGCACAACTGGTAGACCCTACCTTCGTACTATGGAGTATCTGCAACGCTAAAAGAGCCAACATTGTCTCTAATAACATGTGCAGCTTCAACAACGCGAGCAACTAAGTCTTCTGCCGTATCGATCGGTGTATCATACACAGAACGTTTCACTTCTTCCCACAAAAAAAAATCCAGTGGGGTTAGGTCCGGTGATCGAGGTGGCCACGGTACCGGCCCACCCCTGCCAATCCAACGATCGGGAAATGTAGCTTTTAGGTGGTTCCTGATACGACGATCAAAGTGTGGAGGGGCACCATCATGCTGAAACCATATTCGCTCTCTGATGTTCAATGGGATATTTTCTAAAAGTTGTGGTAGGACGTCGCGTAGAAAAACAAAATAATTACCATCACGGAGACTGTTAGGCAACAGATAAGGTCCTACAAGAGGGTCGTGCACAAACAGAACCAGTGTGTGGTGTGACGGAAGTCAAATCATCTAACTTTCAGGCCATCTAGCGGCAAAACGGCGCATCTGCTTAAGTTTTGTCACTTAGAACAGACGTTTGTTTTTACCTCCTCTATCATCCCTGAAACGTTGTAAACGTTATTTTTTAACACCCTGTATAATTTTCAAAGCACAGTTTTTTTCTTAGTAGGGAAGAATTTAATATATAAGTCACGCAAGATTCGTTGACGAAGCCACTTCCAGTAAATGCTTCACCGTTTATAATTACGTAGTAAAGAAACTCCCAATCTTGGTAATATGAAACGAATATGATTTCACGTAAGAGAAGGTCTTTGTCCAGAGTAGCTGCTGACATGGAATCTTTTACTGCAGTTACATACCAACTTATTCGCCTCTCTCTATTTTTTAAGCCTATCATAAACTCTTACCATTCAATATAGGCCTACTAGACCTACACAAAAATATGTACAGATTCAAATGTACAAGTAAGGTTGTGTTCCTTTCAGCATGTGTCAGTGGTTACCAAGTGTGGGTCGCGATCAGGGTTAAAGCTAGAAAATAAATCATTCCCGCAAAAATGCACAAATGAGAAATTATATTTGTGCAAATTGCGAAATATATATATATTGGTAATGGAAATTATGGGAAATCGGCTGAACGGATTTTAATAAATGGCCCCTCATTTTGAAGCTTGGAACTCAAAGTTTTCAGAAAAATAGTTTTGAGAACTAGCTAATTGCTTTTCAGAACAAAACAAAACACACACTACAGTAAACAATATTACACGAAGGCCATGATCTGCAAGAATGCTGACATATTTAGAGCTCAAATTAAATTGGTTATTAAAAACTTAATTTACTAAAAATGATTTACAGGTTCGATTCTGTGGTGTGTAATTTTCTGGGTACAGCTGTGTATTGGATATTAAAAACTACAAAACTTGAGATGGTTTGATCACATTATTACCATTAGAAATGAAGTATTATTGTAGTTAATGCCATGATATGACTATTTTCCATTAATTATACATGTTAATGCTATATTGATGATATGAAAGTGAAACGTTTTGGGGTTATATAAGTAGATGTAGAGAACAACTTAAATTAGATTTTGATTTCTATATTTTACTGAGTTGCGGGTATATAGTATATATAGTATATGTTACTGAAAGCTATAAAACTTACGTAAGATAATATTATTAAAAATCGAATATTTTTATAGTTATTAATCAAGTGGGGTTGGGTCTTTTTCATATATTTAATGGCGCTGTGGTGTAGATATTTATATGCGTGGTTCTCTTCAGTATTGGCTCGAGAGAGAGTATCTTTCATTATTATGGAAGCAAATAACTTTCAGAATATCTGGTATTCTTCGTTGAAAATAAATCTGAAAAATGTTTATTTGAACGTCTAATGAACTTAGTTTGCAGCATTTGCTGCACAAGCCACTAGTTACATATAATTGTGTAGAATGATAAAATTAAAAAAGCAGGCCTATGCAGAAACAAAAAGTTACGTAATTTGTTTCTTGCAGTTTTATTACTTTCAATCCATCTTACCACACTCTAGATATACATATGTAAGTAAATCTTTAGACGTAGGTATGTTTAGAATCAATACTGCCGAATATACATCACATTAAAACAGGTCTACGTTATTTTATGGGCACTCAAAACATTGAAATTCTTTACGAGTAGGCCCTTCAAGATTTATTGTTAGCAGGGTGCTAACTCTTTCACTGAAAGGCGTTTCTAATTCCAGTTTTTACAAGATTCATGCAACTAAATCCTCGCTCACAATTTACAGTTTGCGATGGAATTATAGACTATTATTACTCAATACCATTTTGATCATTGTCCATGCAATTAGCCTATGCCTAAATCTAAGTATACATATTTTTTGTCTTTTTTTTCGAACAATGTCCTCCTTTTTGAAGTTTTGTGTCCTCTTTTTTATCGATGTGAATCTGGTCACTCTACTCACAAGTGGTGCCTTTTTGGTGTCACTTGTGAAGTTCAGATCTGTCTTCGGACAGTTGACTAAGCACCAACACTTATTTACTTGTTTTTATTACAATAACACTGTTTAACTTAAAACAGGCCCATGGGTCAAGCAAGTTTATCGCCCAGTTAACTTTGGGTCTTGGCCAAAAAAGGTTATGAATAGGGACCGGATTTTTATGTAATTGCATATTATATTCCTTTCAACCTAACCGTATATAAATAACAAATCTTTGCGAATCTTGTAATTACCATTAATATAATCAAATTTGATACTACATATTTTTACATATATACCCCACATTACATATTATGGCTTGATATTACATATCTCTACATATTTAGGGGGTTTATTCATTTTTACTTCTCTAAAAGGGGGAAAAAAACTTCTGTTAGGGAAGTTTACGATTTTAAATACACAGATCTAAAAAGCCTTTTTACCTACCCAAGAAAATATATATTTCGGCACGACACATAAGGTTCTTAGTTCCAGGCAATCAACAGTTTGTAAATGCCTATAGTTTGAGATTTCAGTAGGTACTTTGTTCCTTGCAGGGAGTAGCTAAAATCCATGTGTCCCACATCTCCTCTTATTTTCTCCTAATCCAGTAAAGCGAAACAGTGCTTGCAGTACTGTTGTGTCATTCATTTCACTCAGTTCTCTAGTTTTAGTACTTACAGTATAAAGTGCGAGCGAGTTTATCTACTGCTTTTAATTAACTAAAATGGCCCTGTATCTTCAATCCTAACGACAAAAATAAGGTCATGGATTGCGATGAACGAAGGTTTCACTACAGATGGAAAAATAGTAATGTGTCAAGTGTGCGGTAAAAATTTGGGTGCTCTATGAAATCACAACTGGAGAGTCTTACCTATACTATACCTGCCACATATTGATATTAAATACTTTCATGATTTTATATATTTTGGTATATATTCAGCTTATTTTTCTTACATAAATATGCACATATTTCACACCTTGATATTACATAAAAATCCGGTCCCTAGTTATGAACCCCAACTCTAAGCTGACCCTGCCAGTGAGTTGTATTTTGAGGTGTTTATATTTTGTAACTAGCCGTACCCGTGCGCTCCGCTGCACCCGTTAGAAATAAATATAAAGTAATTACATAATTAAAACAGGACATTTGATCCAGGGAATATTCGTGTTTGATAAAAGGATAAATCGTTTAATATGTTACATAATTTAAATTGTATTTAAATAATTAAAATGCTATCATTTTGGTCCAGAGACCACTCATTTGGTGCAATGATAATTTCTTTAACATGTTTCTTAGTTGTTATTACATGCAACCATAGTTTAATGAACATTGACATAATTTAGATTTAATGTGTAAACTTTATTTTTCTTGCTATATGTTTCCATTGAATTATGGTAATAACTTAATTTTAACCCTTGTTTCTACGTATTCAGTAAATAGCGCTTGGCCCACTATGGTTCTGAACCCTTCAAATAACTTAAATAACTTAAATTATATTATATTACATTACATTACATTACATTACATTATATTATATTATATATTATATTATATTATATTATATAAACAGTGTGTTGATAACGGATGTACTCCGATAAGTAAGTTTTTAATTTGTTATGGAGGCTCTTGAATCTCAGGAGGAACAACTTTTACAACAGCGCAACATAATCTGCTTGGCTCATTACCCAATTTTTTTGCATTGCATTTAATGAATATGTATTTTATGTATTTTAACACGATTCAATTGAGCATAGTTAAAATTTGGATTATAAAATACGGTAATGGAATGCTAAGCTAACATACTATTACTGCATACTAAATCAATACACTCTCGTTGTTCGTTAATTCTCTGAGATTAGGATGAATGTGTACATAAACATTATTTTAAGAAATACAGGAAACGAATTTACAGAATAGCCTATCAAGTTTTCTGTGCATAAGAAGCTATTTTAATCTTACCTGTCCTCAATTCACTCAGAAGTTACTGTAATAACATTATAGCATTATGTTCATCTAGAGAAACTACACTTTCCAATGGTGAAATAATAATTAATTATACAAATCGGTTAATTTAGCTTCCGATATTACTTCATACAAACACAGAAACATTCTCTGTAGGCTATCTTTCATAGCTTTCGATTGTTGCTGTCCAAGGCCCCTTATAGACGAAGTCATTTGTTTTTTAATTCATTACACGGCCTTAGATGGCAGTTATTTTAATTTTAAAACTCATTTATCTCATTAAATATCAGTCCTATCAAAAATTTTCAAGGAATAAAACTTATCGGAAATTATTTTTAAAGAAACGTTTGTTATGTAACATTTTTTCACAAAAATCAATAATAAGCGAGATATTTCGATTTATTTAATTCAGGCCCCCTTATGACCCCCCTTTTAAATAATGTATTTTTAATGCCATATAGCCTATAATCTAAGTTACAACGAACTTAATTATATTCCAATTTTCATCGAAATCGGTTCAGCCATTATCGTGTGAAAAGGTAACAAACATACAGACAGACAGACATACAAACAAAAATTTCAAAAAAGCGATTTTCGGTTTCAGGGTGGTTAATTATATATGTTAGGACCAATTATTTTTGGAAAATCGAAAATTACCAGAAAAATTTCGGCTACAGATTTATTATTAGTATAGATTGGTAATTCTTTGTAACTCTTCCCCTCGTTGTGCGTCCTGCACTATCCGTACAGAGGACGTTACACACAACACCAGAGCAGGCAACCAATTGACAGAAGACATACCACCTATAATCCAACAAAACATACATTCTGAATCTCCTGTATTTGGGAGAAACGACAAAGTGGTATTTGTTCCCCAGAAGCAGCAACCACGTCGCGTCGACAGTGACATTCTAACAGCACGGCATCTAAATCGGAGCGCTCTGTATACGGAGGCCACAACGCGGGGTTTGTTTCCCAGAAGCAGTGGAGCGCGCAGCCCGATAGCATCGCTCAGTCATGCCGCGTCGACAATGTGCGTCTTGTTACAGGCCTTCACGCCGCGCCTGCGCATCCTTCATAACACGTCACGCCGTGTGGGAACTGCCGTTCATCTCAGCGTTTCCCAATTTCCAGGATAAGCTACACGGCTCTAACGTTCTGTGTGTGACTCAATGGTAGCATATCCTGCTACACGTCTGGCGGATCTGGGTTCGATTCCTGGCATGAAGTGAAAATTCATCAATATCATCCTCCCGTCGGAACTAACAATTAGGGATGGGAGATTATTAAAAAATAACTGGTTATCGGTTATGCGGTTATTTTAAAATTAATTTAACCTGAAAGTAGTTAACTGATAAAAAATAATCGGTTTACCGGTTATTTTTTTAACATTTTAAAGTCAATGAAACAAAGTGAAAGGTTATTTGCAATAGAGATCGAATAAAAATTAGCAATCAACTGTAAATAGGGTTGCCAACCCTCCCATATTTCCCGGGACCTTCCGTATTTGTCCCTAATTTTTAAGTCTCCCGGCTCCCGTATTTTCCTTCTCTTTGAGCATTTTTCTCTCTGATTTTTGCATAATGTAAAAATCATTTTTCTAAACATTTGATTTTGTCGTGAATGATGATTGTTTATATGATGAGTTTTGTTGTTCAAGAGATGCATTGAAATATGAAGAGTCCACTGCAAGAATTATGGATGTCATTTGGAATACATTTTGCAGGAGAAGGAATTGAAAGTTTGAAATGCTTAGCGCTGAAAGCTTAACTGTGATTTTCCGATCATTACTGGATAATGACTATCAGGTTAATGCGATATAACTCTCTATGTACATTCTATATGTCTTAAGCTATGCATTGACAGTCTTGGTTCATTTTCGACAAGAAAGTGACATCCATCATTCTTGCAGTGGACTCTTCATATACAATCTTCATAGAAAGTAATGCTTGCCAAGAATGGGTTTTAGTGTTCGGTCGTTTAAAATCAAACCACATTGTTTAGTCAACTGTTCGAAGACAGATCTGAACCTCACAAGTGGTACCAACATGGCATCACTTATGAGGCAACTAGGCCAGGAGAGAATAGGGTATAGTGGCCAGTTCTTTTCCCCTCTCCATTGCATACATCGCCGATTAGCTATATATTACACTAATCAGACTTTGTTAATGTTATTAATTTGAAAAAAAAAACTGGCTAGTTTTGTTCTAAGCTTACCAAGTACCTAGTAATATCCATGTAAAAAGGGCGTTTTACCGCATGAAATATTGGACAGATGTTCGAAACATAAGCACGACACATGTAATCGAATCAGAGCTGAAAACTGCAGTCGACTTCAACTTTTACACGAGACAAAATCTGTCTCAAAATACTCTTAATTTAAGCCTAGCTGTCGAAGTGTAGAATGAACTTGTTTTTTAGTAACTGAACGGAATAATTTGTCAATTTTATATGTCAAATTTTGTCGATTCCTTAATCTCGTATTATCTTAAAAAAAGTTGGCAACCCTGTCAGAAGATAGTTAAAAGAATGTCATTAGATGCTGGAGATTATCAATACGTCCCTAAACAAAACACAAAAAATAATATGAAGTTATAAAATTGTATTTATTTAGTTTACTTAATTTCACATTAGTATTATAGATAAGATAAGTAAAAAAATATAAATTGCATAATTTTTACAATAATCATCTTGTTTATGATACATTTCGAAGGGCAATCTATTTTCCTATAACCAATAAATACTGAAGTCAAAGTTTCTCGCCATTTGAAATACTCAAGTACACGCAGATAAATGAAACAAAAACATAACAAAAAAGATAACAGTGTCGCCAACCAAAATGACAACACAACATTGTTAGGACATTGCGTAATGTCGTGTTGTCGGGATGGCGGAACTGTTATCTGTTATGTTATTTGTTTTGTTGCATTTTTAACATTATTAAATCCGGCGTTCTTGTTGGGATACCCGTTATTATTAACTTGAATCGATGTCGAATTTCATTTCCCCATCTGTGGACAGATTAAGTAAGTAAAGCAGTAACCCATACCCCATCTAGGAATGGCCCATGAGACATTTGATTACATAGTGTACAAAATAATAAAAAGATAGGTTGTTCGACTGGCAATAAACTTTAGATAAACGTAAATTACACTTGACTTGGTGTATATTTTAAAAAATAACCGGTCGTTCACATTAATAATAAGGGGAAGGGCCTACAGGCATGACTAAATATCTGTCAAAATTACTTTTATTTTTAGCCTAAAACACTTAATAGTATTGACTTCATTTAAGTGAAATTTCAAGGTCGTTAGAAAGAAAATAACTGTTTTCACGCCATTTTTAAATACATGTGCTCAAGCTTCTGCGTTGAATATCCAGAGTTCGTTTATTTTACATTTTTCAACATTTAATCACAGTCTACTATATACAGTCACGAAGCTTGAGTTTTGAGGGTGCTAGAAACAATAGACTGTGACGATACTATTTTGCATTGCCTGTATTGAGGCGATATTAGCGATCCTAGTGTTGAGCAACTATCTAATGTTTGCATATTTACTACGTATTGAGCTTCGCGACTGTATATACTAGACTGTAATTTAATATGTAATATCTCAGACAATAATAGAGATAATTGAATAACATTTTCAGAGCATTTTCTCACATTATAGGCGTACATGAATAATTCTGTAAAAGGAAATTGTCAAATCGCAAATTAAAGAATAAGTTGAAAATAGACGTGCAATTTTTTTTCCGTACATAAAAATATAAAAATTAAAATTTCTAAAAATCATCAAACAAAATTGATTAGCAGTCTTTCAGCTTTCATTTAAGACAAGATTTGTGATTCTGTGATACTCTTGAGACCAGATATATATTTTTTACTAGTGGCTTGTGCAGCAAATGCTGCTGCAAACTAAGTTCGTTAGACGTTCAAATAAAAATTTTTCAGATTTATTTTCAATGAAGAATACTTGTCTTTTTGATAGTTATTTGCTTCCATAATAATGAAACATACTCCCTCTGAATGGATTTTTTTTAGGCCAAATACTTTTTCTAGAACCTATCCAACTTCAGTTTTAGAGTTTCAACGCGAAAACGCAAGTATCAATGTCAGGACGATAACAGTAGCTATTTCAGGTCATTGTGGATTGTAGGCAAAAGTTAAAAAATGTCAGGTTTGCTAAGCTTTCGAACAATAGTATTTTCGTATAGCTGCTGCATGTAGAACTTGAAATGTAGAGCGTAAAATCATTATATCCTACTAAGATATCTTGCTGAAATGATCTGGATACTACAAAATTTTCTAGGCCTCTTATTTTATCAGTAAGTAATACCTTTTGATCTTTCCTTAGGAACTGTAATTTTTGCGCTCTCTCGAGCCAATACTGAAGACAATGACACATATCAATATCTACACACACCGCCATTAAGTATATGAAAAAGACCCAACCCCACTGGGTTAATAAGTATAAAAATATTAGATTTTTAATAACAATATTATTATCTTACTTAAGTTTTATAGTTATATATAGCAGCCACTCAGTAAATTATAGAAATGAAGATCTAAATTAAGATATTCTCTACATTTACTTACATAACCTCAAAACGTTTCACTTTCATGTCATCAATATAGCACCAATATTATGTACAATTAATAAAAAATAGATGCATCATGATATTAACTACAATAATATTTAATTTCTAATGGTAATAATATCATCAAACCACCTCAAGTTTCGTAGATTTGAATATCCATTACACAGCTGTACTCAGAAAATTATACACTGCAGAATCAGTTTTTAATAACAAATTGAATTGAGCTCTAAATATGTCGGCAATCCTGCAGGTCATGGCCTTCGTGTAATAGCCTATTGTTTATTGTAGTGCGTGTTTTGTTCTGAAATCCAATCAAGTCGGCCATGATTCAATAAAATTAGTTCTCAAAACTGACAACAGATGGATTTTGGAAAATAGGAAAATTATGTAGGAAAATTGACATTTCACTGAAAACTACTACTTTTCCGAAAAACTTTGGGTTCCAAGCTTCAAAATGAGGGGTTATTTATTAAAATCCATTCAGCCGTTTTCCCGTAATTTCCATTACCAGTTCAAATTTTATATATATATATCCCGTAATTTCCATTACCAGTTCAAATTATATATATATATATATATATATATATAATACTGCATTTTGCATTTTTATGTCTATGCCTGTGCCATAAAGAGCAAAAGAGAAAATGTTGCATTTAAAAGGCTTCATATATTGATACCAAACTATGTTAGAGAAATAGAGACTCTACTAATAATAATATGAGAAAAGAGATTTCCTGTAGGTGTAGGGCCTTCCCCTTAAACATGAGTGTATATTATGTTCAAATTTTGTCGCTTAATGTGCAAGATAGTTATTAGATATGAAGTCGCCAATGTTGTGTCGGGAGATTGTCTGAAGTATAATGTTATGACAGTGGGAACATGATGACAAATTGGTTGGATGATGGCGCATGAGCGGTAGAGCGTCTAGAATCTGCTCCACAGTCATTTTGTTGATCCCAAGTCTCACAAGATCAGCTGGGAAGTGAAATCCGTCTCTTTGATGAAGACCATCGAAGCGAATTTAAATGGCAGCTCCCAGTTTCGCAGAAATGCAAGGCTTACATCCGTCCTAGAAGGATAAGGTCTTGAGAGCAGGGCTCGAACCCGCGCCAGCGTGGCAACTCCGCACGACAGACACTCACTGTGTGAATGTTTACTTCAGTCTCTGCATCGCGACGGGATTTTTTGTGCCCGTAGGGAAATTTTATCCCGTGTATGTCCTCCCATAATGGGTGTCTGTTTTTGTCTACCTTCTGTCTACAAATAAATAAACACGCGGGGCTACTGTAGCCGAGCAGGGCAGGGGCTCCGAGCATCGATAACTGAGCACCATGCCATTCAGCCACCTCACAGATCCAACAGAAAGGAAATGGCTCCAGGGCTTACGCCGTTACGCTGCTTTTTCCGAATTCTTTATAGGCTACTAAGGCAATAGCCTGAGCACACTTGTGATAGAAAATCGACGCTAACAGCATTGAACTATCTAGCTTTTCCAGCTATTTTCTATTTTTAAATAATGAAGATAATTATGAAACGTATTATATTTCACTGAGAGAATCGATAAGAGAATTAAGGGGATTGTACATTGTAGGCCTAATTTAAAAATTTAGCTTTCACGTTTCCACTTCGTTTGGAAGCTCTGCACTGACACTGACTGAGCAAGGCATAACACTGACCTTCCTGCTGACACAAGAAACGTCACTAATGGGCCTATGTGAACGCCATATCTCTGGAAACGTAATCAATTATTGGTAGAAAACTCAGTTGAGATTTTCTATGTTATGGCACTCCCTCAATTATTATACAGGTTGTTTAAAAAGTATCCAATATTTTAGGAGGTGATAGTATGCATCAAAACAAAAAAAAGTCTAATAAACATGGGTCCTACAACACATACTTTCTGAGATCTGAACACTTGTTCATAGGAGGTGCTCAATGAGACGTCCATTCATGGCAATGCATTTTTCTGCCCTACAATACAGCAGACTACCAGATAATCATACCGTAGTTGATGGACTACTGATACGTCGCAAGGAATACTGAAAACAAAAGTTTGGTTGCGGATATGAGCGGGGTTCAGCAGAGATGATGTTGTGAATTTTCGTAATCAGCATGTTTAGACTGATGAAAATCCTCATGCAGTTGAAGAAACAAGGCATCAACACCGATTCTCAATCAACGTATGGGCAACGTTTTTGGTGATAGTTTAAGGGCCATACGTGTTACCACAGAGATTAACTGGGGCTCGTTATCAGGAATTTCTTATTAACGTATTGCCTACCGTCCTGGAGTATGTGCCATGTCAGCCAAGACTACAGATGTGGTTCATGCACGATGGCACACCAGCACATTTTCTCCGCAATGTGCGTGAACACGTGACGCTGACATTTCAGGACCGCTGGATTGATCGGGGAGGCCCCACACCTTTGCGTATTCGTTCCCCAAACCTAAATCCCCCTAGACGTTTGGTTATCAAGAACAACGAGGTCAGTTTCAAAGAGTACGTGATTCCTTATGCCGAAGGGCAGAGGAATGTATTGCCACGAAAGGACGTCACATTGAGCACCTCCTACGAACAAGTGTTCAGATCTCAGAAAGTATGTGTTGTAGGACCCATGTTTATTAGACATTATTTTCTTGTTTTGATGCATACATCTCCTAAAATATTGGATACTAAACACCCTGTATAGAACTGAAACGTGGACACAAAAGAAAAAGATATAAGCAAAACTGAAGCAGCAGAAATATGATTTCTACAAGTAGTTCAAGATAGTACAGGGAAATACATAATAAAAGGTGAAGATATTAGACCAGAAGTACATAAATGTAACCGTACAGGAGCACAAAAACTAACAGATACGAAGCAAATGGAAGTCGCATGTAGAAATACTCACAAAATAGAACGCCATATAACATGTTAAAATACAGGGTGTTTCCGAGGTGGTGTTACAAACTTTCAGGGATGATGGCGAAGGGCACATGTATCAATTTGAGATAAGGAATTCTGGTCCGGAAATGACCGAGTCGAAAGTTACAAGCAAAGATAGTTTTGTGGAAATGAAATAATTTTATTCCTCTGTACACCTTATTTATGCGTATTCATCTGACATTGTTTACGTTGTCTGCTTACAGTATTCCATTCAGTGCGCTGTCTGAGGGATGGGGACAGGAAACTACACTAAAGCAATGCAGATAGCGTAATGTGTAACGGACATGGTCGGTCCTGATATGCACGTCAGTAGACAGCAGTGTGTGTGTACAAGTTGCAGTGTCCAGTCGATCAGTCCTAGTGAAATGGAGGAGTACAGGAGAGCGGAATAAGCAGACCTGATTTTCAAATATGGATGAGCCAATGGGAACAGTAGACGAGCTCACAGATTGTATCGGGGCAAGTACCCACGTAGGAGACATCCGGCCCATACCATTTTTCCACGACTGTTCCAAAGGTTAAGGGAAGGATGGCACGTGGTGCCAAATTACAATTCCAGTTCCACTCAATTATTTTTGCTTATAACTTTCGACTCGGGTCATTTCCGGACCAGGTTTCTGATCTCAAATTGATAGCCTACATGTGCCCTTCGCCATCATCCCTGAAAGTTTGTAACACCATCTCGGAAACACTCTGTATAAGCCATATGGAAGAAGGAGTACTGGAAGGCTAAAGAAAAGATGAATTTGTGAAGCTGTAACGGGCTATAAGGCTAATGCCTGAGAAAGGTGGTGGTGCTGGTGGTGGTGGTTATTCATTTCACCCCAGTAGACTCCCCAGATGTGAGGTCATATAAGGAGCTAGTCGAAGGAACCCCAATCCAATTTTATTGTTTGGACTAGCCAGACATAACAACCGCAGAGCAGGCAAACCTGGTGATAGATTCTGCAAGTAGTTCCGAAACGTTGGTGTTGTCTCAAAATCACTGTTGAATACCCTAGATTCTTCTATTAGTACCTTCTGGAATAGGCCAGCACTTCTTGGAGCTTCATCTGTGGCTGCCAGGGAATGTTTTCGAATAATATCTTACCAATCAGGAATCACAGCCAACGTGAGGATACGCTTGGGAAGTAGGCCTATTTCTCGAGGGCATGTCAAACGTCGGGCTTTTGTGAGCAAGGTGATGAACTCGCTGAAGACCGGTTATTTATTTGAGGCGGACGTCACTTTGAAGCACCGCAGCGCCACTCTTTGAGATGCGGGTGCCGAGTGACTTACGCCAATACCGAGGAAGAGGTCGGAGAGGTGGGAGGAGGTAATTTCAAAAATATACATCACCTCATGGCATGACTTCAAAGCGAGTGGAAACGTTTCTGATATCATTGAAATCTCCTTGCAGGGTTGGCAATGCTCAACACGGACACCGCCCATTGTCGGACAGACCTGAGCGACAACGGCACCTGCGATGAATTCGTTTTTAATATTAACGCTTTTCAATTGTATAACCATGGAGATGAGGGAGCAATGGTGTATTGACTTGCAAACTGAATTATTCTACGACTTTTTAGACGTCACGCAATTTGCTGTATGAATAAAACTTTTTTCTTCATACTTGTATACACTCTTTTATGATCACTGATTAAATGTGAAGTTGAATTAATCTTTCACTGCAAACCCAGCATTCTCCAGTCTTTCCTATTTTCTGCCTTCCTCTTTGTCTCTTCATATGATCCATATATTTTAATGTTGTTTATGCTCGACCATGCCGAAATATAGTAATTATACACCTGGTAGCAGCCCTTTAATGCATGTCATTAAAGTACACCTACTCATTAAAGTACAGGTGTTCAGCCAATGACAAGTCAGCTTACAGGTGTTCAGCCAATGACAAGTCAGCTTTGTACCGTTATAAAACCGCAAGTATCGATTATTCTCGGATTTGCAATCGAAAGAGAATTAGCGAAAAGTCACGGAGGCTGGAAATCCAATACTGTCGCAGAAGGTTATGTTCTGTTACTATAATAATTAGCGTTAATTGTAAATAATACTTACTTACTTACTGGCTTTTAAGGAACTCGTAGGTTCATTGCCGCCATCACATAAGCCCGCCATTGGTCCCTATCCTGAGCAAGATTAATCCAGTCTCTACCATCATATCCTACCTCCCTCAAATCCATTTTAATATTATCTTCCCATCTACGTCTCGGCCTCCCCAAAGGTCTTTTTCCCTCCATCCCCCCCACTAACACTCTATATGCATTTCTGGATTCGCCCATACGTGCTACATGTCCTGCCCATCTCAAACGTCTGGATTTTATGTGCCATGTATTGTGGGTCCCTATCACCACGGCATGGCACGTCCTCAGGTTGCGGATAGAGGAGACGGCCTCCAGATATGGAGGGTAGCTGCGAATATAGAATAAGCAGTCGTGGACAGCCGATAAGGGGTGGTCCTCCAGCTTGGGGGTTGGGCGAAGGGCTAACAACCCATCACCGTAAAAAAACAGCTTGTTACGAAACCTAACAATTGTAAATAATATTCAAATAAATTCAATTTGTCATCTCGTTTTTCAATGTCTAATTTAATTTCAATGTTATATCAAAGTTAATACACTCAGCGACAAAAAAAAACCGGACACTTTAATATTTGCTGGTATTTTGCAAAACGTTATCTTCTCATACAATATTATGGTAGCCATCTCTTGTTATGGAGACGTGTATACATTGTTGATTGTTTTTTGTTTTATAAACAAGCCATTACAACCAAATATTCCAATTTTGCTTTCGGAGTCTCAGCTATAACAATTTTGTCTCAACCATTTTGTGCTTCATTATCGTTATCATTCGTTATTTCTTTATTTTTACATTTTCTGAGTTTAAGTAGGGTTGTAACATTTGTCTTAAAACAAGATGCGACCTGAAGATGTGGTTCGAGCTGTAGCCCTTTACGATGATGGACGCAGTGTACGTTACATTGCAAATGTTATGAATATGGCTAGAAGCACGACCCATGATGCCATAAAACGGTATAGAGAGACCCTAGAATATACCAGAAGACCAGGTTCGGGTCGTCCAAGAGCTACAAATCCAAATGAAGACAGGTATATGGTGTTGAGAGTTCTTAGGGAGCGCAACCTGCCAGCTACTAGTGTAGCCCAGCAATTTGTTAACATGCATGGACGCCCAATTTCGGCCAAAAACAGTTTGAAGGAGGTTGAAAGCAAGTGGACTGATATCAAGTAGACCTGCAACTGGTCCCAGACTTCTCAGGATGCATCGAGTTGAACGACTGCGTTTTGCAAATGATCACAGGGATTGGAGAAATGGACAGTGGAGCTGTGTTCTGTTCACCGATGAGTCCCGTTTCAATCTGTGCTCACCTGATGGACGTGAAAGAGTTTGGAGAAGGAGGGGAGAACGATTTTCACAGTGTTGCATTTCCGAAAATGTGCCGTATGGAGGTGGTGGAGTGATGGTTTGGGCAGGAGTGTGTACGGATGCTCGTACAGAGTTGGTTTTTGTTGAAAATGGAAGACTAACAGCTGATAGGTATAGAAATGAATGTTTGGCTGATCATGTTGTGCCATTTGGCCAATTTGCAGGCGATAATTTTGTTTTAATGCATGATAATGCACGGCCGCATATTGCCCATGCGGTCGGAGATTATCTCCAAGAAGTGGGAATCCATGTTCTTCCATGACCAGCAAGGAGTCCAGACATGAACCCAATTGAACACGTGTTGGACATGCTGGGACGGCGTGTTAAGAATAGACGACCGAGACCAGAATCGTTACAAGAGTTGAGGCGAGCACTTGGCGAAGAATGGGAACTTATTCCTCAAGAAGACATTGCTAACCAAATTGAGAGCATGCCAAGACGTATGGATGCAGTTATTCAAGCCAGAGGGGGTAATACCCGTTACTAAAAAGAGTTTTTAATGTTTAAGGCACCATAAAATGAAAAAAACAGTTAGACCAAACGATGCCATAGTTATACATCCTTTGTAATTTTTTGTAAATTTTCTCATCAGAGATTGTTTTTTTTTTCAAATGTTGTCGTATAAGGTGCTAAATGAAACATTATTTTGTTTAAATGGGTTTTGTTTCATTTTGAAATAATTGGCAACAAAATACAAGCAAATATAGAAGTGTCCGGTTTTTGTTGTCCCTGAGTGTATTTAGTTTACTCTGTAGGTTCTTATACAAGGTCAATATGGACATCTGTTACTCGGAAAAAATCAATACTTTCGCGTCTGCGCACATCTCACAATTTACGAGGTATTGCTCAAGGTCAGATACAAATAAAATGAATAATTTCAAGTTAGAAATATGGTCGAGCATAAAAAGTCGTATGAAACTCGCCTATAATGGTAATTAAGAAGCTCGTATGAAAATTATGAAACTCGCTTGCGCTCGTTTCATAAACATCCGTACTCGCTTCTTAATTACTATCATTATAGGCTCGTTGCACAATGTACTATTATGCTCGACCATGCCGAAATGTAGTAATTATTACACCTGGTAGCAGTCCTTTAATGCATGTCATTAAAGTTCAGGTTTTCGATTATTCTCGGATATGCAATCGAAAGACAACGAGGGAAACGTCACGGAGGCTGGAAACCAATACTGTCGCAGAAAGTTATGTTTTGTTACTATAATAAATAGCGTTAATTGTAAATAATATTCACATAAATTCAATTTGTCATCTCGTTTTTCAATTCTAAATCAATTTCCAGGTTGTATCAAAATTTGTTCATGTTATTCTTTACATTACATCAAGGTCAATGACATTATTTTTCCTCGGAAAAAATCAATACTTTCGCGTCTGCGCACATCTTACAATTCACGAGCTATGCACAAGGTCACTTCCGATCTTCAGTCAGATACAAATAAAATGAACACTTCTGAATAATTTCAAGTTAGAAATATGGTCGAGCATAAAAAGTCGTATGAAACTTGCCTATAATGGTAATTAAGACGCTCGTATTACTATCATTATAGGCTCGTTGCATAATGTACTATTATCATCTGATTTCTTCTGCCCCGAACTCTTCTCCCGTTCACCATTCCTTCTAATGCATCCTTCAGAAAGCAGTTTCTTCTCAACCAGTGACCCAGCCAATTCCTTTTCCTCTTTCTGATCACTTTCAGCATCGTTCTTTCTTCATCCACTATTTCCAACACAGCTTCGTTTCTTATTCTGTCTTTCCACTTCACACGCTCCATTCTTCTCTATATCCACATTTCAAATGCTTCTATTTGCTTCTCTTCACTTTGTCGTAATGTCCATTATTCTGCCCCATACAATGCCACACTCCATATAAAGCACTTCACTATTCTTTTCCTTAGTTCTTTTTCAGAGGTCTGTAGAAGATGCTCCTTTTTCATTTATCATTGCTATCCTCCTTTTGACTATAGCCTACTTAATATTTGTATACACTTTTTAGTTATTTCAAGTATTCATGCTTTTACGACTATTTAACACATTTCTAGTAACTATTTTTAAATAAAAGCCAACATTATCATGTAAAAATTTTTGTATTCCATAGTACCCGACAAATGTATATTTTTTATATTGGTCGTTTTTTACATAACGTAAAATTATGTTATTCAGTTGATGCTATGAAAAACAGTTAAAAAGACGTCAAGCAAATCATAGGCTCATTATATTCACTAATCATTAACTTTGTGTCAGTAGGCCTACTGTTTAGTGACGAGGATATTGTACGAAATGGAAATAATATAAAAATTAGAAATTTATCGTTTGAAGAGGCGGAGAAGTTCAAATATCTTGGAGCAACAGTAACAAATATAAATGACACTCGAGAGGAAATTAAGCACAGAATAAATATGGGAATTATTGTTCGGTTGAGAAGCTTTTATCATCCAGTCTGCTGTCAAAAAATCTGAAATTTATAATTTATAAAACAATTATATTACCGGTTGTTTTTATATTTGTGAAACATAGGTTAAGATTGTTTGAGAATAAGGTGCTTAGGAAAATATTTGGGTCTAAAAGGGATGAAGTTACAGGAAAATGGAGAAAGTTACACAACGCAGAACTGTACGGATTGTATTCTTCACCTGACATAATTAGGGACATTAAATCCAGGTGTTTGAGATGGGCAGGGCATGTAACACGTATGGGAGAATTCAGAAATGCGTATAGAGTGTTAGTTTGGAGGCCGGAGGGAAAAAGACCTTTGGGGAGGCCGAGACGTAGATTGGAGGATAATATTAAAATGGATTTGAGGGATATGATGACTGGATTAATCTTGCTCAGAATAGAGACCAATGGCGGGCTTATGTGAGGGCGGCAATGAACCTTCGGGTTCCTTAAAAGCCAGTAAGTAAGTAAGTAAGTATTGTTTAAATGCTTAAGAAAAACAAAAATGGTATTCCATTATACCTGAAGTTCCTCTATTAAATTTAATTACATTTTAAGCACTCTCAATAATCCGGCTCTCTCGCTAATCCGGCACTCCATTTTGCAAAGAATGGCCGAATTAGCAATAGTCTACTGAATTGCAGACAGATAGTGTGACGTCACTACGAGGTGACACACATCTGGGCGACCTACATGAGCTCCTTGGTCTGACATTCCAGCCTGTGCGGATGTTTGGAGCTCGCCAGTGTTACATTTCCTCGGCGGTGAATCATTCGTCAAAACATGGACATCCTACTAAGCACTATTATGTTATACTGACGTCTCCTCATTCTGGCACAGAACAAGCACTGTCCAGTTCGGGATCTGGACGAAAAGGACGAAAATATGCATGTCTACACTATCTTGGCTTCGAGGACCGGACCAGGACAGATCCTTGCGGTTAGGATTACTTTCTCCCATTCTTCTACACGTATTCGATGATTGTCCAAGTCCGACAGATGATCTGAGTGACACACGGTCAGATAAAATGCAGCATATAAAAAGGGGTCCCGGTTTTGTGGGTATAGTTGCGCCCCGTTCCCTTCAGGTCAGATAAAATGCAGCATATAAAAAGGATCCCTGTTTTGTGGGCATAGTTGCGCCCCGTTCCCTTCAGGTAGAGAAAAGGTCATGGCATAGTTGCGCCCCGATGAAATAGGTAGAGAAAAAGACACTACGGAAACTCGAGCCTCGTAATCAACCAACCTTATTGATTTCTTATTCGATTTAGATTCATTATCGATACCGTTAAAATGAACACCATGAAGTTGTCAGTAGGCCTACTTTATTAACCGACATATTCAAATGAGTGAGCCGTTGGAATATGGAGGCTTAGCAGTCTTGACATTTTATTAGTGATTTTCACACCGTCTGTGGCGTATAATGAGGTTAATTTAAAATGAATGTTAAGTTTAGTGAAAAGGGTGAAGAGTTAATAATTGATAATGGTTCTAAGTTTCAATTTTCGAAACCCTGTACCGTAGGGTTAAGATATCGATGTAGAAACAAAAAATGCAGTTCATTTATTGTGTGTGATCAATAAAAAAGTGTTATTTTAAATAGCAAAATTGATCATACGCTAGGCCTACCTGATTTCAATGCAGCTATCACTGTAATATTTTTAAGTAATTTATTTATTTTATGACAATCACTTTCGTGTGTATTATGTTCATTGGGGTGCAACTATGCCATGTCCCATCTGCTACCTGATTTCTTCGGGGCGCAACTATGCCATGTCCCATCTGCTACCTGATTTCTTCGGGGCGCAACTATGCCATGTCCATCCTGCTACCTGATTTCTTCGGGGCGCAACTATGCCATGTCCATCCTGCTACCTGATTTCTTCGGGGCGCAACTATGCCATGTCCTATCTGCTACCTGATTTCTTCGGGGCGCAATTATGCCATACCTAGGCCTCCCAATTGACCGCGGGGCGCAACTATGCCATACCGCTGACAGGAGGGTCATCCTACCTGAACCTTGACAGTCAGGTCCTATCCTCGGAGGAGTAGTCCTATCTGATACGAGTATTGATTCGATACTTACGATAGATGGTTCGTTCATTCGTAAAAATATGTTTGGTTTCACTTGGACTGGCTTTTCGAGGGTTTGATCTGGGACCGATTCTTCCATTTAGGCTTAACTTGGTCCATTATATAGGCCTAACCTACTTATATGATGATTGTCTCAGTCAGATAGGTGGCCTTCGTGACATTTGTGAATCCGATGCTGGCAGGTGGTCCATCCTGCCCTACGCCTGTCACAGCCAGGTCTCATTCTTAGACATGTACCTGATACGACCCAGGGCTCGGAGCTCCAGTCCCTTCTGCTGGGCCAGGTTCAACTTGAGAGGGGTCCCTAGTAGTGTCCTGCAATGTTCGAACATGAGAGCGGCAACCAAGACATCACAAACTTCGTTTTATTCCATATGAAAAACTAATCGCAAGATATGTGCTAAAATCCTTAAGAGGTTAAAACATGAAGAGATGGGAGTGAAGGACAGCGAATAATTTTATAATAAGGTGGGACAAACACGACAGACCTTCTTCTGCAGAGCGAACATCAGCGAATATCGAACTTCGCCGTACTCAACAAACTTGAACCGAACATAGCGGCTGTGAGGCACGACGCTAGTCCCTAGCCCACCGAAAACCTCTGCTGTAGCCACCCATATCCACACCGCCTTTGTCCACCTCAATTCTCGTTTGACTTGATAAGAACTGTTGAACTTGGGAGACAGTTCGTGTCCGTACTGGAGGAGTCGGGTTCGAGTCCCGCTCGACTGCACGTCGTGAGAGCCAGGCTACAGCCAGACGTTCCCATCGGAGATGCAATGAATGACATTAGCAGCTGCGGCCCGCCGGCGTTGCCACTTCGCGCCCACCACAAGCAACGAACAGGTGGAAGGAGAGTGGGCCAAAGGAGCTGCTTTAGCTCGAATTCAAATCACAAGCTGGTTTCCTCCCACACCGAATGAATATCCTGTCCAGTTTACCTCTGACTGACAGTCTATCTTCAGAAGTCCAGAATTTAAAAATTATATCAGATATGGTGAATGATACGACGCACGTGGGACAGATTGCTCTAGTATTTCGGGTAACAATATTATAGCATTAACACTGTAGCATCACCTCGCTGAATCTGATTAATCGCTAAACAAGAGACTGCTACTTATGTTCCAACGCTTCTTCCAGCTGATGATAATGATGTAGAACTAGTTATTTCTTCTCTCTAAGTATGGGGGATTAGGTATCGACCACTACATATGGAATAATGCAAACCCCTTATTCTTTCTGTATTCTCCTTGATCTACTTGTATTTTCCTTATTCTCCCTGCATTTTCCTTATTGAACTTGCATTTTCCTTGTTATCCTTGTATTCTCCTTGTTCTTCTTGTATTCCCCTTGTACTCCTTCAATTTCCCTTGTAATCCCTGAAGTCCCCCGTACTTCTTGTGTTCCCCTTTTCCTTCTTACAATCTTCTTGTATTCCCCTTGTACTCCTTCAATTTCCCTTGTAATCCCTGAAGTCCCCCGTACTTCTTGTGTTCCCCTTTTCCTTCTTACAATCTTCTTGTATTCCCCTTGTACTCCTTCAATTTCCCTTGTAATCCCTGAAGTCCCCCGTACTTCTTGTGTTCCCCTTTTCCTTCTTACAATCTTCTTGTATTCCCCTTGTACTCCTTCAATTTCCTTGTAATCCCTTCCCCCGTAACAATCTTCTTGTATTCCCCTTGTACTCCTTCAATTTCCCTTGTAATCCCTGAAGTCCCCGTACTTCTTGTGTTCCCCTTTTCCTTCTTACAATCTTCTTGTATTCCCCTTGTACTCCTTCAATTTCCTTGTAATCCCTGAAGTCCCCCGTACTTCTTGTGTTCCCCTTTTCCTTCTTACAATCTTCTTGTATTCCCCTTGTACTCCTTCAATTTCCCTTGTAATCCCTGAAGTCCCCCGTACTTCTTGTGTTCCCCTTTTCCTTCTTACAATCTTCTTGTATTCCCCTTGTACTCCTTCAATTTTCCTTGTAATCCCTGAAGTTCCCTGTACTTCTTGTGTTCCCCTTTTCCTTCTTACAATCTTCTTGTATTCCCCTTGTACTCCTTCAATTTCCCTTGTAATCCCTGAAGTCCCCCGTACTTCTTGTGTTCCCCTTTTCCTTCTTACAATCTTCTTGTATTCCCCTTCTACTCCTTCAATTTCCCTTGTAATCCCTGAAGTCCCCCGTACTTCTTGTGTTCCCCTTTTCCTTCTTACAATCTTCTTGTATTCCCCTTGTACTCCTTCAATTTTCCTTGTAATCCCTGAAGTTCCCTGTACTTCTTGTGTTCCCCTTTTCCTTCTTACAATCTTCTTGTATTCCCCTTGTACTCCTTCAATTTTCCTTGTAATCCCTGAAGTCCCCTGTACTTCTTGTATTCCCCTTTTCCTTCTTGCAATCTTCTTGTATTTCCTTTGTACTCCTCGAATTTCCTTTGTAATCCTTGAATTCCCCTTATTTTCTTGTCTCCCATTTTTCTTGTAATCCCCTTGTACTGCTTGAATTTCCGTTGCAATCCATGAATTTCCCTATAGGCCTACTCCTAAATTCACCTTGTTTTCTTATATTTCTATTTTCCTTGTTATATTCTTCTTGTATTCCCCTTGAATTTCTTGAATTTCCCTGTGCTCCTTGAATTATCTTGTTTTCTTGTATTACCCTTTTCATTCTTGTATTCCCCTTGTACTCCTTCAATCTCCCCTGATATCTTTGAATTCCCCTTGTTTTCGTGTTGTCCCCTTTTCCTTGTACCCTTCTTGTATTCCCATTTTACTTCATTAATTCCCCTTGTATTCGAAATTCCCTTGTAATCCTTTATTTCACCTGTACTCCTTGAATTCACCTTGTTTTTATTCCCTTTTTCCTTGTTATATTCTTCTCGTATTCTACTTGTACTCCTTGAATTTCCCTTGTAATCTTTGAATTCCCCTGCACTCCTTGAAATTCCTCCTTTTTCTTGTATTCCCTTTTCATTCTTGTATTTCCCTTGTACTCTTTGAATTTTCCTTGTAACCTTTCAATTCTCCTGCACTCCTTGATTTGCCCTTGTTTTTTTGTATTCTCCTTTTCATTATTGTATTCCTCTTGTACTCCTTCAATTTCCCTTGTAATCTTTGAATTCCCCTTGTTTTCTTGTTGTCCCATTTTCCTTGCATTCTTCTTGTATTTCCCTTTTACTCCATTAATTCCCCTTGTACTAGAATTTCCTTTGTAATCCTTGAATTCCCCCTGTTTTCCTTGTTTCGCGCGCTTTTCGTCTACAACTCCTACATAAATATGTGCAACATAGAAAGGTGATCGTACCCACACGTAGTTCTACGTAAAAATATACAGTAGAGTAAAACTATGCACCTGTTGATTGTTAATTATGTTCAACGATGCTGTTTGAGTTTTCATCTGCGCTGTTACATGATGCAATTGGTGATAGCAATACTGTATGGTATTTCGGCGACAGGACTCCACAAATATTCACCATGAAATCACTTTCGCATTTTTTTTCCATAGAACTACAGCCACACGAGGGGCCAGAGATTACTCCTACCATCTAGTAGTCAGCTACGTAACTACCAGACGAGATAGGGGAGCTGAAAATTCCCGTAGACGTTATTAATCGGCTTTTCTTTAACTGCACTCATTATTCAGTCCAAGCAGGACTGCAGTCCAGTCCCGAGCCGCGCGGCCTTGAAGCTATAATCTTTTTGCTGTAAGAAAAATCCTAATATAAACAATAGCACGTGACTGAAGTGAGGCTTCATTGGCCGCTGTTTGGCGCCATAGATTCTCAGTACATGTTCCCGCCCACTGTTGTACATTCTGTTTCATGTTAAACATTTCCCGTTACTCGTCAAGTAGGCCTAACCTCACTACTATGCATTCGTTTGCTTAGGAAATATTTACTTTATAATTACTGTAATTAAACCTCACTTAAGTTATTATATACATTTAAGACTATTTCTTTTTCTCCGCTTTTGAGAGGGTTTCCACTCTTATGTTTAATAATCACACACACCGAGGTTGCAGAAGCCATCTTCAGTACCATGTGCTTACGTGAACAACTACGAGCTCAAGTGTGGCCAGCTTGTTACAAGAACAGACTACCTCGGTATTACTGTTGGTATTCATCCGCGTTCATAGTAAATAATAAAATATAAAAGTAGCTTTTCTTTTACATATCGTTTTACATATGAGTGAAGTTATATGTTTCATCGTATTTAACAACTAGAATTCAATTTTTTTATTTTCAAATAATACAAGATGATAGTTTCCAAACACGGACTATATTCTCCTGCGTCGTGTGAGTGTTTCGACTGAGAGCCAATCACGGGATGACAACCACGTGCTTGTGTTTACATTAGGATTTTTCTTACAGCGAAAACAGTATAGAGTCCTGCTCGTCACCCCTAGACCACGCCGGTGGCTCTGATGATTGTCAGAACATTTTTCAAAGTTATTTTAAAATGACGCATCATAAAATTCATACTTGACAATACTCTACAAAGTAAAGGCGTGTTCCAACACGTCATTGAGCAATGAGAAAGATTGGAGATGGACCCCCGGAACTTTACTGTCCTCGGGACTGGAAAGTGATGTGATCAGCATCACCTCCGGCGCCCTTCACCTCCGGAAAAGATCCGGTATCAAGACTGAGTGCACACCGGAGACGTTCTGGAAAACTTTGAGAAGAAGAAAAATCCCGTCTTCACCGGGAGTAGCCTATATCCCTAATAACGCTAACAAAACCAACATATTGGAGTCCGTGAAGTGGATGCAACTGCGTTACGAACGGTTGCTTACAATACAGTCAGCTGGGACTTCTCTGGAATTCTGTCAAACATAAAGTCTGATTCATTATTCCTGGTAATTGGGTTACAGTCAACGATAACGACTGGTAGAAAGATTTTCATATTCCAGATGGGACCTCAAGCTGAATCTTTGCATAATCTACTGTAGGCCTATAGGTATACTTGGAGGAAGACAGTTAAGCATTCTTTTAATTAATAACCCGAATACCATAAGTTACGATCATATGTCATAAACTTAAAAACATCCGCCGTTGTGAAGTAACGGTTAGCATGCCTGACCGAGAACAAGCAGGTCCAAGTTCAAACCCTGGTTGGGACGAGTTTCCTGGATGAGTTCCCCCCCCCCCCAAAACCATTAAGGCCCGATTGCATAAACCATTTAATCTTAGATCAGAGGTTAAATTGATTCTTGTTTCAGCTGAACTTGGAATTTTGTGTTGTATAAAGTCTAATCTGAGATTAATTTGTCTCAAACTAAAGTCAACTTTGACTGAAGAAATTTCTCCGATTAAGTCAGATGATCCACGTTCAGTTATTTCTTTTCTGTTTGAAATATACGAGTGACAGATTGTGCAAATAAAATATCCATTATCTATACTAATAATAAATCTGTAGCCGAAATTTTTCTGGTAATTTTCGATTTTCCAAAAATAATTGGTCCTAACATATGTAATTAACAATCCTGAAACCGAAAATCGCTTTTTTGAAATTTTTGTTTGCATGTATGTCTGTCTGCCTGTATGTTTGTTACCTTTTCACGCGATAATGGCTGAACCGATTTCGATGAAAATTGGAATATAAATTAAGTTCGTTGTAACTTAGATTTTAGGCTATATGGCATTCAAAATACATTATTTAAAAGGGGGGTTATAAGGGGGCCTGAATTAAATAAATCCAAATATCTCGCTTATTATTGATTTTTGTGACAAATATTACATAACAAAAGTTTCTTTACAAATAATTTGCGATAAGTTTTATTGCTTGAAAAATTTTGATAGGACTGATATTTAATGAGATAAATGAGTTTTAAAATTACAATAACAACGCCATCTAAGGCCGTGTAATGAATTAAAAAACAAATGACTTCGTCTATAAGGGGCCTTGGACAGCAACAATCGAAAGCTATGAAAGATAGCCTACAGATAATGTTTCTGCGTTTCTATGAAGTAATATCGGAAGCTAAATTAACCGATTTGTATAATTAATTATTAATTCACCATTGGAAAGTGTAGTTTCTCTAGATGGACATAGACGAGCAATACAAAACATAGACGGCTTCCACTGAAATATTAGCTATCTCTGTATTAAGTGTAATACGTAAAAATTCTTATATCACTCACCAAAAACGAAATATTGCTCCTTGATGTTCTTACTGTTGGTTCAGAAGTATGGTCTTCCGAAATCTGGCGCACATCCGAACAATGGCAGTCAACGTTTTCGTCTTCTGTAAGGCAAAACAAAGGAACGAAATGAAATAGGTCCCAA
This sequence comes from Periplaneta americana, assembly GCA_025594305.2. Taxonomy (NCBI): domain Eukaryota; kingdom Metazoa; phylum Arthropoda; class Insecta; order Blattodea; family Blattidae; genus Periplaneta; species Periplaneta americana. The sequence continues at coordinate 15,869,074 of JAJSOF020000009.1, read as the reverse complement.
ATTTTAATGCCATATGTCACTCAGATACATTCTCATAGCATCAATTTTCAATAGTAGCCTAAATTATGTTTGTGATATAGCTATAGACGTGGCCAATGGGCATCAAGGATAAATCCGCAACAGTTACATGAGCAGACTTCTATATACTTTATGTTCAGCTACGTACTGATCTTAGATACAACCACAGTCTAGTATATACAGTCACGAAGCTTGAGTTGTGACGGTACTAGGAACAATAGACTGTACAGGTACTATTTGAGCGTATTCCGAATCTCACCGGTGAGCAATCCGATGGCATCACGGTGTTCTGAATTCCACCGATGACGTCACTGATGCTCCACCGGTGTCGCACCGGTGCCACCAACTTGCAGAGGTGGTGGCAGTCTCCATCAGCCGCCATCAGTGAATCTGATTGGTTCTTGTATAGGGCGGGAATTAGCAGATGAATAACATCGTGCACTGTTGTGTCATGGCGGTGTGTTCTGCTTTGGTTTTGCTGTATTGTTTGTAATGAGCACAACGTAAAAACAATATGTTAATGGCTTATGAGCGAACATGTCAACGGACCAGTTATTACTACTGGTTCAAGAAATAAGTTGTTTATGCTATCTTTTCTTTGAACGAGATGGGAATACGAATATTTCGCAAAATTTTGCTAGCGTAGCCAGACAACAACTTGTACAGTCGCCATGACAGCATCGATCCTTCCAGCAGTTTTGTTCCTTATTTCGCTGCAACGTGACGTCATTGATGCCACCGGACCGGTGAGATTCGGAATACGCTGTTTCGCATTGTCTGTAATGGGGCGATAGTAGCGATCCTAGTGGTTAGCATCTATGGATGCATATTCCCTACGTATTGAGCTTCGTGACTGTATATACTAGAACGTGATATAACTTTATTCAAAGATCAGGTTCGGAAACCCGATAAACATATTTATTGACTTCATGCATACTCGTACATACAAACAACAGGGGAATTTCGGTTCCCAAGTTGTCTTTGAATAACGATATGTGATTTATTTGTGTGTAGGTTATGAATATTATTTAAATATTACAATATATTCACGCATTGTACCCAGCACGTTTGCTTCGTGCCAAAATATTAACATCTCTAGATGACGTATTCTCCGCTTTTGAAGTTTAAGGAACCGAGCAGCAATGTAAAACCTGCTTATAATTAGAGTTAGTGCCCTAAGGGCCGATTTCACCAACAGTATTTAACTTTAATTGTTACTTAAAGTCTTGAGACTTAAAGGGATAATGCATTTCACCAATACAAATTGGGCTTTAAACTCTCATTAAACTACATTTAAGTTAATTGGTCAATATTTGGCCATTTAAATAACTAATCCTGCATTAACGACAATAATTTTCATCATGGCGAAGAGAATAATGGGCTTGACATTTGAAAATGATGATTTATTACCAAGACGAGCGAAGAAATTTCCGAAAGAGAAGATTACTTTAATAGAATGGACGAAAAAGATTTTCAAATGCAGTTCAGGATGAGTAAAACATCAGCATTGCATATTTTGAATAGTATAGAAGATGGTTTAGAATTTCCAACTGATAGTTAAGTACTTAATAATATTATTTACGTTATACATTTATTGAAGAAACGTTTAATCAATCTTCGGTTGCCTAAAATACGGAAACTAAAGTAATATAAATAACAAATTTATCACGTAGTCCTAATATTACATTTGAAGGCACTGGAATAGCGCAAATCCATGAAGTCTTTTCATTTTGCTTGTTGTTGAAATCTATTTCTACTTATTTCCGACCTTTCGTCTTTTCTTCTAAATTCTGCCCACCCGTCTTTTTGTTTTCGATGATTTTAATATTGTGTTTTGAGGTTACCTCTGTTTATGACGTCATTTTGTTGTAATATAACAAATGAACTCACTTTATAGGTCCCTGCTTACATCAACAATGCACATGGCCTTCGAAATTACAATTTTACTACACGATTCCGAAGGCCGTGATGACTTAATTGAGAATTATATTAATGAACTTCATTTTAAATGCGCATTATTTTGGTGAAATACAAACGAATTAAATATGATTTAGCTTCCGTATTTAAGTTAAATAACAATTAGTTAATTATGGATTAGTAACATGTTGGTGAAATCGGCCCTAACCGTACGACAGAGTGTAAATAAAACTTGTTGCCTGGGCAATTATACACACTCGAATTCTCACATAACAGATTCTATCAATCGAAAGTACCATTCGGTAAGTAGTCCTTAGAACCAGTTGCTCTTTAAATTAATATACACTGCATTTCTTTCTTGTGAGATGAAGTTTGGCAGAGTGAGACAATCTGCAAGGCCTCTCGTTTGAAAAGGAACATAAAATACAGAGTAACTGATACAGTTTACACAAGAAGTCATACGCTACAGAGATATTGACATACAATATACACATCCATTACACATAATGCCGCCATCAAAGTCTTCCGCTCACTAAATTTAATACAAAATATTTGCGACATATTTCTCCCTACACTCTAGAATCTCTGTCGTTCTGTTTACATATTTTTAAGTTACAACCGTATAGCGAAATAAATTCCGAAGTATAAGTGTCTGTTGGACGAATAAAAAAACGGATAATATCGGTAACAGATAATTAAACTTTTATTTCCGTAAATAATAATGAACTGCGCTTCAGTCGGCCTGGATGTAAACAACGGTACAGCTCAGCTTCAATGTTGCTTGCACTTCACAGCCATGAGTTCGATGCATTCTATAATGTGTCGATACTTCTTTACTGATTTGATGTTCAATAATGTTTGAAGGGGAGGTATATTAAACTTGCGTCGTAAAAGAGTCACACTCTATGCTAGAGCTAGAATAAATTCCGACGGGAGTACGAAAACCATTGACAAAAAATAAAATACATCGATAGACAGATAGGCAGGTAGCCAAACAAGCAAACAGACAGTCAGACAGATAAGTGGATGGATACACACGCATGCACTTTTGATTAAACTAAACTCAACAACGCAGCGCTTTCAGAGAACCCAATATAGCGCTACGTAATATTGTGACGGAAGGCTAGCCTCGTTCCGTACGGAGATGTAGCGAATCGATATCCCCTCCCCTGTCCCCCTTCAAGCTTACGAGTCAAGGTCGTAGCCATGCCTTTAGAGGCTTTTTTTCCTTAAAGAGTTAGGTACAGCTTACAGCAGTAAAATTTTGAGAAATATTCAACATTTTTTTCCTCCATTACTGTATCTTGTACAATAATGAAAATTGGTATGTATAAACCACTGTCCTTCTGCTATATGAAAAAAATATTTTTACGATTTAAAACATATTATATATATATATATATTTTTTTTTTCAAAATTCAAAATGTTGGCAGTTCACTGTGCAGTGATGAAGCGTTTCCCTCATAACTCAAAACTTGTTAACTTTTCCACATTCTCTTCTTTTATTTTATTGCTGAAACTCATGTTTACAATATCATGCTCTTTAAACTACATTCCTCAATAAATAATATTTTGTTTTACTTTGTGTAATAGAAATACTGATATTTGACCATTTCTTAAAATTAATTTATTTTTTATCAGACAATCTATCAAAGGTAGAGGAGTGATTTATTTTATTGGGTTATGTTACGACGCTGTATCAATAACTAGGTTATTTAGCGTCTGAATAATATGAAGGTGATAATGCCGGTGAAATGAGTCCGGGGTCCAGCACCGAAAGTTACCCAGCATTTGCTCGTATTGGGTTGAGGAAAAACCCCGGGAAAAACCTCAACAGGTAACTTGCCCCGATCGGGATTCGAACCCGGGCCACCTGGTTTCGCAGCCAGACGCGCTGACCGTTACTCCACAGGTGTGGACGGTAGAGGAGTGATCTTGCATCATATTGTAGATATGGCATGCATAAATACACATAAAAAAATTCACCACAGAATGTTTAATAGTTTTTTAGTTACGTGGGAGATGCATCGTCGCTGCACAGTGAACTGAATTCTGGGGGAGAAAAATTTAAATAATTTTTTTTAATCGTAAAATTAATTTTTTTTCATATAGCAAAAGGACAGTGTTTTACACATACTAATTTTCATTATTGTACAAGATACAGTAATGGAGGAAAAAAATGTTGAATATTTCCAAAAGTTTATTGCTGTAAGCTGTACCTAAGCCTATAAGCCTGGCTGCTCGCACCGCTCTCTCCATACTGGAATGACTGCCAACAGTGAATTTAATATAGGCCTATGGCAGGATCGGACTACAACCAAGTGTTACAATATATCGTTATTACAAACTTAAAGGCCTATTGTTACTAGGAATAATAACTCAAATTTTTTGGGTAGGCTAAGCTTCAAAAGCCTTTTAATAGCTTCGCCACTGGTCACCATATTTCAAAGTTCAAACGAGATGCTCCTAATAATCAGCCATTCAACGTAACAGCAAGACTTGGTTCTCAGCTCATACCTCCTCTGTTTTGACCATTTTATATCAGTGGACTCCCAAGCGTTTCTAATGAAACAGGGGAGCGAGTGAGTGGGGTACTGAAAAACCACGTTTGACAGTGCAATATGAACGAGATTCTCCAAAAGTGAATGTGTTTGCTGCAGTGTCTGAATCAAAGATGTATGGCGCCCTATTTTTTTTTTTTTTTTTTTTTTTTTTTTTTTTCACGGAGACTCGGTATATCATTCTTCAACATGCTGCAGCAATGATTGTTTCCTCAAGTGACTGAGGATACCAATAACTTTATATTTCAACTTGATATGGTCCCGCCCAATTTTCACACTGAAGTACGTCGCTACCCGACCATAGAACTCCCACGCCGTTAGATTGGACGATGCGCTGAAGGTGACTTAGCGTTCTTACAGTGGCCTCCTAGATCCCCGACTTAACGGCTTGTGATTTTTTTCTTTGGGGTGTGTAAAAGACATAGTGTACGTGCCACCACTACCAGCAACTTTGATTGAACTCAAGGATCGCATTACATATGAAGAGCTTGCGGGAAAAACGATGAATGTCACATTTCTGTTAAGGATTAGATAATGATCTAATTGAGTCTATAACTGCAAGATGTAGTGCTGTTTCTATAGAAAATAAAGGAAAAGATTACTGTATTCGTGATGATAATTCTCCTTTTTACCATTTTTCATAAGAACATCATTAAATTTCGCAGTGATCCATTGAATTAGATAGTGACATCAACCTTAAGAAAACTGTGACATTCATCGTTTTTCCCGCAAACTCTTCATATGCTACTGCGTGTATGGGACGAATTTCAAAACCACCGGCGTAGCTCAGTCGGCTAAGGCGCTTGCCTGCCGATCCGAAGTTGCGTTCGGGTGTGGGTTCGATTCCCGCTTGGGCTGATTACCTGGTTGAGTTTTTTCCGAGGTTTTCCACAACCATAAGGCAAATGTCAGGTAATCTATGGCGAATCCTCGGCCTTATCTCGCCAAATATCATCTTACTATCAGCAATCCCATCGACGCTAAATAACCTCGTAGTTGATACAGTGTCGTTAAATAACCAAGTAAAATAAAAATAAAAAAAAAAGAACTTCAATATCGCATCAATGTGTGTCGTGTAACGAAAGGAAGCTACATCGAACATTTGTGAAGATGTGTCCGAAACATGGACAGTTTCTGTTTATTTTGATGTATCATACATTATTCTGTTATATTTTTCTTTATTCGGCAGCTTAAAACCTAACAAATCATTTGTAATTGCCCTATAGAAAGGTAATCTTGCTCTTGTAAGTTGGTGCCTATGTTGAAGAGAATAAGTAAAAGTCATGGCAGACCTATCCCAGAGGGATTTCCATCAATACTTCAGTACTTCTATGATGGAAAAGAGTTATTAAAAACTGAAATGTACCAATGGCGTAGCGTCAATGTAAGCTAAAAAGCTCAGCTTCCCCAGTTAATAATAATTGCATAATAAACCTGCAGTTTATAAACAAAATTATTTATTAATTTTAATAAAATTTATATTTATGCGTTAAATATTGTGATGCGGCAGCTCAGGATGATTCGTGATGCAGCAGTAAACAAAAAGTCTGCACACACCAGCTTCCAAGCAGACTGCACTCCTGTGTAACGCACCCCGCAGATTTTTCATCCCTTTCTAACTAAACTACCCTGGTCGCAAGGCTCGCAAGAAGCTAGCTTTTACATTGAAAATAATTTAGTTTCCGAGTTATCCCTTTTCGTCGGTTGTGTTCAGTTGAAGTGTTAGTGTGCATTGTGTCTGATATAATAAATAATGAGTGAAATAACAGTTCCTGACACCGATTTACTTGAATTTTTAGGACAATAATTCTATTATCAAGACTGACTTATGAACAAAAGTGTGATCTAAAAAAACAAATGACCGACTCCCTTGCTCTCAATCAATGATGCATACTTACGTAATGATACTAATACTGTATCCTATCTATTGAACGTTAATATTGTGATTTCTCTGTGAGCTAATGTTATACGTATAGTGTCTATTTGTTAGAAATATGTGTAAACCGTGAAATCATATTTTACTACGTACCATTTGAGGTCATGCCTTATTGGTGTTACTTACGAGGTTCCAACCAATCTTCGACTACTGACTTGACATTGACTACTATTTATTTTAAGACTATATTTTTATAATACGTTTTCTCATATGTACATGAAAGACAACTTGAGTTAGCTTCCCCTGTTCAAAATTTCATGCTACGCCACTGAAATGTACTTACTAAAACAAAACACATACTGAAACCTCTCAATCACAATTCTGAATTTTGTCGTACAACTAATCTTCTTTCTCTCTTTTTCAGACTCTCGCAGCCATCTTGTGCGCCGTCCGAAAACAAGAGAGCAACGAAAATGACGGGAGGCAAGATTTAACAATAATACCGTCGCAAGTGACAGAAGACAATCGTTTAAGTGAAATAAAGGACACAAACAATTTACATTATGACTGAAATATTTGTATAATTTATTAGATCTATAGCAGTTTAGGTTAGGTTAGGTTAGGTTAGGTTAGCTAATGTTGTATTGTCTCATCGGATACAATAAACAACAAGCGAGACAAGCTGAAAGTGGAAAACAGCATTGTGCATCTGTTCTGAGTGTCTGTTGCTCCTGTATTTACCCAGTCCGAGAAAAGTTTTCTTGCAATGTGCAAGAAAGATATAAGAATGTGGAATTTATAAGTGTAAGTACGCACGTTTCAAGATTTAATTACCAGAATATTCAAGATCGCAATAGAGTCTAAGATCTTCACATGTATTTTTAACAAATCTGCGCATTTTGTTTTAAAAATAAAACCAACACTTCTGAATGATAATTTTGGTTTCCAATATATATATATATATATATATATATATATATATATATAATTTGAACTGGTAATGGAAATTAGGGAAAACGGCTGAACGGATTTTAATAAATGGCCCCTCATTTTGAAGCTTGGAACCCAAAGTTTTTCGGAAAAAAAAGTATTTTTCAGTGAAATGTCAATTTTCCTACATAATTTTCCTATTTTCCAAAATCCATCTGTCGTCAGTTTTGAGAACTAGCTAATTGCATTCAGGAGAAGCGAAGCGAGCATCAAGTCGGCCGTGTTGCATTTCAGAATAAAACAAAACAGTAAACAATATTACACGAAGGCCATGATCTGCAAGAATGCTGACATATTTAGAGCTCAAATTAAACTGGTTATTAAAAACTTAACTTACTAAAAATAATTTACAGGTTCGATTCTGTGGTGTATAATTTTCTGGGTACAGCTGTGTATTGGATATTAAAAACTACAAAACTTGAGGTGGTTTGATGACATTATTATTAGAAATGAAATATTATTGTAGTTAATGCCGTGATGTGGCTATTTTTCATTAATTATACATATTAATGCTATATTGATGATATGAAAGTGAAACGTTTTGGAGTTATATAAGTAGATGTAGAGAATAACTTAAATTAGATTTTGATTTCTATATTTTACTGAGTGGCGGCTATATAGTATATATAGTAAATGTTACTGAAAGCTATAAAACTTACGTAAGATAATAATATTATTAAAAATCAAATATTTTTATAGTTATTAATCAAGTGGGGTTGGGTCTTTTTCATATATTTAATGGCGGTGTGGTGTAGATATTTATATGCGTGGTTCTCTTCAGTATTGGCTCGAGAGAGAGCATCTTTCATTATTATAGAAGCAAATAACTTTCAGAATGTCTGGTATTCTTCATTGAAAATAAATCTGAAAAATGTTTATTTGAACGTCTAATGAACTTAGTTTGCAGCATTTGCTGCACAAGCCACTAGTTATATTGAAACTTAACATATCGAACATTTTGGAACCACTTTCAAGGTCCAGTATCAAGACCTGGAGAGAAGTTACTGTCCTGGAAACGTTAAGCATGGCTGGACCAGTTGTTTGGGATTGGGTATTTATTTTAACGCATGTCTTCCACACCTTTTGAGGTTGCTATATGACAAGGAATAATGGAAATAAGATTAAAATGGAATAAAACATGATAAGAAATCAAGAATTTTATAATGGCTTCAATATTTTCACAAGTAGTCACAGAAACAGATCTTGGAACACGGTTTTCACCTCTGATCACAGTTCTTCCTCTCTTAAACTCCAAAACAATTTTTTTGTTCTGGAACGGTGATTATTGGGACCGGATTTTTATGTAGTATCAAGGTGTGAAATATGTACATATTTATGTAAGAAAAATAAGCTGAATATATACCAAAATATGTAAAATCGTGAAAATATTTAATATCAATATCTGCGCTGATTTGTATTGTTAAGTCTAGATATTTGTAGTCTGGTATAATTTTTAATTTTCTGTTCTCCATGACGATTTCTACTGTTTCTGGTGCTCTTCCGCCGTTCCTGAGTATCATCATTTCCGTCTTGTCCACATTTACTGTATATCAAATTTGTTTTTATTGCACTATTTTTACCATGATGTTTATTCCTTTTGTTCACTCATATTTACAGTGGGCGGTAAGGGGTGAGTGCCTCTTTTACTTCTTGGAACTAAGATGTTATGTTTCGTCCCGAAATATATCCTTTCTCGGATAGGTAAAAAGGCTTTTTAAATCTGTGTATTTCAAATGCAAACTTCCCCAGCAGAAGTTTTCTTTTTCCTTTTAAAGAAGGAAAAATGAATAAAACCCAAAAATATGAAGATTTATGTAATACCAAGCCATAATGTGTAACGTGGAGTAAATATGTAAAAATATGTAGTATCAAATTTTAATATATTAATGGTAATTACAAGATTCGCAAAGATTTGTTATTTATATACGGTTAGGTTGAAAGAAATATAATAGTAATTACATAGAAATCCGGTCCCTAGTGATTATCCCATAATTTATCCACCATTCTTTCTTATTCCTACTTTTCTACGCAAGGGCAGGTCTTTCACTGCAAACTCAACATTCTCCAATCTTTCCTATTTTCTGCCTTCCTCTTTGTCTCATATGATCCATATATCTTAATGTCTCTATCATCTGATATCTTTTTCTGCCCCGAATTCTTCTCCAGTGCATTCTTCAGTATGCAATTTCTTCTTAGTTACTGATTCAGCCAATTTCTTCTTCTCTTTCTTGATCAGTTTCAGCATCATTCTTTCTTCACCCACTCTTTCCAGCACGACTTCATTTCTTATTCTGTCTGTCCATTTCACACGCTCCATTCTTCTCCATATCGACATTTCAAATGCTTCTATTCGTTCCTCTTCACTTCGTCGTAATGCCATGTTTCTGCATAATACAATGCTACACTCCACACAAAGCATTTCATTAGTCTCTTCCTTAGTTCTATTTCCTGAGTTCCGCAGGAGACGCTCTTTTTTATTAAGTGCTTTCTTTGGCATTGCTATCCAACTTTTTTACTTTCTGGCAGCAGCTTATGTTATTGTTTGTAGTACACCCAAAGTATTTGAAGCTTTCCACTAGCTCTACTGCCTATTTTCGAATTCGCAAAATTATCTTATTTACTTTTCTTCCTTCGGCCATGCTCTTCGTCTTGTTTGCATTTATCTTCATCCCATACTCCTCACAGCTGTCATTTAGCTCCAGTAGCATACCTCTTACTATTATCTCTTCTTCTGCTAACAACGCTATATCACCAGGAAATCTTGTACATTTTATTCTTCATCTTACTACATATCGGTGACTTACGTTTTTCTCAGGATGCCTCTCGTTGAAAGCTCTAGCAATTCTACGAGCACAATGGTTTTCAGCTCCATAAGTAAATATGATTTCTGTTCTCTCTTGAAGGATATGCACCATTTTACAATAATTAAATACACGAACACAACTATTACAAGAAATGTACAATGATATTTTTAGCTTCCGCTCTAATCAACAGTAACAACAATCGATGTTACCAGGCAAAGATGTAAAACAAAAGGTGTGAAGTAAATGAATGAGTTGTATAAACAATTGAATGCTCTTTCATATTTAAGTATAAAAATATAGGGGTACCAATTGAAATATCTAAATTGACGTGTGTTTTTGTTTAAATTGTATTCAATTTAAATAATTAGTTATTTAGACTGGGAAGTTTTGAAATGAAAACCCTGTATAATGGAAGTCAAAGAAATAATTATGGGATCGCTTAACATTCGATTTGTAGTTAGAGAAAATCTTCGGAAAAACTCTACCAGATAATCAACTTACGCGAGATTCGTACCCATGCCTCTTGGAGCACGAATTGAGTCCAATAATACCTAAGCTACACAGATGCTTTTATGAAATCATCCCAAAGAAATCATTTAACGAGATCCAAGACTATCCCAGTTAAAGAGATAACGAGAGGCATACTGTCATTTCTATGGAATGACGTGGAATAATCACCCATCCCTCATACTGTCATACGTCATTGCATAAGACAATCGAAGTGAAAAACTACCCACTATAATGGTCTTCAGAAGTCTCAGGTTTCGTTCTACTGTGCTGACATATTTCTTATTTTGGTTCCGACAGCTGGCGAAGAAATAAGTAGAGGGTGTACAGTGTTGCTAGTTTTGGCCACCCCTTAAATACGAGAGCGTATACACTGGCCTGAAAGAGTTTGAACATTGCATATTGCTATAGTAACCTTCCTTTCTTTCCAGCTATCTTCCTATACATATCAATAGGTTATTCTTTGAGATATTTCAAACAAAAAAGTTTAATGCTATTTTGCTCGTTTTTGCTTCCTTTTCGAGATAAACAAATTTGTTATATCAAACATGTCATAGCGTGTTTTTGGAAAGCCATTGATTTAATTCCCAATATGCTCAGTCAATTTAATAGAGTAGAGTATTATGATAATAAATGACTGAAATAATTTTAGCTTTGTCCTTTAAATGTGCAGAAATTTGGTCCGAATAATGTAACATTGTAAAATTCCTTTTCAGAACGGAAAGTTACATTATTCGGACCAAATTTCTGCACGTTTAAAGGACGAAACTAAATTTTTTTCTATCATTTATTATTAAGGAGACACTCCACTAAAAATGGCGCCAACTTTTTTCCTACAAAATAAATGCAAAGAAACATGCAGCTACCTCATAAATATTTGCAGTAAAAAATTCACCCGGACTGATTAATATTTTGAATAAAAAGTTGGTGTTGAATCAAGAAAAATAGGCTTACGGTAAAATGGATTTGAAAGTAAAATGAATATCTATGTAACACATACATATCAAAATTCTCTTCCGCTACATTCATCTAGTAACTTCAGGGAGCCAGCTTTAGAAAAAAAAGTTACTAGATTTGTACTTACAAATTTGTAAAAAAATAATTCTTTGATGAAAAAGTAATTTTGACAGCTCTTTAAATGCCACGTCCCCTTACAGCCTTAATTGAGGACGTAGCTGCAATAAGGGCCCATAACCCCATAGGCTCTTTTTCCGGAGAATGCATAAATCGATTCTCCGTAGCTTCTTTGTTATATCCACAAAGTTTCGTTGAGAAATGTTGAACAATAATGCTGATAAACCTGTTTATTTTAATATATTTTATATGCCCTGCATTGTTTTTAAAAATTTTAACTATGTATCTCAAAACAGCATTTTGGAGTGTGGGCCCTTATTGCAGCTACGTCCTCAATTTAAAAAAACATTTTTAACATATATGTAATCAGAATTGAACTAAATCCATTTGGGGTATGACAATATACATTCTAAAGACGTTAAATAGCCAATATTTTTTTTTTTCGAAAATGCTCATAATTTTCAGTGGAGTCTCACCTTAACATACAGTGCTTTCTTAAATTGACTGAACATATAGGGAATTCAATCGATGGCTTTCCCAAAACACGCTATGAAATGTTTCATATAACACATTTTTGTCTCGAAAAGGATGCAAAAACGAGCAAAACTCTATTAAACTTTTTTCTTTGAAATATCTAAAAGAATAACTCCCTGAAATTAGTAACATTATTTATAGTTCACCCTGTATAGCCTACTTGCCTCAATATGCATGAATTTCGATATTAAAATTTATAATTTTTAGCTCAATTTTCGGGTCTTTATTTGCACGCTTTCTTTCATGTTACACTTTGCAGAATTGCCAACACAGAGCAGATACGGTGATATTACTATCCGTCACTGCTGGTAATAGATTGTAAAACAATAGTGAACAGATACCAAACATGCTGGCATATGCAAATCAATCTTACAGCAACACCACCACTAAATCTAATATACCTTATTTTATTTCAAGGAGTGCAGTTCGGTGGCTCCTTTGAACACTCACTTACAGATTTATGACTTCCTACACAAACAATTCTGACAATTGCATCCTGTCCCCTCATCCCAACATTGCACAGTTGCCACAATCCTGATGATCCTCGAAAATTATGCAGTGAAACTGACGGGATTCTTGGAATTCGGAAAAGATGCGACAACTCTGCCTCCACGTGGATTTGACGGGAGACTGTCAATTCTTCTGAACGAAGGTTGTGATTGGTTACTGACAGGAGGAGACAAGATTTCCGTCACAGTAAGGAAGACATTTATTTATGACAACCATTTAGTAGGGGGCAGTAGAAGGTCTGTCGGCAAAGTCCTTTCTATGAAACTGCACTCCATGAAATAAAATAAGGTATACCGTGGCTAACGAGAAAGACAGGCTTCGGCACGAATCGAATCACGTGATTATCATGCTCTAGTCATGGCCATCTTGACAATCGCATAATATAAATACATGTTCAGAGTTCTAAAAAAACAAAGGCATAAGCTATATTAAACTCATGTTAAATTTACATTTATATTGTTCAATGTTGGTCATGTTATGACTAAGAATGTGACGTCGCGCCGTAGGCTTCGGCACGAATCGGAGTCACGTGATTATCACGGTTCAGTCATGGCCATCTTAACAATCGCCTAATATAAATACATGTTCAGTATATTCAGTATTGTACAGTCAGAGCACACAACATTGTGAAATTGACAAAGTCAATAAGAAGTAGACAACAAAACAATAAAATCAATTCAAAAACTCTCAGCAACGTTGACATTAAAAAACTCATTAATTTCATAAAATGGTTTGTTGATTAACCAACCAGAGACAAGTCTGTTAAAAGACTTCCTTTCCAGATTAAAAAGATATCTCGGAAATTTATTTGCTATTTTTAACGACATAATAAAATAATTAGTCATTGTTTTAGTCAGCCTACACTTAGGTATGTCATAAAGGTCACGGTTTCTGGTGTTGTATAGGTGAACATCATTCCTATGTGTCAACATATGTGAATTTTCTTTGACGAAATTTAGGGCTTGATAAATATACAGTGATGTTACAGTCATAATTTTTTCATTTACAAATAACGGTCTGCAGTGTGCCTTCATTGGTGAATTAGTAATAATTCTAATAGCTTTTTTTTGTAACATAAGTACCTTATTAGTATGATAACTATTACCCTATAAAAGTAGTCCATAAGAAGGTATACTATGAAAATAAGAAAAATAGACAACTCTAATGTAATTCTTCGGAACATACATTTTCAAATTTCGCAGAAGAAATATTACTCTTGACAATTTTTTACAAACAGACTCAACATGGTCTGCCCAAGTAAGTGTGCTGTCCACCGTAATACCAAGAAGTTTAAAATTATTATTTTCCATGACTGTACTACTAAACAACAAAGATGCAGTTTTACTTTCATTTAAAATAAATTTATTAGAACTAAACCATTTCTTGGCTGTATTAAAAACGGAATTACTAAGAGTTTTCAATTCATTAATATTACTATGACTTGTCAAGAAAGTGGCGTCATCAGCGAATACCACAGAATAAGCAGAGACATTGCACATCAAATCTTTAACCATTATTAAAAATAGGATAGGACCCAACACTGATCCTTGAGGCACACCATACTTTACATTCATGAGCTTAGATTTATTGCCATCAATGAAGACGCACTGCTGACGGTTACTAAAATAAGACACAAATAATTTTAATTCATTACCTCAAGTTCTAAAAAAAAAAAACAAAGGAATAAGCTATATTGAACTCATGTTAAATTTGCGTTTATATTGTTCAATGTTGGTCATGTTATGACTAAGAACGTGACGTCGCGTCGTAGGCTTCGGCACGAATCGGAGTCACGTGATTATCAGAGTTCAGTCATGGCCATCTTAACAATCGCCTAATATAAATACATGTTCAAAGTTCTAAAAAAACAAAGGAATTGCTATATAAACTCTTGTTAAACGTGCATTTATATACAAACTAGTTCAATGTTGGCCATATTATTATGACTAAGAATGTGACGTTGCGCCGTAGCCTGCGATCTAATACAAACCTGAATCAATAAAGAAAAGAAACATATTAAAATAAATGAACACATAATGAACCGTAACCTGCAAGCTTCAACAGACTGCACCAGCTACAATTTTATTGAACCATAAACTGGTGTCTCTACATGCACAAACGCGTAGAATGTAATTGAGTGCAAATTACGTTTTAACACAATTTGTGACAGAACTCGAGGAATGTAGTTGTTTAATGTTTCGTTAACGCTCTTAAAAATCTTTCGAAATCAATTTAATGTATCATGTATATCTTTATATATTAATGTACACCATAATGAATCTTATTACAATTTTAGGAATTGTCACCACAGAAATTCAGACTAATTTGTTGAATAATACCACTGTTTCAGCCAACACATAACTAGGATTGAATATACAAGTTTGTTTATTGGTTTAGGGTGACAAGCTATCATCAACAAAATTTTCACATGATTCGAGTAAATCTTTCTAAAGTTGCTGGGTTATATACACAGACTGGATTTCGTAACCTCATTCTTCTTTGAGAAGAAAAACGGACAAGAAAGGGACAAACGTAACAGAGTGTTGACAAATTGTCAAGTATTGTAAATACAGTGTCTAAACAAACGTAAAGGCTTTTATTTATGTGCCGGGCCAAAAGAAATTCGTGCAGTAAGGAAATATAAACATGACAGCAGACTTATATGAAGGACATCTGAAAATTATCTTCATAACTGTTGCGCAATCTATTGCAGAGACAGCTGAGTGCAGAATAACAAACTGATAGACATATTTATCTGGCAAAGATCTGCGGCGACACTGTCGCACTTACCCTGAAATGATTTGAAAAAATATTCATATTTTCATCAAGATAGGTCTACAGATTTTAACGAGAACGGAAACAATAAGCATTCATAACTTAGCTAAATAAGCGCGAAAATGCTGCTGTCTTTATGACTAATGACAGGGCCTACAACAATTGAATCATCACACACCGAAAGAGTCCAACTCCAAGATAAAAAAAAAAAACAAATCAGGAGTTTTTTTTTTAAATATAAGATATCGGATTAGGAGTTTCTTTTTATTTTACTCTGACTATTTCGTTCATATAACGTCATTCCATTTTCGACCAATGAAGTGTAATGAAATTTTGAATTCCAACCAATCACAGTCACACTTTGCGATAATTTTTGCAGCTAGATTTATCGCTATCAATTTATCGCATGGTCGTTCATTTGTTTAGTCGTTGTCGCCAACTGTTTCCCCGTAAATTGATGATCATGAATACATTAAGGTGCAACTACAAGGTTAAACTTTTCTTTCAACTTTAAAGCAATGAATGCAAGATTGATATTTAATATTAATTAATATATTTAGGCAGTGAAGACGACGTTCAAAACGGCGCACCATGTAGACACAAAATCTTCATGCAACTTAATTGAACGTACCTTTTAAACTTGATTCTTTCAATATTCTTTCCAGATTGCACGCATACGCGATTGGAATATTGAACTGTGTAGATGCAGTTTTAGTTCCGTTACACACTACAGCGAGAATGCGTTTGTCGAGCTATAAAAAATGCTTTCCTGTAGCACTGAGTAAGTCGAAATAAGGCACAGCTGACATTGGTTCTGTTCCCACAGGTAATTTAAAATATAATTTAGCCTATAAAATTTGTATTTTGTGAATGAAATTAAACAATTAATAGAAAGTCAGATGTTCGTAACATCATCGCATATCAAACCTAAACATCTACATCTTCATCTTCTAATTTCATGTCTATTGTAGGCTATCTGAAAAAAATTACATTCTTTCATTCAGATTTGATAACTGCGTTTTCAACAATTCTTCATTTAATTAATGTATTAATCAGGTTACTGTAACTATATTATAAAATTGTAAATTAAACTGTGATTTCAGCAGATAATGAAAATGTGTTTATGTTATAATAATAAGAGAAAAGTGCAGTACATGTAATTAACATTGTTAAACCTGTATTTCGCAATTGGCATTACTGAATAATAACATCGAATTTCTTTATTGCAGTAATCGATATTCATCTATTTCAACTTCACAATGTCTGAATAGGTTAAGTATTCGTAAATATACAATTATTAATATTTTGTGACCGAATTTTAGGGATATATTATTTACATTTTTATTTTATTCACGAAATAGTCAAAACTAATGTCACTCGAGGTGTGAGATAAATCCACGAGCGAAATAACCTATAATCACAATTTTCGTGTGGAGTCGGGTTATTTTGACTCAGGAAAATATGTTTCAGGTGGAGTTAGGGCTTTTTCATTAGGAATAGGTGTCTAGCATTACAGACTGATAGCAAAATAACAAAAATCGAATAAATATGGATTTGTGGCTTTTTTGCATTATGAATTAAACCAGGTTTTTCGACCTTTTAACATGTGGCACAGTAAAGATGTAATTTAAAATCCGGCAACACACTCATATAATCTAAACCAATGGTTCCCACCCGGGGAGGGCGGTTTTGAGGGTTTTAGGAGGGAATGTGTTTACTGAAAGTTGGCTTGTGCCGGTTTATTGAATGTTGACTCTTCTGGACTCACTTTTTTTACTTTTCACTTTTATTTTACCAGTTCTCGCTACAATCTTTAGGCTATTATTTTCATTTTCTCGCGACACACCAGTTGAAAATGGAAAAATATCGAATATCGAATAAATGTCGATTTGGTGTGTTTTTTCAATTAGAAATAGGTGTCTAGCATCATGAACTATAATAACTCGTATACAAAAAAAAATAAAAAAAAATCGGACAAATGTGAATTTAAGGTGTTTTCATATTGGATGATTAAATTTAGTGTTCAGATTTTTGGACCCTTAAAAAATGGGAAATGCACAATATTGTATCTATATAATTTGAACTGGTAATGGAAATTATGGGAAAACGGCTGAACGGATTTTAATGAATGACCCGTCATTTTGAAGCTTGGCATCCAAGGATTTTCAGAAAAACAGTAACTTTCACTGAAGCGTTAGTTTTCCTACATAATTTTCCTATTTTCCAAAATCCATGTTTCGTCAGTTTTGAGAACTAATAGCACTTCAGAATAAAACAAAACACACACTAAATAAACAATAGGCTATTACACGACATATTTAGGATTGCTGACATATTTAGAGTTCAAATTCAATTGATTATTAAAAACTTCAAGGCTTACTGAAAATAATTTACAGGTCTGATTGTGCGGTGTGTAATTTTCTGAGTACAGCTGTGTATTGCATATTAAAATCTACAAAACTTGAGGTGGTTTGATGACATTATTACCATTAGAAGTGAAATATTATTATAGTTAATGTCATGATGTGACTATTTTTCATTAATAATACAATATTAATGTTATATTGATGATATGAAAGTGAAACGTTTTGGGGTTATATAAGTAGATGTAGAGCATAATGTCCTACAAAGCCCCTCCCAATGTTTTTATGTAGAAAGTTAAATACACCAAGGGTATAGATTGGTTACCGGTATTTCAGTATATCCTTGACAACCCGAAGTCTGTGTAAAATGTGACGGAAAATTTGTGTCTGGTTAAGGCATGGAGGGAATCGGACTACACTGATTTCAACAAAGAACAACAAAGAGGATCTCATTTTTGGGAGGGAATCGGCGTCCCCCGTTATTTACTTTAACTTTCAGTCACCTGGGCTATACATTTTAATAAGAAAAGACAAAGTCTTGTTAAGTTTACATGTTTCGCCTGCACTATATGGACGTAGGACTAGCAAGACATCGTGTCTCGAATAAAACAACGTATAAATATGCATACATGGCCGTAAATACATATAGGAACAATATGTAAACATTACGTAGGCTATATATAAAGAACATTTTTCCAATAGAGATCTTTTCTCTCTTATTCTGGAGCTGGAAGAGAAGGTCGTGGCCTATTTGGGGTGCGAAGCTGAGTAATTGCCGGGACCGCGAGCTTGGAGAGTTGATAAAATGTTTCGGCAGACTGATTTATAAATTTAGATGAATTTCGTTTGGCAAAGCTTTGGTTTGCTTGTTGGCAACAAGAAATATGTCTTCCGGGCGGCACTCACAAGCGAGCATGGGGCGCGGGCCACGACACACGATCAAGGCGGCACACAGCCATTCCCATCGACAATAATAATCAGTTCTCTACACAGTTATAGTGCATATATACAGGGTGGATTACAAGTCGCTTTTCCCAAACACTTCCTTACATTCAATTCACAATAAAACAAAACAACAACATTAACAAGACATGGCAATGGAAAAACAGTTGACGCACGAACATGGTTGTCAACCCACTACTTATTACGCCAGCTATTCGTTCTTTCAAGTTATGACATCTGTATATGTGTACAAGCATGAAACCTAAGAACGAATATTGGGGAAAGCGACTTTTGACCCACCTTGTTGTGTATGTGTGTATGTATGTATATATATATATATATATATATATATATATATATATATAACGAGAGACGGAGATAACTGATATACAGAAAGCCTAGGACGGCTCTTCAACCGCAATGGATAATTCGTAGTCACTTCTTCTTAAAATCGGATTCATAAATAATTAACACTTTATCATTTTCGGTACGATATTTGCTTCTGTGATTACAAAACGGACTCTTGTGGTCACGGTAGCCCAAATTAGTAGTCAATCAAAATTTGTATAGGCTGGTAGTTAAAATAACTATCATACTGTATTTTATTTTCTGGTGGTCTTAAAATTGGAGATTTATCCTTCGAAGAGATGGACAAATTCAAATATCTTGGAGCAACAGTAACAAATATAAACGACACTCGGGAGGAAATTAAACGCAGAATAAATATGGGAAATGGCTGTTATTATTCGGTTGAGAAGATTTTATCATCTAGTCTGCTGTCAAAAATCTGAAAGTTAGAATTTATAAAACACTTATATTACCGGTTGTTCTGTATGGTTGTGAAACTTGGACTCTCACTTTGAGACAGGAACAGAGATTAAGGGCATTTGAGAATAAGGTTCTTAGGAAAATATTTGGGGCTAAGAGGGATGAAGTTACAGGAGAATGCAGAAAGTTACACAACGCAGAGCTGCACGCATTGTATTCTTCACCTGACGTAATTAGGAACATTAAATCCAGACGTTTGAGATGGGCAGGGCATGTAGCACGTATGGGCGAATCCAGAAATGCATATAGAGTGTTAGTTGGGAGGCCGGAGGGAAAAAGACCTTTGGGTAGGCCGAGACGTAGATGGGAGGAGAATATTAAAATGGATTTGAGGGAGGTGGGATATGATGGTAGAGACTGGATTAATCTTGCTCAGAATAGGGACCAATGGCGGGCTTATGTGAGGGCGACAATAAACCTCTGGGTTCCTTAAAAGCCATTTGTAAGTAAGTAAGGTATTACTAATAAAACCTCTTACGCAGATGTTTAACTGCCCTATACTTATACAGTGAATAGAACAGCTCGTTTATAAGTCGCGTGTAAATTTCTGGCTAATAATCACTATATACGTCGTGTATAACAATACAGGTGTTACAGAATTTCGTCAAAGTTTCGTCGTTGTTTTATTATGACAGTTAACAGAATAACTGACAATTAAATTCTTTATTGCATCCGATAGTGTGCGCTAGTGTACCGCGCTAAGTATCGATAGTGCAACTGGGCCTGATTGATTACCAAGCTATATTATGATCAAAGAGTACAGCTACAGCAATATTATTATAATTATTCTGTAGTCTTTGATTTTTGTTCTGTGTATTGGTACTAACGAGTTGGCATTCGGTGAGATGAGGCCGAGGATTTGCCGTAGATTACCTGATATTCGCCTTACTATTGAGAAAAACTCGAAAAAGCCCAACCAGGTAATCAGCCCAAGTAGGAATCGAACCCGCGCCCGAGCGCAACTCCGGATCACCAGACAAACGCGCTACCGCCTTAGCTACGCCGTTGGCTGAGGGACGTGGTTGAAGCTTAAAATATAGCCGACTTTCATTCAATGCAGTTCAGTTTATTTCGTGGCAATACAGCCTACACATTCGAACAGAGAATCTTCATTTATGATATTTGTATTACGAAGAAATCTTACAAGAAGTGTCGTATTAGTCTATGTTTGTAAGGAAATATACTGGCGTTCAATAACCATTTGATTTAAGGAGACACTATATTGAAATTGCTAACTACCATGTTTTTAAAGTTAATTCACAAAACTTTTGTCACTGATGTATCTGGTTAATAATAAATAATAACACATGTACAAAATTTCATCTCTCTATGACAAGTGGTTTGCATTTTATTAACATCCAAATAGAATATTGTATCGCCACAATTTACATTATTTTTAGCTTATATTCACTTATAATTATTCTGTGTATAGGCCTACACTGGAACAAACATTACTATTGAATTTTTTTGTACAGTGAATCGGTAAATTAGTAAGAATTTTTTATGATTAATAATATTTTTATTTTTTATTATTTTATAATAAAAAAATTCTAGTAATTTACTGTTTAATCTATATCTAACTAATAATAAATCTGTAGCCGAACTTTTTCTGGTAATTTTCGATTTTCCAAAAATAATTGGTCCTAACATATATAATTAACCATCCTGAAACCGAAAATCGCTTTTTTGAAATTTTTGTTTGTATGTCTGTCTGTCTGTCTGTCTGTATGTTTGTTACCTTTTCACGCGATAATGGATGAACGGATTTCGATGAAAATTGGAATATAAATTAAGTTCGTTGTAACTTAGATTTTAGGCTATATGACATTCAAAATACATTATTTAAGAGGGGGGTTATAAGGGGGCCTGAATTAAATAAATCGAAATATCTCGCTTATTATTGATTTTTGTGAAAAATGTTACATAGCAAAAGTTTCTTTAAAAATAATTTCCGATAAGTTTTATTCCTTGAAAAATTTTGATAGGACTGATATTTAATGAGATAAATGAGTTTTAAAATTAAAATAACTGCCATCTAAGGCTGTGTAATGAATTAAAAAACAAATGACTTCGTCTATAAGGGGCCTTGGACAGCAACAATCGAAAGCTATGAAAGATAGCCTATAGATAATGTTTCTGCGTTTCTATGAAGTAATATCGGAAGCTAAATTAACCGATTTGTATAATTAATTATTAATTCACCATTGGAAAGTGTAGTTTCTCTAGATGGACATAATGCTATAATGTTAGCACAGTAACTCCTGAGTGAATCGAGGACAGGTAAGATTAAAATAGATTCTTATGCACAGAAAACTTGATAGGCTATTCTGTATATTCGTTTCCTGTATTTCCTAAACTAATTTTTATGACCAAATGAGTGGTCTCTGGATCAAA
This sequence comes from Periplaneta americana, assembly GCA_025594305.2. Classification (NCBI taxonomy): domain Eukaryota; kingdom Metazoa; phylum Arthropoda; class Insecta; order Blattodea; family Blattidae; genus Periplaneta; species Periplaneta americana. The sequence goes on along the minus strand of JAJSOF020000009.1, from coordinate 15,846,981 downwards.
ATGATCGCATTTTAATTTTTTAAATTCAATTTAAATTAAGTAACATAATAAACGATTTATCCTTCTATCAAACACGAATGTTCCCTGGATCAAATGTCCTATTTTAATTATATAATTACTTTATATTTATTTCTAACGGGTGCAGCGGAGCGCAAGGGTACGGCTAGTTTGACAATAAAACCCTATAGTAAGTTTTGATCCCATGTATATAAGGATCCATATAAATGAATATCAGTTAAGAATAATGTAAATTGTGGCGCAAGGGATTTTTTATATAAATAGAGCCAATATTTTAATAAATATTATAAAATGCAAACCACTTATCATAGGCCGATGAAAATTTGTACATTTGTCATTATTAATCAGATATACCAGTGGTCAAAATTTGGTGAATTTAGCTTTATAAGTATGGTAGTTATTTATTTCACTATGGTGAATCCTTAAAAATATGCAATTTGGAAATTTCTGTATAGTGTCCCCTTAACAAGCCAAAATTCACTGAAAAAAAATAGAGAATTATATTCATTTTAAGTAAAAAAGAAAATTCATAAATCATTTTCTAAATGAAGAAAAACTCGATGATGTAGATTACGGCCTATAGACTAGAATAGTCTCCCAAGAAATCGTTTTGATGTATCCAAGGTAACAGATTGGAAAGGGAAGCAACTGTTAAAACTAAAGCTTTACAAAAACAATAGTTCATTTATCCTGAATGAAACGGAGCATGTGATTAGAGTTCAATTCTATCGATAGGGACGAAATCCAACGTGTGTCTAGAAATATTTTAAAAAGATGTGAAATGTGCATTTATTGCCGAAAGCTGATGCGTTAAATCACCCCATCATCCCTAAGCGGGCTGTTATTTGACCATGTCATTTTTCGATGCCGCCCATATTAAACGAAACCTGTTTACAGGCGTACACCTGTTATATTCCACATTCACTGCACTTCTGTTTTCAGGTCCATACAGTTCGCTCCTTGTTTTCTGTCTGTTTGTATGGGAAGGTTGCAAATGCAAATTGTAGTCCCGTCGCTCTAATTTCCGGCAGCCAATCGCGTTGCAGGTCGGCTACATTTAAACGTGTGCGTCTTGTGATTCGCTCATGAAGACGTTATTCATTTCTTAAGGCTTGATAAATACTTAATATAATCGCCCGCCATTTTGGCTCTTTCGTTGGCGTTCGCAGAAAGCACACGAGGACATTATTTGCCGCTCAATTATTTGCTGAATTACAGTGCGTTTGATTTATTATCATAGGAGCTACGACATGATAATATTTAACGGTGTGGCGAATAGATTCCTCGTATGGTAGCTCGGCAACGAAAGAACAAAAATGGCGAACGATACTACCTACCTAGACTTTATAGAGCCTCACTTCCTAAGACGTAAGCAAAGAGGAGGAGTCACGCCGGGAATAACAGCGTCGCGACTATAGAATGGAATACGACTAAACTACATCACTATTGTTTTAAAAATCATTGTTTAAATGTTACATATGTCCACCGCTGTGGAGTAACGGTTATCACGTCTGACCGTGAAGCGAGCGGGCTCGGGTTCAAATCCTGGTTGGAAGAAGTTACCTGGTTGGGGTTTCTCCGGGGTTTTCCCTCAACCAATTGAAGCAGAATTAATGCGTAACTTTAAGCGTTGGACCTCTAACTGATTTCGTCATCATTAATAATCACACGGTCAGCGCGTCTGGCTGCGAATCCAGGCGGCTCGGGTTCGAATCCCAGTCGGGGCAAGTTACCTGGTTGAGGTTTTTCCGGGGTTTTCCCTCAACCCAATACGAGCAAATGCTGGGTAACTTTCAGTGCTGGACCACGGACTCATTTCACCGGCATTGTCACCTTCATATCATTCAGACGCTAAATAACCTACATGTTGATACAGCGTCGTAAAATAATCCAAGAAAATTAAAAAAAAAATTAATAATCACTAGACTTCGTGGAATTGCCACGAGAATCGTAAGGTTTACTACGCACGCGGTATAGACTGTATGAGAAGGGGACGTGCAACGGATGGAATATGCCTCTGATGTAAACACTGAGCAGTATACTGCGGTTACAATAAAACCTGTATCCTGCATTCAAGAAATATAATGAATGATCATTGAAGTAGGAAATCTCTAAACATGTAAATACACAATTATTTTGTAGTAAGATATATTAACTCTTAAAATTTAGTGTAAGATACTCACATCATCCTTGAATATGTGCATTGCAGTGAAGAGTTACGTACATTTTGAGCGACTGCAAAGTGAACCTCCTCCGATGATCACTCAAACAGTTTTTATAATGGTAAAATGTAATAGGTGCATATTTGAAGAACGGGAAGTCACTACTTTTTAGTACACCAACTTCAGACGTCTTGTCGTGATTTGATAGTACATCATTTATAATACGAAGTTGTGAATAGGCAGAATTTTTAGTAATAATGTTTCTCAACTTACATTTCACTTTTTCTGAAATTAGTGAATTGTTATTTTGGATAACGGTTTGTGATACTTTATCCACTATATTAAGGGCTTCTGAGAGTTGTAGTTTAGACGATTCTAACTGGGATGATGCTTTTGGACACGATTTTAAAATTAGAATCAATGAACAGAATATCTTCCAATAGCTGTTCAGAAGGCAATGATTTTACAGCTGCAACAGCGGAACTGTCTGTGCTATCCAATGCATCAATTACCTCCATTATTTTGCCGTAATATTCTGCATAATAATTAACAGCATCCAACCACGTTTTCCAACGGGTCAAGACTGTCTGCGGGGATAAGGGTATTCCAGGGGCAATTGTTTGGAACAACAACGCTCTCATTGTAGTATGTTTGATTGAATTCTTGTCTGCACTGAACAAATGTTAAGCTTTGACTATTCCAACCACAGTAATGCAAAAACAAGTGCTTACATAGGTATACATTAGCTGTAGCTGCTCCATCTATTTGGACCGGTCACAACTCTTAACATGAACTGCTTATACTACGAGACCGGGCGGTCGCTCACCTCCTCTATACTACCGTACATCGGCAACCTGATTGCATGCTGCGTGTGGCAATTCAACGAAGTCTAATAATCACATATCATTATCATCAATACCATATCCCGAAGTTCATGTTACGGCGAGCTGTCCTTGTACAAGAGCGCGGCCGTTTGGCTACCCAATCATTCACAGAATAGGACTGGTAAGCACAATAATCCTCAGGCTGCAGTGCAAGACTTCGGGTCCCTCCTCCGTATACGAGAAAAAAAAAATGTTATATACGAAAGAAAGAGACGATAAGGTATGGCAAAATTGAAGTAAAGATATTATCCTAGATAGATAGATAGATAGATAGATAGATAGATAGATAGATAGATAGATAGATAGATAGATAGATAGATAGATAGATAGATGGATGGATGGATGGATGGATGGATGGATGGATGGATGGATGGATGGATGATGGATGGATGGATGGATGGATGGATGGATAGATAGATAGATAGATAGATAGATAGATAGATAGATAGATAGATAGATAGATAGATAGATAGATAGATAGATAGATAGATAGATAGATAGATAGATAGATAGATAGATAGGCCTTATAGGTTTTGAAGTTAACTTTTGTCAGGTTTACTACGCTGCCATCTAGTTGTTACATAAGGAGTCACGTCATAATTCCCATTTGTTGTTTTTTTTTTTATTATTAACAGGAACATGTATGGTACATAAAGGCTTTTACTTTAACAGAGATGGTTAACAAGCAGGAACATTATATTTTTAATTGAGGTGACCGAACTTGACGGTAGTTGTTACTTTATACTTTTGTTGCCAGGGCTCTTATCAGAGGATTGGGGTGGTACAGCAAGTCCATGAAAGTTTTCTATAAATTTCTGTATAATGTCGTAGAATGATTCTATTTCAAGCATGTCTTGTAGTTGTTTATTGGTGGTTCTATAGTCTGCACCAGTGATAGGGATACTTTTCTCTGTATAGCATGAAGACGTCTGATAATTTTGAATTTTGCATTGCTCCAGATTTCGCAGCCGTAGGTCATTTGAGATCTTATAACAGAAGTGTAAAGGATTTTTTTTTTTTTTTCAAAGGAAGTCTGATGTAAGGTGACTTCAACAATGGATATAGATGAATTTCCCATTTGAATTGAATAAGCGACTATACTGCCATCTCGTGTTCATTTACGGCGGACGGATGGCGATCCTGGCGGTTGTTCTCTTCAAAGTGCAAACGATTTTAACATAGCGATGACCTATCTGTTACATATATAATCTAGGGTATTATGTAACAAACCTCATAAATACCAGAAAATTCTAAACGAATATGAGATTTTGTACTCTCATTTACTCTAATGATTTAGGTATTCTTTTTAAGAAGATGACGTCTTAAGGCAGAGTCTACAGTTCCATGTATGACCTTATATGAGAATCACATGCGTCTGTGGAGAAGTAGGTTACACAAGTCATGCCGAGATGCAACAATGCAGCACTGGCGTGACCGACTGCAGGGGGTCTGGAGATGCGAGTGAACGCGCCCAGAAGCCGTGTGGCTGTGTCGTCAGACCGTTTTATGTTCACAGCCGAGAAATAAAGCAAACAAACGAGGAGCGTCACCCGAAATTAAACAGGCGTGATGACATTGTTACATGCAGACGCGGTGCAAGTAGCCGCAGAGGCTACTTCCGTCTCCAGAGATTAATGATAATGATGATATTTGCACATTCTGATTTCCTTTCACTCATTTCCCTTTTCCGCTTTTCATCCACTTGTCCTGGTTGTCAACTGCTCCTATTTTTCCTTTGTTCTTTTTCCAGTTCGTGTAACTCTTTTCTTTTTATCATTTACATTCTATTCTCTTAGGCCCGTATTCATAGACATTTTTAACGCGGGTTTCCGGTGGATGATAGCGTTTTTCGTATTCATAAACCAGTGTTAGCGATAGGATATGATTTGAATTCTGTACAAGTAACCAGTGGATAGCCGGGGCTAGCTTAGTACGCTCGTAGTGCGTGCTGCGAAATGTCTATGAATAGCACCCTTATTCTTTCAATTTTTCTCTTCCTCAGGTTTGTTCTCGCCCCTTCGTTCTTTTTTTTACTTGGTTATGTAGCGACGCTGTATCAACTACGACGTTATTTAGCGTCGATGGGTTTGATGATAGCGAGATATTTGACGAGATGAGGCCGAGGATTAGCCATAGATTACCTGACATTATCCTTAAAGTTGGGGAAAATTTCGGAAAAACTCAACCAGATAATCAGCCCAAGCGGGAATCGAACCCGCGCCCGAGCGCAACTCCAAATCGGCAGGCAATCACCTTAGCGGACTGAGCTACGCTAGTGGATCCCTTTGCTTTCAATTCTCGTTCACTTTCCTCATTTCTTTACTTCTCCCTTCCTTTTTCTCATCTTTACACTTCTATTCAGGGTTTAAGCTAGAAAATAAATAACTGTAGCAAACATGTACAAATGAGAAATTATATTTGTGCAAATTGCGAAATGCTTGTACAATATTATAAATAATTAATTGGAGTTTTATTACTTTCAATCCATCTTATCACACTCTAGATATACTTAAGTAAATCATTAGACGTAGGTATGTTTACAATCAATTACTGCTGAATTTACATCACATTAAAATACGTTATATTGTGGGCACGCTAAACAATGAAATTCTTCACTAGTAGGCCCTTCAGGATTTATTCTTAGCAGAATCCTCTTTTACTGAAAGGCGGTTTCTAATTCCAGTTTTTACAAGATTCATGCAACTAAATCCTCGCTCACAATTTACAGTATGCGATGGAATTATATAAATCAATTAGAAGAAATTGTTCACTTAACTTACATGAATTGCACCAACTCTTTGAAATCAATTCCCGAACTTCTATTGCTCAATACCTTTTTGAACATTGCCCAGTGAAGTGTGCTGTGTAAGTGAAACGTGTTCCTGTCAATGAAGCTTTATAGTTTATAGTGGCAGTGCAAAGTATTTGAACAGTGAAATGTTTTTGAAGTGTTAGTGAAATCAGGATAGAATCAGTGAAATGTGTCGTAGTTCCAGTGCAGTGAGTGAGTTGACAGCGAAATGAGTGTAATTTGAGAGGTACTTGTGCAGATATGAACATATCATACTCGTGGGTTTTAGTTCGATCTTAGTTTTAAGATACAAATTAGAATATTTCAAATGTTATTTTAAGTGATCGTTTCATTTAATTTAGTATATTCCCTGTTGTTATTATTATTATTATTATTAGTATTAATTATTAGTATTATCATTAATTGTATTTTTAATTAATAAGTTTATTATTGTCATTATTGAGTGTAATTAGTTACCACTGCCACCGGGTATATACCCATTGCAGTGTGAATAAATACATACATACATACATGCCATTAGCATTTCATTTAAATTCAGATTAGTTCAGGTTCAAACACATCTCTTATTTCATTTTTGCACATTTACATTCAAAGTTTGTTGCATTTTTAGAAGTCGAGAGGAAAATGTGACTGTGGCTTAGACCCTGTTCTATTCTTCACTTAATCCCTCTCGTTTCTATTTATTATCCCTTCCTTCGCCCATTTTTCATTGTTCTTGTTATCTATTTTCCACCCCACCGTAGTCTTCTTTTACTTCTCAAATTGATCTACTTTCTTTTTTTTTCTCTTTTCCCATTTATCTTCTTTTCTACTCACTTCTTCCCTTTTTCCCATCCATTTCCTCCTCCTTTCCTCCTACATCTGCTTCTCCCTTCCTTTCTATTTTCCTCCCTCCTTTATTTTCACCCTCTTCGCTCGTCATCTCAATGGGACCCAGATATCAGTTTTCTACATTTTCAACATATATACTTTTTTATTTTTTCTCTCTGGAAATATAAAAAAATATCTGCATGAAATTTTTCGTGTAAATTTACCATAACATACTGAATAAATATTCAAAAGTACATTGAAATTGGCTACATACTGCTAGTTTGATCATACTACAAATCTTAATTCTGGTTAAAAATATAAACAAAAATTAAAACAACGTTACATTAAAGTATAAATATCTCTAAAACTCATAGAACTAAAGCTACAAAATGACATTTGGAATTGATTCCCGAAATAATTTGTATTGAATAAATTGATTTATAATTATAAAATGTCATTAAATTAATTTTTCATGTGAAATGATTTCAATATTTGCAATTGTAAGGCATGCAATAATTTCCTCCTCATTCTTGATACAAGGAAATGAGCAATTCTTCCATGTGATTCATAATGCAACATTGTTTTACTATTTTTATCCAGAATTAAGATTTTTATTGTGACTATTACACTTTTACTACGTCATACTACTTTTGACCAATAAAATGGTAGGAAAGGACGTCTTTCAACCAATCATGACTGCTTATTGCACAATTTTTTCGCTTCCCTAGCATTTGTTTGTTTTTATCTCTACGCTAGCATTTGTTTCTTTGTTTGCCAACATTTCAAACTGCACATTCTTTACGGCACTACAAAAATGCTTTTGATAGTCATTTGTTTACAGCATAGACAGTCAACTGAAAATGGCGGCTCCGTTCAAACGTTCTGGTGAAGCTAACATTAGTGAAATAGAATTTCAGTAAGTCAATTAATATTTTATTGTATTAGAGTTTTTTATTTCTTCTAATCTTTATATACTTTCTTTTAATCGTGTAATAGTCAATTAAATCCCACTCGAGTTTTGATTTTCTCTAGATAAATCAAAACCTCTTGTGAGATTACTGTTGACAAACTAGTTAACCAATTTCAGTGTAGTTTTGGATATTTATTAATTATGCTACGGCAAATTTACATGCAATATTTAATGTAGATATCTTTGATGTTTCCAGAGAAGGAAATAAACAGCATACAGGTTGAAAATGTAGTACAGGGACATCATTTTATTTTTACTTCAATTTTTATTGTACCTGCGTTTCTAAATGTACTTGACTCCCACCCCTTTCACTAATGTCCTTGCTAACGTCAGTCACACAAACTTACGGCCGCTGTTGCTAGCAGTGAAATAAACAGTACAGAGTACAGTGTGTTTCAGAAATATGTTGCGTTTTCTATAGAAGAAAAAGCTTATATTATTGAAGTTTATTTTCATACAGGTATGGTGTGTAACACAACAGAATTTATCTGTGTGGACTGAGCACAAGTGAAGATTAGAGTTACCCAAAGTACGGTATCCTATAATATGGTACGGTACAGCATTATTTAAACAAGAGTTTTGTTTTACTGTTTGTAGGTATGAAGGACGATGATGGAAACTGGAATTACAATATTACCGAATGTGAACAACAGTTTTTTTCACAATTTCCTGATTATGTAATTACGGAATATTTTCGTAGAAATGTCATTAATCTGGTAGATAAATTTAGAGGAACAGAGTGTACAGAAAGGAAGAAAAGTGTAAGATGGCCAACAAAGGTGACAGAAGAGCTGTAGAAGATGCTAGAGAAAGGATGCAGCGAGGTCCTAATAAGTCGGTCAAGAAGTTAGCTGTAGAAAATGGGGTTTCTTACGGAAGTGCTCACAAAATTCTCAGGAATAAATTAGGTTAGTACGAGGCGCATCCAGAAAGTAAGTTTCCCGATTTTTCCCCTTGAAAGTAAACGTAATTAGCCGTGTCAATTGCGCATGCGTAACAGATCTATGACGTATCAATCATATGCCAGCCGGACAGGTCCCGCCTGGTGCCAGTAGCATGGCAGCAGTGGTCCGAAATGGAAGCTCTTATTCCTTCTCCCGCCGCCTGCGAGGTTCGGTCGGTGATAAAGTTCTTTAATGCACAAAGCATTGCGCCTGACACCCGAACACAAAATGCAACGTTTAGGAGCAGCACTGACATTTCTGCAACGGTATCACGATGACGGCGACAGGATCATCACGGGCGATGAGACTTGGATTTCGCACTTCACCCCGGAAACCAAGCAGCAGTCAATGCATTGGCAGCATAGTGGATCTCCGGTCAGGACGAAATTCAAACAGACGCTGTCGGTACGGAAAGTGATGTGCACGGTGTTCTGGGACAGGAAGGGCATTCTGCTCATTGACTTCCTTCCAAGAGATGAAACAGTGAACGCTGACCGTTTCTGTGAAACACTGCGAAAATTGCAACGTGCCATTCAAAACAAGAGGCGTGGAATACTTACTGCAGGTGTTGTGCTCCTCCATGACAATGCTCGTCCACATACGGCTCGGCGCACAGCAGCTGTTTTGACGGAATTTGGCTGGGAGTTGTTTGATCATCCACCCTACAGTCCTGATCTTGCTCCCAGCGATTTTCACGTTTTCTTGCACCTCAAGAAATTCCTGTCCTCCGGTGAGCGTTTGGCAACGACGAAGAGTTGAAGACGTCTGTCACACGCTGGTTCCATTCACAGGCGGCAGAATTCTACGACAGAGGAATACAAAAGTTGATCCCACGATACGATAAGTGTCTCAATTCTGATGGTGGTTATGTTGAAAAATAGCTGAAACATTGCTGTACCTGTTGCCAATAAATGTTTTTCTGAAAGTGTGTGTTCTTTTTTTTAAATAAGGAAACTTACTTTCTGGATGCGCCTCGTAATATGCTTAATAAAGTAGACATTACATAATGTACGTATATAACCGCCTGAAGAGTTGAGTTTGTGAAAAAAAAATTGTTACTATTCTACTGTTTTTTGATAAAATACTGTAACAGTAATGATCAAACTGAAAATCGTAATACTGTATTTCCCTGTAACATAAATGGATACACTACTTTTCTGTCCTCCTATAGCTAGTAAAATGATTTGTTTACATATTGCACTAGCAACTCCAAACTCCTGTAATGGAAGGGGGGGGGGTAACAGTGTTTCCGAGTATAGCCAGGTTAATGTTAAAAATGTTGGTAAAAATAAAGTGATGTCCCTGTATAATACGTTCCCTTAATTCTTTTGTGCGAGATCGTGCGTATTTGCTTGTTTTCCGCACAGAACCAATACGCGGTAAGTGTGAAATACCACATTCAGTATTCCCAACGTAACACACATAACAATTTCCCTCTTCTTACCGCTTAAGCGCGACATTCATTTTACTGCTTTAGGCTTTTAACATATTATTTTTAGACACGTTTAATATAGTAATAATTATAAATTGGAAACTTACCACTGCAATTTCACCTAAATTGCACTGTTAATTATTGTTTTTAAATATTTGCAAAAATTAAGTAAAGTCTACTACTCCACGAAAGCTATTGTATTCCTGATACAAGTAACATTAAGGAAGCCGTGAAAAAATCAACAAGACTCCAGATGCCGATGTTATTACTGCAATATGTTATATAAATAATATTGTTAAAATATTAAAATGAAAAATAAATCATTACATAACCTTACCGTTTGTTTTAAGTTCGCATTTATAGACTGGGGGAGACAGACGTATATCACGGCCTGCTGGAGTATAGATATTTTTGTTTTCTAAAGTTGCCGTCATTAAACAGAAACCAAGATGGAGATTTCATTGCAACTAATTAGAAATTCGTCTTTCAGGTATGTAATAAACGATCTTCGCACAAAATAATGTACGATACACGAGCGGTATGTTTGTTTTCATGTTCTCGGAAATTAAAAAAGCTCATCTACGTTTCGCTTTTTCAATCTTTTCCTCGAACATGAAAACGTCAACACACCGCTCTTGTAACGTATATTACTATTCTGTTTCTTTTTCTGCTATTAGTCCTTGTTTTTCCCTTTTCCTTTATAGTACCCTCGGTCTTTTCCCGCTCTTCCCGTAGCTCTGAATAATCTTGTCTCAAGACAAAGAGAAGCTCAAGAAAGCGGCGGTTGTGCACATTAACAGCTGCGTCCAACTCCCGGTGACAGTTGCTGTAAGAGTATCCAACTGTGATTGCCACACACAATGTTTACTCCGCGGTAGTGTCCAGCCGATTGCCTGCCACGCGTCCCCCCCGCCCGTCTTGAAGTTTCTGATTTCCATGGTTTCCCACGGGAGCAAAGACAAATGAATAATGAATTGCAGAAACTCAACATTTAAGTAAATTTTTCAGAAATGATAAAAAAAAAATAAAAAAAGATTACTTTCAAAAACGTTTGGTATTTTGACGTGGCTATTTTTTATTAAAGCATAATATAAGTTTCTAGTGTATATACTTACTTACTGGCTTTTAAGGAACCCGGAGGTTCATTGCCGCCCTCACATAAGCCCGCCATTGGTCCCTATCCTGAGCAAGATTAATCCAGTCCCTACCATCATATCCTACCTCCCTCAAAACCATTTTAATATTATCTTCCCATCTACGTCTCGGTCTCCCCAAAGGTCTTTTGCCCTCCGACCTCCCAACTAACACTCTATATGCATTTCTGGATTCGCCCATACGTGCTACATGTCCTGCCATCTCAAACGTCTAGGTTTTATGGTCCTAATTATGTCAGGTGAAGTATACAATGCGTGCAGTTCTGTGTTGTGTAACTTTCTCCATTCTCCTGTAATTTCACCCCTCTTAACCCCAAATATTTTCCTAAGCACCTTATTCTCAAATACCCTTAATCTCTGTTCCTCTCTCTCAAAGTGAGAGTCCAAGTTTCACAGCCATACAGAACAACCGGTAATATAACTGTTTTATAAATTCTAACTTTCAGATTTTTTGATAGAAGACTAGATGACAAAAGCTTCTCAACCGAATAATAACAGGCATTTCCCATATTTATTCTGCGTTTAATTTCCTCCCGAGTGTCACTTATGTTTGTTACTGTTACTCCAAGATATTTGAATTTTTCCACCACTTCCAAGGATAAATCTCCAATTTTTATACTTCCATTTCGTACTATATTCTGGTCACGAGACATAATCATATACTTAGTCTTTTCGGGATTTACTTCCAACCCAATCGCTTTACTTGCTTCAACTAAAATTTCCACGTTTCCACTAATCGTTTGTGGATTTTCTCCTAACATATTCACGTCATCCGCATAGACAAGAAGCTGATGTAACCCGTTCAATTCCAAACCCTCTCTGTTATCCTGAACTTTCCTAATGGCATATTTTAGAGCGAAGTTAAAAAGTAAAGGTGATAGTGCATCTCCTGCTTTAGCCCCCAGTGAAGTGTATATATATATATATATATATATATATATATATATATATATATATATATATATATATACACACCGTGTTCCGCTTATAAGTAATAACAAAAGAAATAGCTATAACTTCTGAATTAATACAAGTATATAGTTGAAACCAACTGCTACAAAGAATGAAAACTGGGAATTTTTGTTACCTTATGTTCCATAAACCTCAACATGGCTTCCATTGGTGGCACGGGAAATATCCAACCGGTATTCAACCTCGACCCAAGTGTTATGAAGCATCTGTGATGTAACATTGTTGACAGCAGCATAAATTCTTTTTTTTTGTAAGTCTGCCAAATCACGTACTGGCGTCCTGTAGACCTGGTCCTTAACAAACCCCACAGGAAAAAATCAGGTGGTGTTAGATCTGGTGATCTGGCAGGCCATGTGATGTACGGTGATCCTCTTCCGATCCATCTTGCAGGGAATTGTTCGTCTAAGAATGTGCGAACCATGTTGGCAAAGTGTGGTGGAGCCCCATCTTGCTGGAAAATTGCTCCATCTGGGAGTTGTGGCACAGCATACAGTTGCAACATATCCAGGTACGTGTTTGCAGTGACTGTCTTTTCAGCAAAGAAATAGGGACCAATGATTCTGTCACGCATGATCCCACACCAAACATTCCATTTAGGGAATCCCGTTGGTGTTCAATTACGACACTTGGATTTTCCGACCCCAGATGCGACAATTGTGTCGGTTTACTTTTCCACTGACGTGGAAGGTTGCCTCATCTGAGAAACAGACTCGAGTTAGAAATGTGTCGTCATCGTCCACTTTATCCAACATTGTTTCTGCAAAGCGTTTTCGTTCCAGTTTATCATTCGGCGTAATCATCTGATGAAGTTGCAGCTTGTACGCTCGCAAACGCAATCTTTTATGGAGCACTGTATGCACTGTTGTTGGTGGGATGTTCAACTGCACACTAGCCTGTCGAATGGATTTCCGCGGGCTTCTCTGAAATGCCTCGCGAATGCGTTCGACATTTTCGTCAGACACTTTACGCTTGGAATGTTTACCTGCATTAGACAACAAACTTCCTGTTTCTCTGAGCTGCCTATCCCATTTCATTATTGAGACGTACGTCGGTACAGCTTCCCTCGGTCTAAGATTGTACTGACGGCGAAACAAGCGCTGTACACGAATTATGGATCTATGTTCTGCTAATGACAGCACACAAAAGGCTTTCTGCTGTGGCGTCCACATGCTGACTGACTAAAGATACGATACGAATTCTCTTATTTAATGATCTGCGCATGCGTGAGTCTTCTAAAAATAAGTAACAACAATGGATTAAAACTTCCCAATTTCCTCTTTACAATGGTACCAATCTTAACCCATTTGCATGCATTGTTATGAAATTATAACTATTTCTTTTATTATACTTATAAGCGGAACACGGTGTATATAAAATATAGGCTATATGTTGTAACATATGGCTTTAATTGGAACTCAAATATATTACATATCTGCCATCTAATTATATACAATTACAATTTCGTAACAATTTCTAAGTTTGTGTATATTCAAATCACAAGAGACATTCACTCATACTGTGTCTCATTTTTTAGGAAATATTCCAAACCTTTACTGTGACGAACAGTTCATATGTGACCAAAAAATGGTGGTGTAATTGACGTTGGGACGAACAGTCCACATGATGAATTATCGGGGACGAAACTTCACTGTTACGAAATATTTGTGACGAAACGTCCTAGACCAAAAAAAAAAACAATATAAGGTTACTAATGAAAAGTACAACTGGTTTGTATAAAATCTAGCATCCCAATACTTACATTTACAAATATTGCCTTGCTTTTGAGAGTCTGCAACTAAACCTGGCCATAGTAGAAGATGGTCCCAGTTCATAACAACGGCACCGCATATGAACTTTAATTTGAAGACATTATTACAAAAACAGCCCTAGTAATTTTAATGAAATTGAGTTAAGGACACATTTGCTACTATTTCAAATGTTTATAGACTCCAAAAATTATACATGTCAGATGCAATAACCACAAAGATGAACACCAGTTGTATGGAAACAGCTGACGTGTTGTTCTATTTATTGTTATTGTTCTCCTGAAAAATAACAATTTTGACAAGGGTTGCTTTTGTAATGATGTCTTCTTTGTTTAGTATATTCTGGAAAAAGATCTGAAATGCTGGACATGTGGGATTTCTGCAATTCACGACTAGTAACAATCATTTTATTTCTTTAAAACATTTTTAGGCGAAGAAAACGGAAGATAATTTTTATTCTATAAAGAACTTTAAATGTAGCCTATATTTAAGCAAAAATTTGAAAAAGCACACAAACATACAAAATGAAAAACTATGTGAATAGACTACTTACTTACTGGCTTTTAAGGAACCCGGAGGTTCATTGCCGCCCTCACATAAGCCCGACATTGGTCCCTATCCTGAGCAAGATTAATCCATTCTCTACCATCATATTCCACCTCCCTCAGATCCATTTTAATATTATCTTCCCACCTACGTCTCGGCCTTCTCAAAGGTCTTTTCCCCTCTGGCCTCCCAACTAACACTCTATATGCATTTCTGGATCCGTCCATACGTGCTACATGCCCTGCCCATGCATAGCATATTTAATTCTTCAAATTCCTTTAATCCAATAAAAAACAAAGGAAGGCAAGCTGAATTTTTTTTATTTCTAAGAATTCCACAGATTTGTGATGTTTCTGCAATTTTCTACAATTCACTCTAACGTATTGCCGCTGTGAAATATTATTTTTTTAATGTATTATTTTACGACGCTTTTTCAACTGCTATGGTTATAATAACGTCTGAATGATATGAAGGTGATAATTCCAGCGAAATGAGTCCAGGGTCAGCGCCGAAAGTTACCCAGCATTTGCTCTTAATGGGTTGAGGGAAAACCCCCAAATAAACCTCAACCAGGTAGCTTGTCCCAACCAAGATTTTAACCCGGGCTCGTTCGTTTCATGGCCAGGCATGTTAACCGTTACTCCACGCCACCACTGGTCTTGTGTTTTGTAAATTAATAATTTAGTATTAATTGAAATTAAGTGTTACAGACATACATGACACATATGCAAGATAATATATTTCGTATTATCGATATTAGTTTTTTTTTCCCCATTAGGGGTGAGTGGGGGAAAGCCGCGCAGGGGGTAATACCGCGCACACCAGTTTTTACTAAAAGAAAACCTTAATACGTTTTCCGTCTACTGCTGCCACATAGTGATCAGAAAGCAAAGTTCTGTAGTCGTTTGAAAACCGCCAGTCAGTCTGTATTGAGAAACTATTGTGGAAAGTTGTGTATAGTGGATCTTGCTTATAAGCTGAAGTGCCGAGGAAGGAGGTATTAAGTGAGCTGTTCGACAACTGTGACTGATTTCATCTTTATATGGTATGCAAATCGTATTTTATAATTCGTTTACAGAAGTTCTTATCACTTTCACTCATAATTTGGTAGCTCAGGAAATGAATATATTTGTGCACGTATGAGCGGGGTAATGGCGCGCACACTGCGCGGTATTCCCCATTCTTCTTAATGACAGCAATGTCATATTTACTCTGCCCTTGTAGATGCCAAGACATTACAAAAGAGTAACGGATCGTAAGAATTGGACCCAAGAACAGGTGGATACAGCTTTAAAAGCTAGTGAAGAAGGTTTGAAAATAAGAGAAGCAGCCAGGCGGTATGGAATTCCGGAGTCGACACTTAGAGACCAAAGAAAGAAAAGTGGTGGAGAACGTGGTCAATCCTCCCTCGGAAGAAACCCAGTATTTAATAGGGATCAAGAAAGAGAGCTTAGCCAACACATTATTAAATTGGCGAAATTGTTCTATGGAGTAACGCCACTTCAGCTGAGGCGAATAGCTTTTGAATTTGCTTCAAAGAACAATATTCCTCATACGTTCAACAGCGAAAGAAAGTTAGCTGGTAAAGACTGGCTTTATTTGTACTTGAAACGGAATCCAGACATTAGTTTACGGCAGCCAGAGGGAACCATCATTAACAGGATAAGTTCTTTCAATGAAGTGGAAGTGAAACTATTCTTTTCCAATCTGGAGACAATCTTTTCCAAGCATGTCTTCCCTCCTGAAAGAGTCTTCAACCAAGACGAGACAGGAATTTCCACTGTACAAAAGAAATCTGGAAAAGTCTATGCTGCGAAAGGTGAGAAGAAAGGTGTTGCCATTTCTGCTGAGCGAGGAAAAAACAACACAGTAGTTTGTTGTATGAATGCAGCAGGAGGATATGTTCCTCCTGATCATTTATCCTCGGAAGAGAATGGCGGCCCATCTTCAGAAGGATGGTCCAATCGGAGCTGTTTATAGTTGCTCCGATAATGGCTGGATTAACGAGACGTTATTTTATTGTGTGGTTGAAGCACTTCCAACAGCACGTGAAGGCAACAGAAGACGATCCAGTGCTCCCCGTGTGTGATAATCACGCCAGCCACATTTCACTGGAAGTCTTCAATTTCTGTAGAGACAATCACATCACCATGGTGACTCTACCATCTCATACATCCCATCGTCTTCAACCGCTCGATCTCACTTTCTTCGGGCCTCTGAAGAATGCTCTGTTCGGAGAGTATGATTTGTTTATGATTAATCATGCTCATGAACGAATCACCATGTCTGATATCGCAGGACTCTTGAACAAGGCCTATGTTAAAGTGGCAACAATGGAAAAGGCAGTCTCTGGCTTCAGATCTGCAGGAATTGTACCGCTAAATCCTGAGAAATTTTCTGCTGAGGACTTTGCACCTGCTCAAGAGTTCCGTAATCTAAGCAGAGACTACACCTTCAACTTCAGGGTCTTCAAAACAAGCTAATGCTTCTACTGACGGAAGATTGACTTCTGGCTTCTCTCCAAATTCGTCTCATGTTGTGGAGAAAGATCCCGAGGGAGAGCCTACACCCTCAACTTCAACTTATGTGAGTGTGGCTGATATTGCACCAGTTCCGAGTCACAGTCATCTGACCAGCACACCAGTAAAGAAAAGATTAGAGGAAAAAAACGAAATGAGAGACGCTATGTTGAAGAAAAAGGAAATGATGAACGCAAAAAAGAAACTAAACATGAATGGAGATACAAAGAAGCCTGGGAAGGGAACAAAGCCAAAGAAATTGTGCCTGAAGAAACCGATGAATCTGACTATGAAGTTATGGACTTATGTGATGATGATGAAATGGACAGTTTGGATGGAGAAAATGGTGACAAATGTCTAGTTTGTGACGAGTTTGGACAAGAAGGGGAACTTTGGTACAGGTGTACTTCCTGTGGATATTGGTCTCATGCAGTCTGCAGTGGGTGGGATTTTCCTGACGGATATCAGTGTCACTCGTGTATGAAAAAATAACATGAACTTCTAATGAGACTAAATATACAATTATAATGGAGTATTAATAGTGAATTTTGTATGTATATTTAGTAAATAATGTTTCTGTTCATTTGCTCAATATATTGTGTTTTGTTTCTAGTTTAAATTTATTAAATACACTGCCCGCATTCACTCAGCACCATGCGCGAAATTACCCCACGGGTGGGGAATACCGCGCATTTACACATTTCTCCTTACATTTAATTTATTCGCGTTTCATTCAGTTTTGAGGAATTCTGTCTATGTATATTTGATGCCTAATGGACAGAGAATAGCCATATATATTTTTTTAAATTTTACTTTAAATTTGTGTCGAAAACTTAGAAATTTTTGTTAAGTGCGCGGTATTCCCCCACTCTCCCCTATACGAATACCTCTTCCCGGTTATTAGCCCGGATAATCGAGAGTATGGGCTACTGCAGTTTTATTTTTAAATTGTATTTTATTACACCATTAGCAATTTTGTAATTTTCAAGTAAAATATGGCAGGTCTTAAACGGAGACGAATCTAGCGGCATTTCTTAAAAACAGGCGAACCACTTTTGTTAGCATGGTTCATATACGTTGACTATGATCCACAATATAACAGAACATTATTGAAAACTGAATCAGCTGTTCCTGTGTAAGCCATATCTTAAATAAAGACGGCAATTGTTTAGGAACACAATCAGCACCATCTTGTGTGCGCGATATTTAAATCTAGATTGTAGCTTAAAATGATTGAAAACTGAATCAACTGTCCGTCACAGCCCCTCCAAACAATAGCCGCCAACTGTTGATATTCGTCCTCCATCCAGACACATGAAAGAAGTTCCTTCAGCACTCACATGCGCAAGACGAGTGAAGTTTCAGTCGCAGCTGCGACTTCGCCTTTGAAAACAAGAGGTACCTGAATCCAGATAAAAATACAAACAAACGCGTATTAATAGCGGAAGTGACGTTGAATGACAAGCAGGACGAGTGCAGCGCCACGCTTGGCCGGAAACAACGTCGAGGTGTCCGCCAACACACGGCGGCCCGCAAACAAGTCCCCAGCCTAGAGAACGAGCGGCGAATCTTGCAGCAGCACCGCTGTCGTCATCGCTGTGATCTGGACCGTTTTCGTTAACTTGTACTTTCTTTTCTCAGGATCACTTTTGTTCATCACTACATAATTCCTTCCCTGTTCGTAATTTTTCTTTTTTCAACATCCTCTTCTGTACCATCGCCCTGTCCCCTCCCTCTAATATTCCTTTTATTCTTGTATTATACAGGGGTATCATTTTATTTTTACTCCAACTTTTATTGTACCTGAGTTTTTGAATGTACTTCACTCCCACCCCGTCTACGAACGAAGTTCCAACTGTCCTCCACACAGAACCAAGGCCGCATATAGTACTGAGTTAGTGAGTAACGTATAGTACGTTTCAGAAATATGTTCGCGTTTTCCAGTGACGAAGACTTCCAATATTGAATCATATTTTCGCACAGGTACTGTCGTCCGTTTGCCTACGTCGCATCCCGATTTCCCCCACCTGCTTCTGCTCGCTCCACTGTAAAGACTAGTGACTGGGCTTTCTTAGCTCTTTTCTGAAAACATTAATTTCTGTTAGGAACTAATTGGACGTCTACGTAATATTAGGCAACCGTTTAAAATAACTTAAATAAATGGGCCTCGTTAAATAATTAACTGTCACGTGATTTCCCCCCTTCTACGACCCTGCGACATAACCACTTGGACGGACAGTAGGCCTAGATAGCATGTCTGAGTAATTTTATCTTTTCGGATCGGGCAGAAGTGAAGATTGAATTTACAGTACGTAAGGTACTCTTTTATAGAATAGGTACAGAATTATTTCAACATGAGTTACTAAATATGAAAGACGAAACTGGTAATTGGAAATAGATGCAATAGTCTATAGTGCGGTAATATGCACAAAAGAACTGAAGCCTGTATCGAAATGAACCGTCACCATTTTCAAAAATGTGTTTAAATATCCGTATTATGATTTTTTTTTCATTTTAACTTCATTATCTATATTGTACGCTAATGTGCTGTAGACAGTATAATATACACTGCATAATGAATACGTTTGCATGGATAACTCAGTTCGTGAGTAAAAACACTTATTGTTAACACTGTACTGTATTTTGATTAAACAAAACTTAATGAAAATTAACAAACTCAAAATTGCAATATTTCCTACTTTACATAAATGGATGAACTACTTGTCTTCCCTCCTATACCTAGTAAAGTTATTTGTTTGTATTTTACGCCAGTATCACCGAACTCCAGTCGTGGAAGGGGGTAGCAAAAGGTGTTTCCGGGTCGCAACCATTAATCCAAAAGTATAGCCAGGTTAATATTAAAAATGTTAGCAAAAATAAAATGATGTCCCTGTATTTCTCCGTCATTATTATCATTAGCCAGCAGCAATGGAACTATCATTGTTTTTGTAATATGCTTAATAGCAAAAGCACGTTGTCCATCCGTCCAATGATCCATTATAAACAAATGCTATCGAATGAAGAATAGATTATTGTATGTAACAATTAAAATACCCGACAACAGCCGAAAAGACACGAATCTGAAAATCACCCGTTTCATTGGCTTACCTTTTATTAGTTAGCATCTGAAGTCTGATTACAACTTACAAATGGCTTTAAGGAACCCGGAGGTTCATTGCCGCCCTCACATAAGCCCGCAATCGGTCCCTATCCTGAGCAAAATTAATCCAGTCTCTACAATCATATTCCACGTCCCTCAAATCCATTTTAATATTATCCTCCCATCTACGTATCGGCCTCCCCAAAAGTCTTTTTCCCTCCGACCTGCCAAATTAGGTATATTATATTATATTATATTATATTATATTACATCATATTATATTATATTATATTATATTATATTATATTATATTATATTATATTATATGCGCGCTGGTTCGAGTCCTCATGGGGAAGAAAATTTCTCATGAAATTTCGGTCAGTGTATGAGACCGGTGTCCACCCAGCATCTTGATGCACTTGGGGAGCTACGATAGGTAGCGAAATCCGGTTGAGAGAGCCAGCTATAACGGCTGGGGGAATCATCGTGCTAACCACACGATACCTCCATTCTGGTTAGATGATCGTCCACCTCTGCTTCGCCATGTGGGCGTGAGGCCAGCAGCCGGCTAGTCGGTCTAGGCCCTTCACGGGCTGTAGCGCCACGGATTATTATTATTATTATTATTATTATTATATTATATTATATTTTTTTTTTATTTTACTGGGTTATTTTACGACGCTGTATCAACATCTAGGTTATTTAGCGTCTGAATGATATGAAGGTGATAATGCCGGTGAAATGAGTCCGTGGTCCAGCACCGAAAGTTACCCAGCATTTGCTCGTATTGGGTTGAGGGAAAACCCCGGAAAAAACCTCAACCAGGTAACTTGCCCCGACCGGGATTCGAACCCGGGCCACCTGGTTATATTATATTAGGCCTTTATTATATTATCTGAAGTATGATTAGTGAAATATTTTACTACTCAGCGATGTATGCAATGGAGGGGGAAAAGAAACTGGCCACCCTACCCCATTATTTCCTAGCTTAGTTGCCTCATGAGTGATGCCTTATTGGTGTCACTTATGAGGTCAAACCTGTCTTCGGACAGCTGACTAAACAACAAATAGCTTAGCTCAAGTGGCAGGCACATTTCTAAGTCGGATCTGTGCTGGGGTGTAGGTTTGGCTCACTACTTGCTAAAAATTTTCCGAGGTTTTTCCCAGCCTTAGGCTAAGACGAATGTCAGGTAATGTATGGCGAATCCTTGGCCTCAATTCGCCAAATACCATCTCGCTATCACCAATTCTGTTAACGCTAAATAACCTAGTATTTGATATAGCGTCATTAAATAACTAATTTAAAAAACTTTAGTACCGGTTGTCCAAATTCACCCCCATATTGGATAAGATCTATGTTGTACCTGTGCGGTATATCTAGTGCAAATAAATTCGGTATCGATATTACTGAATTTAATAAAATTAAACGTGAATTTTTGTAACAGCAAACATACAGTGTTAAGTGTTTTGCGACGAATATTTAATCAGATGTTAACTAATCGTGTCTTTTTTTTTTTCATAACGAAGGCGATCTTAGTGTTATAAATAACTTTTTAAAAGAGGTATAGACTATGTGCTGGAATTGTTTCATTACTTACTTACTGGCTTTTAAGGAACCCGCAGGTACATTGCCGCCCTCACATAAGCCCGCCATTGCTCCCTATACTGAGCAAGATTAATCCAGTCTCCATCATCTTATCCCACCTCCCTCAAATCCATTTTAATATTATCTTCTCACCTACGTCTCGGCCTCCCTAAAGGTCTTTTTCCATCCGGTCTCCCAACTAACACTCTATATGCATTTCTGGACTCGCCCATACGTGCTACATGCCCTGCCCATCTCAAACGTCTGGATTTAATGTTCCTAACTATGTCAGGTGAAAAATACAATGCGTGCAGTTCTGTGTTGTGTAACTTTCTCCATTCTCCTGTAACTTCATCCCTCTTAGACCCAAATATTTTCCTAAGCACCTTATTCTCAAACACCTTTAATCTATGCTCCTCTCTCAAAGTGAGAATCCAAGTTTCACAACCATACAGAACAACCGGTAATATAACTATTTTATAAATTCTAACTTTCAGATTTTTTTGACAGCAGACTAGATGACAAAAGCTTCTCAACCGAATACTAACACACATTTCCCATATTTATTCTGCGTTTAATTTCCTTCCGAGTGTCATTTATATTTGTTACTGTTGGTCCAAGATATTTGTATTTTTTTACCTCTTCATTACTGATGGAAAAAAAAATCACGACGTTTCAAAGGTTGGTTTGACCTTCCCTTCACGTCAGAGAGTTGAGGAGAGCTTTGCACTCATTAAATTTCGTCAGTAATGACTAGGCCTAAATCCACAGTGACTAATCGGCGACGACTAAATGCAGGAGAGATTTATTTTGAATGATCGTTGTTTTCTCTTTATTTAGAACGGTAAATTAATTTTACTAAAGCTACTAATTTTACTGCTTGAAACAAAAGTAAGATGTCTGCACCTCGGACTCGCTCCCTGGAGCAGCTGTTTGTAAGAGGGTTGGGATTATTTCCGGCGAGGGATGGCGCCCCAAAGCGTCACCTGTTGGCGCACGTCAGCGTCATTAGCTGCGCCCCTGGACCGGAACAGGATCGCCGAGTTCCCGTGACGACGAACAGATCCCAAACTGTGGAGCGAGCACGGCTGGAGGAGAGAAAGAGGTGAGCCATAGGCATTGTCGTCGACACCACGACTGGCCATAGACTCGTACATTGTTAATTTTTTGCCATAACCTCGAGAACACTCTCCTATCGAATTAAAGTCGATCTTCTTCTGTCGAGATGTTATTCATATACTTATTTATTTAGTTGCTTATTGAAGAATTTTCTACCCTTTTCCATGAAAAAAATGTTAGTGCAAACACTTGTGATGCCCCACTTCGATTACTGTGATATTCTGCTTACTGACCTAAGCGTTACTTCGGCGCAGAGACTACAACGTGTTCATAATATGTGCGTCCGTTTCGTCTGCAATATTCACCGGGCTGATCACGTAACACCATCCCTCGAAATGTTGTCCTGGCTCCGCCTAGAAGATCGTAGGAAAATCCACTGTCTTTCCCTTCTCTTTCACATATTGCATTTCTCCACTCCTGTCTATCTTGCGTCTCGTTTTCAAAATTTATCCACCCATCATAACCTAGACACACGATCACAACACTCCTCAATATTATCCATTCCCTCCCACCGAACATCCTCATATTCATCTTCTTTCACTGTGGCTGTTCCTCGGCTTTGGAATTCCCTACCGAGTAATGTCAGGGACTGTCAGACATCAAATCAATTTAAGAATAGGCTAACGAGATATTTTTCTAACAATTATTGTCAACAATAATAGCTGTTTCAGGTTTCTCAATGTTTAATGGTTGTATATATCACAGATAAATATCTAAATTATCTCATTATTATTATTATTACTTATTATTATTATTATTATTATTATTATTATTATTATTATTATTATTATCATTATTATTATAACTATTTCTTACCAGTGTTTATTATTGTCACACTAACATTAGTTATCCAATTTTCATTATTTACTTTCATGTTGTTTTATGGTCTAGATATTAATGTTTTAATAACTTAATGTAATAATCGTATTCAATTAGAATTAGAGTCTGGCTGGGCGGAAGAGAAGGCCTACTGGCCTTAGCTCTGCCAGATTAAATAAATAAATATAATAATTATTATTATTTATTTTTCTACATACTTATGTACTTATTTATTTGCTTATTTATTTAGGCCCACTGTTTATCAACGAACCGTCGAGTTCCTTAAAACTATTAGTAAGTTGTATTATATGATTGTACACATGAATATATACACATACACCGTAGCCCATACATACATACATGCATGCCTGGGTAGCGTAGTTGGTATAGCGCTGGCCTTGTGTGCTCGAGGTTGCGGGTTCGATCTCGGCTCGGGTCGATAGCATTTAAGTGTCTTTAAATGCTACAGGCTCATGTCAGTAGATTTACTGGCATGTAAAAAGAACTCCTGCGGGACAAAATTCCGACACAGCGGCGACGCTGATATAACCTCGTCGTCAAATAAGCCACACCTATATTTAAATTTGTTTTTACATAGTTCAGATAATACATAAACATACATACTGTAATAAAGGACAGGGACCTCTCAATTGCACAGTACATTCTTCCGAGGCCTTCACACTGTCATCATATGACGGCGTCTTGCCATCCTGACGGCAAACACCAGCCAACTAGTTCCGTGATCACATATGTGTGGTACCTAAGAGGTTACGTCCATACATACTCCTTCATAGCGTAACTGTAGACATACATAGCTCATATTTAGTTTTGTACATAACCCCTTACTTTTGTAAAATTTTCAATTCTCCTTCGATTTTTCGATTTTCGACAAAATTCCGACTGCGGCGACATGATATAACCTCGTCGTCAAATAAGCCACAATTTAAATTTGTTTTTACATACATACATACATACATACATACATACATACATACATACATACTGTACATACATACTGTACATACAGTACATTCGTAGGCCTACTGTACATACATAGCATACACACATAGTGTACATATGTACATAGCATACATACATACTGTACATACATAGCATATATACATAAGTTACTGTAAATACATAGCATACATACATGCTGTACATACGTAGCATACATACATACATACATACATACATACATACATACATACATACATACATACATACATACATACATACATACATACATACATACATACATACATACATACATACATACATACATACATACATACATACATACATTACACTAAAGTTCCTGAGTAGGTCTATACAAATTTCCATCAGATTATTTAGTTTCAACATCGAAGCTCCAAGGTAACAGATTGTGTTGTGACTTGTGATCAATGAATAGGCTGGAAGATGACGGGAATCCCCAGATGGGAAATTCTCGAGCCATCAGTCGGGGAGAGGGTGTCCCGAGCACGTTCCTAACGGGGGCAGGTAAGTAACCTGCCGGTCATTCAACCTTCCTCACCCTCCTCACTTAGGGTGTGTTTACGACATCACACTTTATTAGTTTTTCTTATGGGATTCCCAGCTTTTTCTCAATACTGCTGTTTCGCAAAGCTGTTGCCTTTTTTCTATTAGAATCGTAACTACATCGAATTTCGGTGCAGTTTTGTCCACCAGCAGATCCTGCTTTCTGACCTTTAATCTGTCTAGCTATCCTTCAGTGACTCATGGTAGTATTTTTGTAGAAGACGAGTATTTTCTCTGGACCAAAAATGCAACGCAAATGGAATATAAATTAGCGTTTTACCGTGAATCAAAGTAATAAAAATGGAGTATTTTCCTTCAATATTCGTACAATAACGGTCTGAATACACATTACCGCAGCTCGCTGCAGCAGTTCCATTTTCTAAATCACACATTAATGGAACAAAAGCAAATGGATAAATTAATTAATGATATACAGTAAAACCTCGTTAATCTGGACTAATTAGGAGAATAAGTTGACTGGTTTAACAATAGTCCGGATAACTTAATAACCTAACAGTAGAAACTGTATTAAAACTCTGTTTATAGCAATAAAACACGTTTATTATGATGTATTTAAAGGACATAGGCCTAAATACACTACGCAGTACAATAAAATGTGTAATCGATAATAATATTTGTTTGTATAGTTTAATTACTTTAATGCAAACCTGATGGATTTTCTTTATTTTTAATATTATAGGCGTAATATTTATCATTATCATTTATCTCATTAAATATCAGTCGTATTACAATTTTGCATAAAATAAAACTTATTAGATATCATTTTTAAAGAATTTTTTTTATGTAACATTTTTCATAAAAATCAATACGGGAGATATTTTGAATACCATATAGCCTAAAATCTAAGTTACAACGAACTTAATTTATATTCCAATTTTCATATAAATCGGTTCAACCATTATCGCGTGAAAAGGTAACAAACATACAGACAGACAGACAGACAAACAGACAAACAACAAACAAAAATTTCGAAAAAGCAATTTTTGGTTTCAGGATGATTAATTATACATGTTAACATGATTATTTTTGGAAAAGTGAAAATTACCAGAAAAATTTCGATTACAGATTTTTATTAGTATAAGATTATCATATTAGGCTCTATTGATTAACATATTTATTTATTTACTTATTAATTTAGGCTATTTATTTACTTATTTTTTGTTTGTTTAGTCAACTGTCAAGACAGGTCTGAATCTCACAAGTGAAACCAAGAAGGCACCACTTATGAGGCAACTAGGACAGGAGATGAGGTAGGGTGGCCAGTTTCTTCCCCCTCCATTGCATATAATCACCAAAGCTCGGAACTTGGGGACTTGTGTCTTTGCACGTGACTAAGCGACCGGACTTCAATGTCAACATACTTCCGCTTCCAGCACGGAGGTACTGTCAGGTCTGCTACAAAAGTGGTTTCTGGCTCCGACAACATATTAATAATATTATGGTAGGTTGAAACACGTAATTTCATAGCATATATATAATAAAAATAAACATGAAAAATATATCAAATTTACATGTAATTTCATAGCGTATATATAATAAAAATAAACATGAAAAATATATCAAATTTACACGTAATTTCATAGCATATATATAATAAAGATAAACATGAAAAATATATCAAATTTACACGTAATTTCATAATATATATAATAAAAATAAACATGAAAAATATATCAAATTTACACGTAATTTCATAGCATATATAATAAAAATAAACATGAAAAATATATCAAATTTACACGTAATTTCATGGCATATATATAATAAAGATAAACATGAAAAATATATCAAATTTACACGTAATTTCATGGCATATATATAATAAAAATAAACATGAAAAATATATCAAATTTACACGTAATTTCATAGCATATTATAATAAAAATAAACATGAAAAATATATCAAATTTACACGTAATTTCATAGCATATATAAATAAAAATAAACATGAAAAATATATCAAATTTACACGTAATTTCATAGCATATATATAATAAAGATAAACATGAAAAATATATCAAATTTACACGTAATTTCATAGCATATATATATAATAAAAATAAACATGAAAAATATATCAAATTTACACGTAATTTCATAGCATATATATAATAAAAATAAACATGAAAAATATATCAAATTTATCAAATATATATAATAAAAATAAACATGACAAATATATCAAATTTGCATATATATAATAAAAATAAACATGAAAAATATCAAATTTACACGTATTTCATAGCATATATAAAAAAAATAAACATGAAAAATATATCAAATTTACACGTAATTTCATAGCATATATATAATAAAAATAAACATGAAAAATATATCAAATTTACACGTAATTTCATAGCATATATATAATAAAAATAAACATGAAAAATATATCAAATTTACACGTAATTTCATAGCATATATATAATAAAAATAAACATGAAAAATATATCAAATTTACACGTAATTTCATAGCATATATATAATAAAAATAAACATGAAAAATATATCAAATTTACACGTAATTTCATATCATATATATAATAAAAATAAACATGAAAAAATATATCAAATTTACACGTAATTTCATAGCATATATATAATAAAAATAAACATGAAATATATATCAAATTTACACGTAATTTCATAGCATATATATAATAAAAATAAACATGAAAAATATATCAAATTTACTGTTCTGCTGTGTACATTTTATTACAGTGCATGACTACCTACATTCGAAGATTTTTCGGTATTAGACTTAAAATACTGAATTTTTTCACTGTTACTGTTTTCTGTTCGATTTTCAGCAGTTGCTGATCTCGTATCTGAGAAATAGTTTTCAATTAGTGTGTCACTACTAGGGCAGGTCCCTCTACGTCTCAATCCATAGCTATTAACAGATTTTTCTCCAATTTGAGGGACTGCAATGCCTTTCAATGAATTCCGTTTCCAGCCTCTAGTTTGTGTGTGGCACAACTTACAAAATATAAACTCTCCATTCGAAAAAAATAATGTATCTCCTCCGATTTCTCCACGAAATTCTGTATCTTAAATTTAAAACAAAATGTATTTTCAAACTTCTATAATACCCATTCGAAATAACACGTATTTTCTATTTCCTCAAACAGACCGTTTACCTTTAATTCTCTGAATGTCATTGGCTTCGACATAACAGTTTCTTCGTCCGTCTTCCTGTCATTAGTTGTGGCCACTTTCTTAGTACACACGACTGTCCCTGAGCACTTGCAGCGAGAGCTTTGTGTACGTTGTACCTGTAAACTTACTCATGCACACGACACAAGTCCCCAAGTTCCGAGCTTTGATAATCACCGATTAGCTATATATTCCACTAATCAGATTTCATATGCATACAAACAATTGAGGACCGTTTTTGCAAAACTTGCTAACTGAAAAAAAAAATTAAATTTTACAGGAGAGAGAAAACACTATAGAAAGCAAGTTTTCCTGTAACTGTCAATTATAGCATAAAGCAAGTTTTGAAAAAACGATCACACTTTGACACACTACAATGAAGAGAAATAACCCAATTTTACTAAGACGCTTTGAACGTCATGTAGAGGCCTGCCTTATGTTAACGAATACATCAAAATCTCAATTTTGCAAATTTTGCAGTTAGCAAGTTTTGCAAAAACGGTCCTCAATTGTTCTTCCTCTCACATATATCGTCAAGTGAGATGTACTGTCTGATAATAGATGTAGGATCAGCCAGAACCTCAATCAGATGCGATTATTATTTTAGTGGGTTATTTTATGACACTTTATCAACATCAATGGTTAACTTATCTAGCATCCGAATGATAATGCCAGCGAAATGAGTCCAGGGTCCAGCGCCGTAAGTTATCCAGAATTTGCTGTTAATGGGTTAAGGGAAAACCCCGGAAAAAAACTCAACCAGGTAACTTGACCCAAACAGGATTTGAACCCGGTCCCGCTAGGTTATTTACTTATTATTTCCTTATTAAGTTGTTTATTTAGTTATTAACATATTTATTTCCCAATAACTTCTTTTCCTTTCCTTTTACAATAGCACTGGAAAATTTCAATGCAAACTTGTACTGAATAATGTACCACTGTTTTCTTCTCCATTCACAAAATGTCACAGAATCGGCACGAGATGAACTCCGTAGTAGAAGCCAGGTGTTTGGTGGGAGTGGCGCTCGTGTGCGTGGAACACGACACTGCATTAAAAAGTCGTTGTCCGCGCAAGAGGTTTACAATCGGATTACAGTCTGAGGGAAACAATCCCTGCTACCGTGCGGCGCTGTGGGAGACCCTGTGTACAGACGTAATAAAACCCTGTCTAGTAATTGGCTTACAGGTACCGGCGCCGCTGCGTGTAACAGTGGCTCAAGTACTTTACCAAACTTGGTTATTTAACGATGTTGCATCAACTGCGAGATTATCTAGATACGATGGAATTGCTAACAGAGAGATGGTTTTTCAGCAAGATTAGCCATGGGATTACGTGACCTTCGCTTTATAGTTGGGAAAAACCTCGGCAAAAAGCCATCAACCAGGTAATCGGTCCAAGCGACACTGGAACCCACTGACGAATGCATCGTCAGAGCATCGGCCAAGTCCATCTTCAAGCAGTTTATTGGTATTCATATTCATTACTTGTCTGTTGGTACAACTGCAGTACAAGAGACCTCGTCAAGGTAATAATATATGAGTGTCAATATTAAGAAGATGAAGAACTGAAAACATTCAACTAAAATATTATATCATTATCAAAAAATTCATTCATATTGTATGAAGGATTATTTTGTAGCCATAGCTTAGTTTGAAGTTTGAATTATCTTTCATTTTTGTACCTTTATTTTTTAATAGTATCTTATTATAGCCTACAATTTTATTGCAATGATTACGTAACTAGATTGTGTTTTTTGCAACCTGACAAATGATAGGCCTACGTTTTAGTTGATCAGTATTTTTAGTTTCATAGTAGAGAAAATCTTTGTATAGGCTAATTAGTGATATTATTTTTCACAAGCATTACAATTTAAAAATACATAGATTGTAGTCTACTCGTACACTGTAATAAACTTTTCATTTTTAAAAAGAGATCTACATAATAGTCTGGGTGGTGACATTTTCTTCTTCTTCTTCTTCTTCTTCTTCTTCTTCTTCTTCTTCATCATCATGGATTAGGCTTGCAGACTGTTCCGTCTTCACTCCAGCCATCTTTTTCTTGGTCTTCCCATTTCTCCTCTTCCGTCTTATATTTTAGTAGTCTATATGTTTCACTATTCTGTCATTTTCCATTCTTCCAATATGTTGTATCCATTGTTGTTTGTTTTCTTGTATACGATCATTAATGAAACATAATATATTCAGTTCTGTTCTTACATCTTTATTTCGTATTTCATCCAGTAATGTGCAAGCTTTTACCTTTCTTAAACATTTCACCTCTGCAGTTTGTATCTGTTGTCGTTCTTTCTTGATTGAAGTCCATGATTCGCTTCCATAGTAAAAGCAGGTGTGGACATTACTTTATAAAACTGTAACTTTGTTTCTTGTCTTGTTTTATTTTGTAATGTTCTCTTAATTGTACCACACATCATTTAGAATTTATTAAGTTTGTTGTCTACATCTTTTTCTCGTACATAACTTATATCACTACCTAAGAAGTAAAAATGAGATATTTCAATACCACTATTCTAAAATATATGAGACGAAAAGAAATGCAGTTCACTAAAAAATTACACTCCACTGAAGAACATTGTAGTAATAAATATAATCATTTGAAACTGAATTTTCTGTTTCAAAACTATCTTAATCCGATGAGTTTATTGTAAAAACTGTCCTTTTCCTCCGGTTTGCTACAAAACTGTCCTTTTTCCAAATATTATTTCAAATAACTCTACAACTTTTTAGGAGAATATTTATGAAACATGTAGAAAAAATGTATTTCATTGTAATTTTACACCAGAGTAAGGTTTCTTTCATTAAACACTTAAATTTCTGATGTTACAAGAGTTTCATGGTCGGAGGAAAATCATCTATGATGGATAAGGACAGTTTTGCAAATCACATGCTCATTTACTTGTTTGACATGCCATATGGAAAGAATGATAGAGAACTCGCTAGCTATAAATCTCAGCCACACAACCATCTGAAGTGAACGAAGAGAGAAAGAAAATCTACGGGCCCACGATTCAGTACCTATCAGCGAAATACGACGTTGACAAAATCACAGTTACCGATCTCTTCTTCGGAACGAGAGGCACCATTCCGAAAACCTTTGTAAATACAAGCTGAAGAGATATCTTCAAGATGCCATCGTCACCACCACAATACAATTTTTTGTAGCGATATTTCGCCAGCATCTTTATGGTGTACACTCAATTTAAATTGTACTAGGTTCTATTTTTGTCTTATGTCTTAATCACTTTTGTTTAAAACCTGCTTATATAATTTTTCATTTTTGATTTTATTGTGGGCTATTCTGTGACGCAGGCAAACCCAAAATATTGGGTCAGACCAATAAATTAATAATAATACGCACCCGAAGCATAAAGAACAAGAGAACGCTCATCCAGAGCCATAAACTGGCAGATTAATATTTTGTCTCCTGTCGGAAATAAAATCAGGATCCTCTTGATGTAGCCTACCCCCGCTTATTTGAACCTGCGATATAAGTATTTTAGTAAGACCCGGACATAGCACACCTCTTGCTTTCTACATAGAAATGTTAACAATTTCGGCCAGATAATAAGTTTCCACTATTCGCAGTTTCAGCATGTGCAAACCATACGTAGCAGGACGTGACACGAACACCGGGGCCCAGGTCTTAGGGAGGGGTCGATCAGGTGCCTCGCAGATGTGGTTTAAGCACAAGCCAACGGGCCCGATCACGACTCACCCAGAACCCGTTGCGCTTAACAGTATACACCTTTATACAAAACAATGTACCGGTACCAATTTCTTAAAAATAATTGTGAATTATGATTTACCCTCTAAAAGCCTACAATTTAAAACAAAGATAAATAAATCAACAATTAAACCGGTTTATTTTCAACCGTACGATTCGTTATTATCATTTATTATTATTATAATCATAATCATTACCATCATAAACATCATCACAATCAGCTTTTAGATTTAAGCCCATTAGCCTGCTTGGAATCCAAAATAAATTTTTCCATAACACCTAAAATTTGTCTCTCTGTGTTAGTAGACTGAGGGAAGTTAATGCAAAATAAGCATGTGAAAGAAAAGAATAAATATACTCCACGTCGTGGGGGAAGATTTTTTCTCGTGAAATCTCGATCGGTAAATATTGATGGGAGAAAGTGAAATTGATTCGCAACGATCTGTTTCTAAATTGCAATCTATTCTTAGAAATTACAATAAATATTTCAGAAGATAAAACCAAGTCAATGGGAATAACTGGCAAAACATTTTCTAGAGTTAAAATATTGATAAATAGAAAATTACTGAACAGATGGCAGATTTTGTATACTTGGAAAGTAGCCTCTATCTCAATTTGAGAACCCAAAAGATGTCCAGACAAATTTAGTAAAATAGTCTATACCAGATTAAATGGCGTGCTGAAGAGAAATTATGGAAAATACATGAGTAAAGAAATTAAAATTAGACACAACATTATTTCTAAACCAGCTTTTCTACATGGAAGCGAATGTCGGATCCTCTGGAAACACAGAATTAACTAGCCTATTTACAGATGAGATTTCTACACTCGGTAAGTGGAGTGACTTTCCGAGATTGAATAAGAGAAAATTAGAGAAAAATGGCATGTCAAAGAAGTGGCAACAGAAATAAAAAAATTACCAGTCCAAATGGAGTCATTGCGTTCAGAGGATGCCAGTTAACAGATTCAATTGGAAATTATTAAACTATAAAGCAAACGAAACCCGAAACATAGGAGAACCATTTCGCTGACGTACACATCAATACGCATAATTGACTGCGACTACAAAAATAATTTTTGAACTCGCAGAACGGCCACTGGTTACCCAGAATTTATTCGTTTATTTGCTTATTTGCTCATTCATTTATTTATTTACTTATTTACTCCTACTTATTTATTTATTTACTTATTTACTCCTACTTATTTATTTATTTACTTATTTACTCCTACTTATTTATTTATTTATTTATTTACTTATTTACTCCTACTTATTTATTTATTTACTTATTTACTTATTTACTTATTTACTCCTACTTATTTATTTATTTATTTACTTATTCACTTATTTACTCCTACTTATTTATTTATTTATTTATTTATTTACTTATTTACTCCTACTTATTTATTTATTTGCTTATTTACTCCTACTTATTTATTTATTTATTTACTTATTTACTCCTATTTATTTATTTATTTATTTATTTATTTACTTACTCCTACTTATTTATTTATTTACTTATTTACTCCTACTTATTTATTTATTTATTTATTTACTTATTTACTCCTACTTATTTATTTATTTATTTACTTATTTACTCCTACTTATTTATTTATTTACTTATTTACTTCTACTTATTTATTTATTTACTTATTTACTCCTACTTATTTATTTATTTACTTATTTACTCCTACTTATTTATTCATTTATTTACTTATTTACTCCTATTTATTTATTTATTTATTTACTTATTTACTCCTACTTATTTATTTCTTTATTTACTTATTTACTCCTATTTATTTATTTACTTATTTACTCCTACTTATTTATTTATTTATTTATTTATTTATTCACTCCTACTTATTTATTTATTTATTTACTTATTTACTCCTACTTATTTATTTATTTATTTACTTATTTACTCCTATTTATTTATTTATTTACTTATCTACTCCTATTTATTTATTTATTTATTTATTTACTTATTTACTCCTACTTATTTATTTATTTACTTCTACTTACTTATTTATTTATTTATTCATTTACTTATTTACTTATTTACTCCTACTTATTTATTTATTTATTTATTTACTTATTTACTCCTATTTATTTATTTATTTACTTATTTACTCCTACTTATTTATTTATTTATTTACTTATTTACTCCTACTTATTTATTTATTTACTCCTACTTATTTATTTATTTATTTACTTATTTACTCCTACTTATTTATTTATTTATTTACTCCTACTTATTTATTTATTTACTTATTTACTTCTACTTATTTATTTATTTACTTATTTACTCCTACTTATTTATTTATTTATTTATTTATTTATTTAGATTAGATTAGATTTTAGATTAGATTTATTTATTTAACCTGGTAGAGATAAGGCCGTCAGGCCTTCTCTGCCCCTCTACCAGGGGATTACAACTATAACATGAACAATAAGATTACAATTAATATTAAATTTACAATTACAATTACAATAAAAATTAAAGTACGACAAGAATTCCTGATTAATGAAAGCTAGACATTTTATCATAGAAGTTAAGAACAAAGAATATTTTTGTATTTACTAAATTACAAATTAAACCTACAATAACAAAATTCTATAGTGATGAAATTACCGGATATTGAGATATTTTGTGGTAGATTAAAAGAACTATTTACAAGAAACCATGTCTGAACGAGTCTCAATTACTGACCAAGTGCCTAGTAAGTTTGCGTTTGAATTGAATTTTATTTCGACAGTCCCTGATGCTAGCAGGTAGCGAGTTCCAGAGTCTTGGCAGCGCTATTGTGAAAGAGGATGAGTATGAAGAGGTGCGATGGGATGGTATTGTTAGTATTGTTTCATGGCGAGAGCGTGTGTTCAGATTGTGGTGGGAAGAAAGGTAAGTGAAGCGAGACGACAGGTACGAAGGAATAGAAGAGTTCAAGATTTCGAAGAGAAAGAGAAGTGAATGTAAATTTCTTTTCTTATCTAGTTTAAGCCAACCTATTGCTTCTAGGGATGGGGTAATATGATCATATTTACGAACATTGCTTACAAAACGTACACACAAATTATGAGCACGTTGAAGTTTCATTTTGTTGTCGCTGGAAAGGTCAGTCAGTAAAATGTCAGCATAGTCAAAATAGGGAAATACAAGGGTCTGCACAAGGGACTTTTTTTTAAGCAAGAGGAAGATGAACATTTATCCTTTTTAGCACATGAATAATAGAATATACTTTTCTGCAGGTTTCTGTGATTTGCATGTCCCAGTTGAGATTATTATCCATGTGAATGCCAAGATTTTTACCGAAGAACTGAAAGGGATATGCACTGTACTTACTTTAACGGGGGAAATGTCGAGGTGCTTTACAGCGTCGGTTTGCCGTTTGTGTCCTAATATGATTGCTTGTGTCCTTCCAGGATTGATATTAAGATGGAATTTCTTTGTCCATGTCACAATCGAGTCAATGTCTTCGTTCAATTTATCTATAGCTTCATTTATTCGATCTAAGCGGGAAGAGATGTAGCATTGAAGGTCGTCAGCATACAAGTGATAGTTACAATGCCTTACATGAGATGTAATATCACTGACATATATTGAACAACAATGGTCCGAGTACCGAACCCTGTGGTATACCTGATGTTATGTTAAGCCAGGAAGAGCTTCGATTCCCGGATACAACACATTGTTGTCTTTCCTGTAAGTAGGATTCGAACCAACTCACAGCAGTCTCTGACAAATGCAGATTTCTCAATTTATGGGTGAGCAGGTCGAAATTTACAGAGTTGGAAGCTTTGCTAAGGTCAAGAAGTGTTAGTATTGTTACTTTATTAGAGTCGATTGCTTCACGAATGTCTTCGGTCACTTTAAGTAGAGCAGTGCTTGTGTTGTGTCCAGCTCTGAAACCTGACTGATACTTGTCGAATAGTTTGTGTTCGTTCATGTAGTTAGTAATTTGTCTGTGTACGATTCTTTCCAGTGCTTTTGATATGGCTGGCAGGATACTGATTGGTCTATAGTCGTTCGGGTCGGTGGGAACTTTGACTTTTGGAAGAGGAAGAACGAAAGCTTGCTTCCATATTTTAGGAAACTTAACTTAACTTACTTAATTACTCCTACTTATTTATTTATTTATTTACTTATTTACTCCTATTTATTTATTTATTTACTTATTTACTCCTACTTATTTATTTATTTTATTTATTTACTTATTTACTCCTACTTATTTATCTATTTACTTATTTACTCCTACTTATTTATTTATTTATTTATTTATTTATTTACTCCTACTTATTTATTTATTTACTTATTTACTCCTATTTATTTACTTATTTACTCCTACTTATTTATTGATTTATTTACTTACTTATTTACTCCTACTTATTTATTTATTTACTTATTTACTCCTACTTATTTATTTATTTATTTACCTATTTATTTATTTATTTACTTATTTATTTATTCTGGTGTAGTTAAGGCCATCAAGCCTTCTCTTCCACACCACCAGAAATACAAATACAACAATAGAAATAAAAAGAAAAATCACACTATAAACAAAGTAAAACCACACAAAAATAGGCCTATACACAGGTTGCAGTCACACAAACTTTAATGAGTGATTAAGTATCGTAATTAATTATATCCTAACTAAATAACTAACATAAACAAGAAACTTGCAATTTTAATCTAGAGTAAAAAACACAAATCAGCACGTCCAGCAATACCTGAAAAGCATTAAATAAGACAAAATTTTCCAATTTAATTTTGAATTGTGATAAAGTCCGGCAGTCCCTGACGTCATTAGGTAACGAATTTCAGAGGCGAGGTATTTCTACAGTGTACGAGGATGCAAAATTGCAAGTGAAAAAAAGAAGAAGAAGAATATGGTACCGTGCCGTCCACTCAGTAATGAATTTGGAGAGCTACAAGTGAACAGCGAAAGTAGGTTTCGTAAGCCAGGCATAACGCCTATAATGCTGGATACACGTTACTCCCGTACTGTTTGATGAACTTTCACCCTGGTAAGACGTGAAGGTGAAACCTGGAGCCGCCCAGCCTTCGCCTTTCGTGAGCTCTCACACCACGGACGATAAATTATTACTATTACTATTATTATTATTATTATTATTACATTATTTCCTGTATTGTTGTTATATTTTCTACGTATTTCTAGGTATAGCCTATTGGTTGAGTGGAAAAGAAGGCCTTGTGGTTTTAACTTTGGCAGTAAAAATAAATCAATTAAATGAATGAACAAATAATTTAAATTGTACGAAAGATCATCGTAGTATCAGTCTTTATCACTAGAATGCATTGTAAGCAGTCTATGAGATCAAGTTTGAATCATGAATAGAACGTCAACTGCAGAAAAACAAGTGTGTTCCCTGATAGTAAATTATCTGTGGCACGCTCCAAACATGACATCAAATCAATATAGTCTATGGATAACTAACTTTATCTCCATATGCCCTGGCCTAGAATACGGTCCCTAGTAATGACACATTAAATATTTGTAACCGTATGTGTTAGTCAGTTTTTGAAAGAAAAAAATTCTAACCCCCTTTTCATCCCCCAGAACCAAATTCTGTCTGCGTCACAGATGTCAGATCCCTTCGTCACTGTTTAGAAAGTTGTACCTGCTTAAGGCAGACCTCCCTCATTTTATTGCAATTCCTTATTTCGGAAACGAAGTCCTGACAAAGAAACACAGTTTCTCGCACTGCTCAATTGCTTCTTAATGCGCGGCGACGTCTTCTATTGTTTCGTTTTGTTGAGAGAGTTCATTCCGCACTCGGAAGCGTTAGGTACGCGCGCTTATCTGTCCTCGTCGACTACAATTGTTATGTTTGGCGTGAAGATTTCAAAACAGATAAATTTATTTTTCCTTTCACTGTGGAGCCCTGAATTTTACTTGAAGCAAGTAGAGAGATAGGTTTG
This sequence comes from Periplaneta americana, assembly GCA_025594305.2. Lineage (NCBI taxonomy): Eukaryota > Metazoa > Arthropoda > Insecta > Blattodea > Blattidae > Periplaneta > Periplaneta americana. The sequence continues at coordinate 15,808,972 of JAJSOF020000009.1, read as the reverse complement.
GAAGTAAATCCCGAAAAGACAAAGTATATATGATTAGTCTATGTCTCGTGACCAGAACATTGTACGAAATGGAAATATAAAAATTAGAGATTTATCCTTTGAAACGGTGGAAAATTGAAATATTTTGGAGCAACAGTAACAAATATAAATGACACTCAGGACAAAATTAAACACAGAATAAATATGGGAAATGCCTATTATTATTCGGCTGAGAAGCTTTTGTCATCCAGTCTGCTCTCAAAAAATCTGAAAGTTAGAACTTATAAAATAGTTATATTACCGGTTGTTCTATATGGTTGTGAAACTTGGGACTCTCACTTTGAGAGAGGAACAGAGGTTAAGGGTGTTTGAGAATAAGGTGCTTAGGAAAATATTTGGAGCTAAGAGGGATGAAGTTACAGGAGAATGGAGAAAGTTACACAACGCAGAACTGCACGCATTGAATTTTTCACCTAACATAATTAGGAACATTAAATTCAGACGTTTGAGATGGGCAGGACATGTAGCACGTATGGACGAATCCAGAAATGCATATAGGCCTAGTGTGTTAGTTAGGAGACCAGAGGAAAAAAGACCTTTGGGGAGACTGAGAGGTAGATGTGAAGATAATATTAAAATGGATTTGAGGGAGGTGGGATATGATTGTAGAGACTGGATTAATCTTGCTCAGGATAGGGACCGATGGCGGGCTTATGTGAGGGCGGCAATGAACCTCCGGATTCCTTACAAGCCATAAGCAAGTATTATTATTATTATTATTATTATTATTATTATTATTATTATTATTATTATTATTAGGGCCTATGTGAGCATAATTTCAGAAGAAAGGTTACCTAAGATGGTTCTGGAATGGTATCCGCCTGGAAGAAGAAGGAAAGGAGGCCTCGAAATTCATGGTTACAAGAGATCAGAAAACGGATGAGAGACTGCAAATTGAACGACATGGATTGGATGGAGAGGGAAGAGTGGAGAACAAGAATACGACTTTAAGATTTTCGGCATAGAAAGTTGTGTAAACATTAGAAATCTGTATATAAATGAAAATTATTATTATTAATTTTAATTAATTAAGCTTCCTTTATGAAAAATCTGCCAGGTTTGACAAAGGGTAGACTATTATATAACTTATAATATGGAAACACACCTAAAAGGTAAAATAATTTACATTTGAAGCGGTTAGAGAATCGAATATATAAGTTAAAAGTCAGAAAATTACACCTAAGTAGCGTATATGCTCATTTGCAGTTAAGCAAAGGATAACTGTGTGTATATACATATATATATATATGTATATAATATAGGCCTACTATATAATATATACGTAATATATATTTTTTTACTTCATTTCATTACTTTTCATTGTACTTTCATCTCATGTTTTTTCGAAATCAAATTGTACTTTATTTTTAAATTTATCATTGTTTTGTGTCAGAAAGCAGAGTTATTGCGTAACAACAGGCATCATAGTCCGTGGAGCTATCGCCTGTCTTCTTCGGAACAAGGGTTGGGAAGTTCATGAAGAGGTCCGCTGCATTTCTGAAGACGACTCTCACAGAAGAGCGGATATAATAGAAATAAACAGGCAACAACAAAAGGCTATTATCGTAGATCCAACTATACGCATGGAGAGAGATCTAAACCAAGCTCATCAGGTTGATCATGAAAGAAGGCCATTTATGAACCTTGTATTCCCTACCTTAGTGCCAAGTATAACATCCCTCTCTTCAATTGGTCAGTGACAGGTTTATTTTTGGTGCTCAGAGTTCTTTACCAAAATTTACATATCAATTTTTAAAATAATTATCAATATCATATTTTGAAATTAAAAAATCATCTCGCAAATTCTTAAAATTCCCTGCAGATTATACAATTTCATTTAAGAAGGCCTTAATTAAGGATATGCTAATTTTAAATAAAATCTTTATTTATAAGTATAATTTTATAGTCATCTTCTAAGATTTTATTTTATAATTGATAATCAATGGTGCTTAATTATTACATTTTATTTTCATAACGATATTCATATTTAATTAATTATATTTGTTTGCTATTAATTTCCGGATCCTCGTGGTCATCCTTAATTAAGGCCGGACGAGTTATTTCTCTCTCTCTCTCTCTCTCTCGCTCTCTTCCGCAAATCATATTGTATTTTATTTTTAAGTTAACCTCTGCTTTGCATTCTGGATCCTAGTGGTCAGCCATAGATGTCGGCCTGATGTCCCAAATTGTGAAATTAGTAACAGAAAAGTCTGAATGATTTGAATGCCATCCTACTTTCATTTTGTGTCATCTGACATATTCCAGGTGAGCTACAACGCGAGGGGGGAATGGCTTATGTCCCCTGACAGCCACTCTCTATCAGACTTTCACTATATTAACATATTTTTATCACTATTCATCGCCATCAAATTTTTAATTGTCATCTTCTCCATCTTTTGTTTCTTCCCCTCCTGGCCTCACACCTCCTCTTCTTCCCTGTTTCCTGTAATCTGCGCGGCGCGATGTCTGATTGGCAGGTGAGCAACAGGTGTTATCGGAGCGTGACCAACCGGCGTCACGTATATTCCCCACCTCTTCATCGTGATTGGTTCAGGTGAGAGACAAGGACTTCCCTTGAAATCGGGTCAAGTCTCTCCCAGGTGCAAAATGATACGTTCTCCCAAGCAACCCTTCAGGCTGGCCCCATTGGTGACTGACCAGGTGTGACGCCTCTGAGCCATTCCGAGATCCAACCCCCCACCCACTTCCCAAAATCAATTTCAGATGTTATCATTAAAAGTCCTATTCATAGACAATACTTCTGAGACTTTGACTTTGGTAAGTCGAGATTTGACGATTTTTGTTCTAATGTTGGCAATCACAATCATGGTCTTCTAAATGAATTAAATTAATGGATAGTTCAAATAGAGTAGACATTGCCACAATCAAAGCCATCTTTTGAATCACAAATCAATTAAACAATTGAACATCGGTACATGTTAAGCGATTGTTAGCCGTTCTTGCAGCTTTTATAAGAACAATAATTTATTTCGGACCAGCTGGTCGAAATTTTTATTCTGAATATAGAAAATAAGAAGATGCCATCAATGACAGACTATAAAGGACGAAATATTATCCTGCGGACAGTTTGCCAACTGCAGAAACACAAAATTATCTGAAACGAATATGCAGAACTTGAGTAGCTGCAAGAAGGCAAAGACGGATAGGAAACGAGTAAACCACTTTGTTGGTAACAGGTTAAAGAGTCTCCTAGCGCCACTGGACAAAAACGTGACTAGGACATAGTGAAGTGCTTTGAGCACTGGGACTCTCCACCTCTCATTAACATATGCGAGGCATGGTGCAAACTTCATTCATCCATTTCATTCAGTGAAGAGAACTGTTAGTACATGAAGCATATAATCATTTACAGGGGAAAATACACTACTGTTAGTGAGAGGGCAAACGGAACCTAATCTAAAGTTAAGTGAATTGAAAAGTCGTGGAACCAATGAACGCATGGGATGATACCCTGCCTGCCATTTTAAACATCATTCATTCTTTCTTCGTCCCCTTCATTCATCATCACCTTCATAAAATACTTCCTTCCGAGACTTTGACTTTGGGAAGTCGAGATTTGATTATAATGTTCTAATGTTGGCAACTCTATCAACTGATCCTTGATGCATTTAGGCAAAGGTCATGGGTTGAGATAAAAGGAACAATTTTTCCCTTGAAATTATTCAAATGCTGAGGTTTTGCATAATACAGTAGAACCTCGATTATCCGTCACTCTATTAATCGATTTAAGATTATCCATCTTTCTTCCTCTCGCTTTTTTAAATAACTGAAGTGCTGTATATTGCCGCCCTCAATAGCCCGGCGTGACTCCTTCTCTTCTTACGTCTTGGGCAGTGAAGGCTCTATAAAGTCTAGGTAGGTAGAATCGTTCGCCATTTTTGTTCTTTCGTTTTATAAACTCCAGACGAGGTTCTATTTGCCGCACAAACATCATGAGAACCAGAAATAAATCAAACGCACTGTAATTCAGCAACAATTGAGCGGCAATATAACGTGTTTGATTCATGCGAACGCCAACGAAAGAGCCAAAATGGGGGCGATATTATTTATCGAGCCTTAGATATGTAAAGTCGAATCACAAGACGTTAACGTTTAAATTGACCAATCTGCAACATGATTGGCCGCCGGAAATTAGAGCGACGGGGCTATAGTATATGTCAATAACCAACTTTGCTAAATGTTAATTGACAAATTCTTCATTAGGTGTTTCAATTGTGGTCTACTATAAATATGCCCATGCATCTTTATTATCACAAAAATGTTTTAAGTCTACAAAAACTTGTAAAATAATTAAAAAATGAAACATTTGTAATAGAACAAAAACTGAACACATCAGTCAGAATATTGAATTGAAGCATGAATATGTAAATCTACAATACAACCAATATTCAGTAATAAAATATGATTCGCTTTGTCCGATCGGTGTTGAAAGATGCAGCTTTGAAAGTGAACTTCTGTCATTATCTTTTAAATACGAGGCGTGCTGCTTATCGTAAACGTGAAGCATTTTCACTAAATTTACAAATATTTTAGAATCCTCATTTTTTCAATTAAAACGTTCAGTCCATGATCCATTACAAAATAATGCAGAGGTTCTATTGTACACGTCACTGTTCGTTACAGAAAACCACAATAAGTCACACAGAGTTTGTGTGCACTCAACGTCTTGCTCGACAAAATATCACGACGACAAAATAGCTTTTGGATGGCAATAGAATGAATCTTGTGGGCTGTGATCGGTTGGTGAACGCTAAAGTTGAAACTTGGCAAACTCTCCGTTCCCGATCTCAGGCTCCGGCAATAATTTTTAATTGTGAAATTATTTAAATTAATCACATTTTAACAGGTTTACCGTTTTCGTTTTCGTTAATTAACTGTTTTTTATTGTGAACCAGCCTTAACTTTCAGCTTTTTGAGAACAAACTAGATGACAAAACCTTCTCAACGGAATAATAACAGGCATTTCCACTAAATATTATCCTTTTGTAATTTTAGATAAAACGTCCAAAAACAAACAATTTCTTTGGATATGAAGAAACACGGTACCAACAACAGAACCACAAAGCTTCCAGTACGAAGTCAGCAGGCCACCCAAATCGGTAGACGTTGAATTACGTTGCACAGAGGTATGTGAGGAAAAAGACAGCTGGTGTGGAGAAACAGAACAGGTCCAAGTGACCTGATGGGAAGGAGGAGACAATGAAGTCGTTAAAAGAGAAGGGTCACTCTGAACGGACCCGGTGCATCGGCGAGGGGGTCACGAGGCACAAAAAATTAATGAGCTTTTCACACTAGAAAGTTGCCATGGTTACAACTGCCCACTCAATTTTAGGGAAATGTTTCGCTGACTTATGATGCTACTGAAGTTGCTGAGTTGTTATAGTGTAGAACTGCACTATTATTACTATTATTATTATTATTATTATTATTATTATTATTATTATTATTATTATCATCTGCAGATGTATAAAATATGCTAATTTGCATGGATCAAACTTGGATCCATTTAATGTGTAGTATATATTTTGAAGTTTTATATCAGTTTTCATTTATATCTTTTGTTTAATAAATATGTATTTTAATATTATTCTCACTCATTATGTTATATAGTTTAGTCATCCATTTTATCCCGTCCATTCATTGTCATTATTGTCGTTGTATTATAATCTTGCATATCTTTGTAATATGATTCCATTCTTCATTCATGATTCCATTATTTCATTTGTAATTATCATTTTAATTAATTGCCAATAATTTAATTATTTCTTTGTATTTTTATTGTAAATTATTGCTAATGTTTTGTTATATTGTTTGTGCTGAACTGTAATTGGCCTCTGGCTGTTGTACAGCACATTAAATATAAGTAAATAAATAAATAAATAAAAAAATAAATATCATCATCATCATCATCATTATCATCATTATCATCATCATCATCAATAATTGTCTTTTTTTTTATACTTTATACTTTGTATGTCTAATTTATTTTGACCTGCTGTTCACATTTTATTACGAGTTTTTCTTTCTTTCTGTATGTTATATAATTATGTCTGATTTCTACTTACTAGTTGTTTACATTTTAATATTATTATCTTATTCATTTTTGTGTGTAAAATTATAGTGTTCTTTGTAAATATGTAGTGTTTTTTGTAACGCAGTTTTACTCCTGGTTGAGTGTTAGAGAAGGCCGTATGGCCTTAACTCTGCCAGGTTAAATAAATTATTATTATTAATATTATCATTATCATTATCATTATTATTATCATTATCATTATCATTATCATTATCATTATCATCATTATTATTATTATTATTATTATTATTATTATTATTATTATTATTATTATTATTATTATATTCTAGCTGTGAAGCAATGTACGAATACCATGGAATGTTAATAAATACAATACAATAGGGTCTACAAAACGAACCAGAAATGATCGAACATGGATTTTAAAATGCCAATAGACGATCAATGCAATAAGACAAGACAACAACTCGGAATCCATAGAACAAATCTCTGTTTATATGGAATATATCAATCGACAGCATAACACAGCTTGCGAGAAATTCTAGTTATTAAAGATAGATCTAATGTTCCTTGCTTACAGACATATAACTTAGGCCTACATAATATTAAGTAATTAACACTATTTTAGACTCAACAGCAGAATTTGTCCCACTATGCTTAACATATGAAAGAGTGTCAACATCCTTCTTGCTATACCAACCTTAACTCATCTGCCTAAGATCAGAACCGATAGGATTCTAAAGCTGGCTGTTTTGTTACAAGTCAACACAAAAAGGACGAAGTATATTTTCAAACTGAAGTGGCTGTAGGCCTACCTTCAAGCCATAACATCCAGTCAATCAACACAAGCTACAAAAATCAGCGATTACAAGAATTTGAATTAGTGTGGTGACTAGATTTGGAAATTCGACAGAGTCCATACAGACTTTGCATAATAATAATAATAATAATAATAATAATAATAATAATAATAATAATAATAATAATAATAATGTGTCTCAGTGAAACATACAGCAGAGTCCGTACAAATGAGTTTCTATCTGATGTTTTTCCAATTCATTGCCGCCCTAAAAGCCCGCCATCGGTCCCTATCCTTTACAAGATTAATCCAGTCTCTACCATCATATGCCATTAGGAAATCCATTTTAATGTTATCCTCCCATCTACGTCTCGGCCTCGAACTTAATCAGGTTCTTTTCCTCCGGATCCCAACGTGAATATCTTATGCATTTCTGAAAATCCACAAACGATTAGGGAAAACACGGTAAAGCAATCTCAAACGTCTGGTTTAAAGTTCCTAAATGTCAGAAAAGACAAAGATATGATTAATCCGTGACAGTTTGTTGAAATGGAAATATAAAATTCTCCTGTAATTTATCCCGAAAGCCCCAAAATTTTCAAACCTTATTCTTGGAACAACAGTAACAAATATTCCTGACACTCGGGAGAGTCCAATTAAACCAGAATAAAATGGGTAATGCGTGTTATAATTCTAACTTTCAGCTTTTTGGACAGCAGACTGGATGATAAAAAATCTCAAATGAATAATAAAACAGTTATTTCCCGGTTTTATTCTGGTTTAAACTTGGACTCTCACTCTGAGTGTCATTTATATTTGTTACTGTTGTTCCAAGATATTTGAATTTTTCCATTTGGGGCTAAGGATAAATCTATGTAGGGTGTTGAGAATAAGGTGCCAATTTTTATATTTCCATTTCGTACAATATTCAGAACTGCACGCATAATCTTCACTTTGTCTTTTCGGAACATTAAACCAGACGTTTGAGATGGGCAGGGCAAATTTCCGTGGGCGAATCCAGAAATCGTTTGTGTATTTTGTCCGGAACATATTCACGGATCCGCACAGACAAGAAGATGGGAGGATAACCCGTAAAATCAGATTTGAAACCCTGCCTGTTGATGATAGAACTTTTAATCTTTCTAAAGGATAGGGAAAAATGGCGGGTGATGTGCATCTCCCTGCAATGAACCTTCAGTGAATTGGAAAAGCCATTTGATAAGAAACTAATACGGACTCTGTAATAATAATTAATAACACATTTTATAATAATAATAATAATAATAATAATAATAATAATAATAATAATTCCAGATAGGTTCGCTGTAATGTACTGATTTACTCATGAAATTAATGTTTGAATGGATGTAAACAAATGTGACGCAACGATTAAACACAGCACGGCGTGCAGTTTCAGATCTTGACCTTGGAGACATTCTTAATGTCCTTTGCATCTGCAAAGATTGCCTGTAGGAAGTGCGCCACGTTGGCATGTGTACCAAATTTAGACTGCAACCATACATTCCACACTTAACACAACATTAGGCCTAGTAACACACAAACTGTAAGTAACTATTTTCATTTTAATATGTAACGGAGGTTATGGCGGCGAATTGAAAATATTCGAAACGAAATATAGTTATATTGCGACACATTTTAATAGTAATATTGCGTTACAAATTTTAAAGTTTTCATTTCGAGGAAAAGTTTGAAAAAGTTAAATTTGTTGAGCTCTTTTAATTTCTGCACATTTAAAGAAAAAACTAAATTCTTTATCGTACATTATTTTGTGGCCTAGATCGTTTATTACATACCTGAAAGAGCATTTCTAATTAAATTGCAATGAAATCTCCATCTTGGTTTCTGTTCAATGACGGCAAATTTGCAAAACAAAAATATCTATTTTTCAACATTGTTTTTAAAATGTTATCTGTTTTAATATCTCAAAGGCAATAATCTGTCTCCCCCAGTCTAATGATGAGTCTGGAATCTTCATGGTTTAATGTTACTTGCATCTTCAAATGTGTAATTTATGTGTAAATATAGATGCTTAATTTTTGCAAATATTTAAAAACAATACAACAGTGCAATTGATGTTGCAGTGGTAAGTTTTTTATAATTAAAATATTGAACGACTAAAAATAATATGTTAAAAGCCTAAAGCCCGTGAATATGTCACTTAAGCGGTAAGAGCCGGCTTGTTATGGCCTCAGGTTGGGAATACTGAATGTGGAATTTTAGATCTTTCAACCAGATTGGTTTTGGTGTGGTTAAGCAAATACGATGATCTCCCAAAATTCCTTTCCAGAAAAGCTTACATTTTTCAAAAATTTCGCACATTTAAAGAACAAAACTAAAATTCTTTCAATAATTTAATGTAATTCTGTTTATTAAACTGATGCATAATGGGGATTAAATAAATTTTTATATTTTTTGATTGTTGTATTTTGAACGCTGTATCAACATCTAAGTTATTTAGGTCTTTAATGAAATGAAGGAGATAATCCGATGAAATGAGTCCGGGTCCAGCACCGAAATGTTTGCTCGTATTGGGTTGAGGAAAACCCCGTGTTAAGAGTCAACCAGGTAAATTGCCCCGACCGGGAAACCCGTGTCACCTGGTTTGCGGCCAGACGTGCTAACCGTTACTCCACAGGTGTGGACGAATTAAATAAATGCCTTTGAAAACACGCTATGAAGTGACCTAAAAAAATTTCATCTCAAAAAGTTGTAGCAAAAACAAGCAAAATTATTTTAAACTTTTTTAATATCTCAAATAATAATGTTAAATTAATGACATTACTAACTTATGGTTCATTGTCTTCATCTTCAAATTGTATATGTGTGTGTAAATATTGATGCAGGTAATTATCGTTAAATTTTATGTGTGCTGTTTTGGATAAAAAAATTATAATAATCCGTGGAGCTACAACCCGTGAAGGGCCTAGACCACCAGCCGGCTGCTGGCCTGCCGTTCACATGCCGAAGCAGAGGTAATCATCCAAAGAATGGAGGTATCGTGTGGTTAACACATGATCCTCCCAGCCGTTACTGACAATCGCAACCGGATTTCGCTACCTATCTTAGCTCCCCAAGTGCATCACGATGCTGGGTGGGCACCGGTCCCATACACTGGCCGAAATTTCATGAGAAAATTTCTTCCCCCATGAGGACTCCAACCATCGCTCATTCCGTACGCTAGTTCTAGGCAGGATGCCTTAGACCACGACGCCATGGTACGGGACAAAAAAATATATAAGTTATTACATCTTTTTTTCTTTTTTTATAGCACTATTTCAAATTATAAATTAGGACCTATCTAAATTATAATTAATGTAACATTTAGGCCGAATAATGTAGCAAATGTCTTTATTGTAGCTACTAGATAGGAAAGTACAAGGTAAGATTTTAACAGCGGGTTTTCGTCCCTTCCTTCAAACCAAACACAGCAGCTTTTATTGCCCCCTAATTGTCTCCCTTTCGTTTCGGGGCTGCCTCTTTTATGAGGGTTCATTATTGCGGCAAGTCTGTTATTGTGGTGGCATTTGTCATCCTTTTCTAGATTTCTGAACGTGATTTACTCATAGCATTTGCTTGTGTATTGGAAATAAATTTTAGGGTTTGTCATTTTAAAACAATTTTCACTATTTCAGTTTTTCTTCAGATTTAATGGAATTAAAAAAATAAAATAAAAATGTATTTTCCACACTTTTAGGAGGAACTCAGTGTCACAGGCAGTGAAATAGCAAGTTGTGTAGGGCTGTCTTTGCGTAAAAGGGGTAGACAAGCTTTCATTGATAGCACAGTGAATAAAATTCGGAGGAAAATATTAAAATAATGGAGAAATACCAATTTAGGTAGGCCTACTAGTTATGGAAAATAGTAATTTATGTGACAGACTTAAGTAAGATTTTATTCATGAGTGATAATTTCCACGAGTGAATAAAATCTATTAAGTCTCGTGTTGCATACAATATTTTTTCCACTAATAATATGAAAGTAATATTTCTGTAAGCATTTTTAAATGAAATTAAATATTACACTCATTTTTTTTATTTGATTCAAAGCCAACTGTTGTCCATGGTTAGTTGAACTAAATATTATGTACAGTTGGCATGATTTAAAGAATAGTAATAAAGACAACAATGTCAATCACATTGGATACGGAATAAATAAATTTAAAATTTGTTCTTCGGAAGCAAAATGTCGTGTAAAGAAAAGTTTTTTACCGGATGAAATCTTTAATGTCGCCAAAGCGGCTGTATCCACGTTAGTTCCGCAGAAATCTGCATTTATTTATCAGAAAGAATACACTATAAGTTATTTTGTGAGTGGCGAGAAAGTACGTAATTATTGTTTTACATTTTTAATGCATTTCTAGAAGTGAATAAAATATCAGCAGTGAATAAATATTCAATATGCATTACAAGAGCGGTATGTTGAAGTTTTCATGTTCGAGGAAAAGTTTGAAAAAGCGAAACGTAGTTGAGCTTTTTAATTTCCGAGAATTGAAAGAAAACATACCGCTTTTATCATTATTTTTGCGAAGATCGTTTATTACATACCTGAAAGAGGAATTTCTAATTAGTTGCAATGAAATCTCCATCTTGGTTTCTGTTCAATGACGGCAAATTTGTAAAACAAAAATATCTATCTTCAACATTGTTGCTTTAAAATGTTTTCTGTGTTTACTTACAACCAATCCGTGATATACGTCTGTCTTTTTTTCCCTAGTCCATAAATGCGAACTTAAAACAAACGGTAAGGTTATGTAATGATTTATTTTTTTTTAATATTTTAACAATATTATTTATATAACTATTGCAGTAATAAAATCGGCATCTGGAATCTTGTCGATTTTTTTACCCCTTCCTTAATGTTACTTGCATAAATCCAGTAACTTTAGTTGCCAGTTGTTCGAGTTTAACAATTTTTCAAATATTTAAAAACAATAATTAACAGTGCAATTTAGGTGAAATTGCAGTGGTAAGTTTCAATTTATAATTATTACTATATTGAAAGTCTCTAAAAATAATATGTTAAAGCCTAAAGCAGTAAAATCAATATGTCACGTTTCAAAGAAGAGGGAAATTGTTATTCTATTAGGTTGGGAATACAATGTGGAATTTTAGACTTACCGTAACATGGTTTTAAACCAATAAATACGCACGATCTAATAAACGAATTTTATTCACTGGCTTTTAAAGTCATTGTTTAGGTTGCATTGCTACTAAACAAAGCCCTTTACATATAAGTAGTGGAAAAAAATGATTTTATCAGTTATATAGCCTATTAGTTTTCTCGTAATACTTATAGCAAAATGGTTAATTAGGCTACATTGCACTAATTTCAATTGAAAAATATGTGTAAAAACGTTAGTTATAATGAAATATTTACTGGACTATATTTTACAGCGTATATTGGCTTTGACTTTCAACCAATCGCATGTTCAGCGACCAGGGGCGTAAGGTGGGGGGGTAAAAATAAAATATATTCTGAGTTGATTATTATTTTATCCATAATCGTTTTATCTTTTCTAATTTTTCACTGTCAGAGTAACAAAATCTACATTGGAATAAGGTGTAGTCTTCCTTCCCCTCCTTCAATATAATCCCTGTGTTTGGTGCTGCGACACGTTCGAATTATAACAATGCTATCTTTATTATAGAGAGACAGACTGGATAGTACTGGCCTTGTAATAAATGGAGCCGACACAATATCAAATTTAACTTGTTTGTTAAAAATTGGATTGCTGTGAAAAATTAAGTTTCAAAGATTTTATAAGGATATTTATTCATGAATATGTTTTATTTCCATAGTGTACTCAATATTAATAAATATATCGTAACATAATAATAATAATAATAATAATAATAATAATAATAATAATAATAATAATAATAATAATAATACACAAAATTTAAAATACTAGGTGACCATTTTGTACGTGAAACGTAAACAGTAGCGCTGCAATCTTAACTTATGTTGTTACTTTGTAGAGAGAAAAACTATTCTATGACTGGAATAAGAGAGCGATCGTATTTCACAGATGACGTAACAGCGGCGAGCATGTGTAGTAGTCTACAAGCGACTGCTGTTCCACAAACAGTATGATCGGATAATATCGATAATGTAATATTGTAAAGAATTTTAATTATGATAATAATAATTGACAAAATTCTGCTTACGCCACTGGTCAGTGATGTCATATTATTCTGGTCCGTGGCAAACAAGAAAGACAGGCTACGCCGTGACGTCACATTCTTAGTAATAACCAAAGCTCGGATCTTGGGGACTTGTGTGTCGTGTGCTTGAGTAAGGTTACAGGCATAACGTACACAAAGCTCACGCTGCAAGTGCTCAGGGACAGTCGTTTGTACTAAGAAAGTGGCCACAACTAATGACTGGAAGACGGACGAATAAACTGTGTCACGTCGAAGCCAATGACATTAAGAGAATTACAGGTAAACGGTCTGTTTGAGGAATTAGAAAATACGTGTTATTCGAATGGGTGTTATGGAAGTTTGAAAATGCATTTCTTAAATTTTAGGTACAGAATTTCGTGGAGGAATTCTGAGGAGATACATTAATTTCTTCTAATGCAGAGTTTATATCTTGTAAGTTGTACCACACATAAACTAGAGCTGAAACGGGCATTCATTGAAAGACATTGCAGTCCTTTAAATTGATGGAGAATTTGTCCATAGCCATGGATCAAGTCGTAGAGGGACCTTCCTAGTAGTGATACACTAATTGAAAACTATTTGCGAGAAAAATTTAGGATATACTTATCTTTCTCAGATACGAGATCTGCTGAAAATCGAACAGGAAACAGTGACAGTGAAATATTCAGTATTTTATTTAGGCCCAAGACTTTATAATAAAATTTCAAACCATTTTCCAAATTTGAAATTTTTTAAAATTGAAACTTTTAAAAAGAATTTTGTAAAATTATCCATGATATATAATAGTAACAAATGTACCTTTTTACCTTTTATTTCTATCGACTATATTCATGTTTTATTGAATATCACTGGCTTCTGTCGAATTGTCAATTTATATTAAATGTGTATTTTTCTCTCGTTTTCCCTTTCTTCTTTATTCTTGCTCTTGTGTTGTATTTATTGGTTTGAATTAAGTTAATTACTGTATTTAGTAAACTGTCCTTGTAAATTTTATGTTATATTATTGACTAAGACCACACCGTACACGAGCCTGACTCTTACGGTAGTGGCTAGAAACATTTTTATTTTATAAATGCAATTTGTACTCACTAGGTAGCTAGTTAAAATAAATAAAATAAAAAAATTAAAGTTAGCTCCCGTCACTTCATGTGACGTGGAAATAAGTTTCCTTCGTTTCAAATCATGTTTAACTAACAGACGAAGAATTTATGGGTTCGAAAATCTTCGAATGCATGTAGTCATACACTGTAATAAAATGTACAGAGCAGAACTGTAAATCTGATGTATTTTGCATGTTTATTTATATATATGCTATAAAATTAGATGTTTCAACCTATCATAATATTATCATTATGTTGTTCCAGCCAGGAACCACTTTTATAGCAGACCTGACAGTACCTCCGTGTTGGAAGCGGGAGTTTGTTGACATTGAAGTCCGGTCGCTTAGCCACGTTCAAAGACACAAGTCCCCAACTTCCGAGCTTTGGTAATAACATGGCCAAGACTGAACAAGTTTATAATATATAGGCTAATTCCACATTTAACATGAGTTTAATATAACTATTCATTTTTTTTTAGAACTTTGAACATGTATTTATATTAGAGATTGTCAAGATGGCCATGACTAGACCATGATAACCACGTACTCCGAATCGTGCTGCAGCTTGTCTTTCTCGTTAGCCACGGTTTTAGTGCAGTAGTCTACGGTTCTTGGCTTGGATAGACAATATCTAAACTGGTTTTTATTTCACCGTCCTTAGCAACCTAACCAATGGCTTTATTCACAGCAGTGGAGCCAAATACCGTACTATAATAATACCGGACAGCTGTATACTAGCAGCATTGGCGTGAGGCGCGAAATATCGCGGATCTGACATCTAGCGGAGAGGGATGGAATTACGTCCACATATACAAATATTAACATAGCGAGATTCGGACTATTGTTTAAAACGTGAGTTACTAATGTGGAATTATATATGAAACACTTAAGAAATGTTAAATAATATTTAATGTAAAATTATTATCTTATATCAAAGCTGCATATTATGAGAAATATTGCATAGGGCCTATTTCATATTACTTTCCGTAATTAATTGTTACATATTTTTTCTTTGGTTTACCAAGACAAAATCAATCTGATATTAGGAATGAATTTACAGCAATGTTTTATATACGCATTGCTGACAACTGCAAAGATAAAATTGATAGTAATCTGATGTTTGTAATTATTAGTAAAGGCATGTGGACAACAATAAAACTTAATTTGATAAAACCTTAAAATCCAATACAGTTTAACTTCTATTCATTTATTAGGTCTAAATAAAAAAGCTAATTTGTATTTTTCTATCAACACAAAGACGAAGGACTTAGGCCTACTAAAGAATGTTGTTGACTCACGTTTTATGAACTATCGGAAATCGAAAGTACGATTCGGAGCAATTTGTAATGTTGCAATTGTCACAATTATAAACAGCACATATACACCCTGACATTTTAACACAGCACTAATTAATAAAACTATTAACTAGCCCAGCAACAATATACATTGCAGTTGATTACAGCTTGTTTTGCGAGTATCTCCACACCGGCAGGTAGGTAGCAGCACCAGCGTCGTTCGCACGCAAAACTGCTAGCTGTCCGATATTATTATAGTAAGGTATTTGGTGTAGCCCTACAGTGAATTAAATCTTTTTAAAATCACTCTCTCCATGACAACCAACACATAAGCAAGAATAAAATCCATACATTCATTCATTTATAACTTCTTAACAAACAACACATTACAAAGTAAAGGCTTAACAAATTTAAAATTAAATTTAGACACCAGTAATGGATAAAATATTGTGTAGCACACGAGAGTAGACCTAAACAGATTTTATGAGCTCGTGGAAATTATCACTCGGCTTTGTCTCGGGCTCTAAAATTTCAACTCGCGGAAGAAACCTAATTTTACTCTCTTATAACTTCCTCAGGGTGCGAACTAAGATTTCTGATGAGGGGGGAATAGAATCCTAGTTAGAGAATACCATACATAAAATTATTATCCTCATTCGATACGGCTCAACGCTTGGTTGCACTGAGTTGCTTGTCTTGCATCTTGATTACAATAATAATTATATCCATGAGCAGGCTTAAGATAAGATGTGTAATTCCTAAGTTGTCAGCTTGCTGGTGATGACAATACATCAATATTATTTCATTTGCTTACTTTATAAAGCATAGCCTACTTGTATTAAAGCAAATTAGGTATATTTTGTAATAGAAGTTATCCCTGGCAGGGATAACTTTCCAACAGGGAGGAAATCCCACCCTGCTTATACTACAAATTATGGAGGGGGAAAGGAATTAGCCACCCTATCTTATTATCTGCTGCCTTAGTTGCCTCATGAGTGGTGCCTTATTGATGTCACTTGAGGCTCCAACCTGTCTTCGGACAACAATACTATGAATTACTACTATCGTCCAAAAAATCTAAAAAATCCAAAACTACTAGGTCGGCTTGAACCACCGACCTTTGGGTCTAATAACAAGCATGAGAACCCTACTAGGTAACGCCTAGGACGACTATGGTGACGGAAGAACACCCAAGATCATTCATTCATTCATTCATTCATTTTATTCCATAGATCTTACATGAGCAATGAAGCTTTAAGATGTGGAACATGTCAACATTTTACAATATTACAATTACAATTTTTACAAATTTTTATAGTTTTACAATTTAGTAATTTTCTACAATTTTTACAATTTTGTACAATTTTTTTACATTTTGGCGAGATGTAGTGAGATGAGATGAGGTCCGAGGATTCGCCAAAATATTACCCGGCATTTGCCTTTTCGGTGGGGGAAACCTCGGAAAACCCAACCAGGTAATCAAATCAAAGGGGGTAATCAAATCAAAGGGGTTGATGCCAAGGACTCGCCATAGACCATCCGGCTTCAGTCCCACGGCTGGGGAAAACCTCCGAAGAAACCAAAGTCCAAAGGGGGATCCAACCCAAGCCCGAACGCAGCTCCGGATCAGCAGCCCAGCGAGTCTGCCGACTGAGCTACATCGATGGCTCTACTAAAAGTATACAATACATAGCCAATCAGATTATTA
>JAJSOF020000009.1:15769295-15786795 GCA_025594305.2 Periplaneta americana | reverse complement strand
ATAATGCAAAATGTTTTTAATCACACCAAATGATCATTCGGATAATGAATCTATAATACTTAATATGATTCCCGTGAAATAATACTAAATAGGCCTATAGAAAAACACCCCCTTTTTAGTGGTAAAGTATGTGAATGTTTTCATGTCGGTGGTGTTCGCGGAGTAGACAGGAACGGAAAAATCGGTGCAGAGTAGAGAGTCTCGTTTAGGCACAGTGAAAACGTAAACAAAGTGCAGGTAACGTGTAGGGGAGGACGAGCTGTACGATAAACACGAGGGATGCACAAGGTTTTAGTTACAACATTTATGGCGGAGCATTAATTGAAATTATATTTTCCAAAAACACACAAAACAAAAGAACACAAATTGCATAACGTTATCATATACACATTTTAACAAACAAGCAATTGTAATGTTGAAATTATTATTTTTATTTTTTATTGGTTATTTTACGACGCTGTGTCAACATCTAGGTTATTTAGCGTCTGAATGATATGAAGGTGATAATGCCGGTGAAATGAGTCCGGGGTCCAGCACCGTAAGTTACCCAGCATTTGCTCGTATTGGGTTGAGGGAAAACCCCGGAAAAAAACCTCAACCAGGTAACTTGCCCCGACCAGGAATCGAACCCGGGACACCTGGTTTCGCAGTCAGACGCGCTGACCGTTACTCCACAGGTGTGGACGTTTGAAATTATTCAATATAACAAAACAAATTTTGCTATTTATATGGTGTTGCTTTCAAGCAGCATTTTACGGCCATAAATTTCATTTTCTGTATGACTAACATAATATCACAGTCTTCTGTGGTCGAATTAACAAAACTACAGTATATTGGTCTGAAGTGACAACACTATCTCCTAAACATAATTATCCTTTCTCAAAGTTCAATTTATTCAGGTACATTAGTCATACAGAGAATGAGATTCATGACCGTAAAAAAATGCTGCTTGAAAGCAACATCATGTAAGTAGCAAAATTTGATTTGTTACGTTGAATTATTTCCACGTTACAATTGCTTATTTCTTAAAATGTGTATATGGATAACGTTATGCAATTTGTATTCTTTTGTTTTGTGTTTTTGGAAAATATAATTTCAATTAATGCTCCGCCATAAATGTTGTAACTAAAACCTCGTGCATCCCTCGTGTTTATTGTACGACTCGTCCTCCCCCACACGTTACCTGCACTTTGTTTACGATTTCACTGTGCCTAAACGAGACGCTCTATGTACTACCATGCCATCTTGCGGTAGTGCTTTGTTAGATGATAATGAAGGAAAGAAAAAGAAAAGAACAAAGTGTTGCAAGGACTGGTTGTTAAAAAGAAATATGTACTCTGCAGTGGCGTAGCGTCAATGTAAGCTAAAAGCTTAGCTTCCCAGCTAATAATAATTTCATAATAAACCTGTAGTTTATGGAGAAAATTATTTATTAATTTTAATAGAATTTAAATTTACGCGTTAAATATTGTGATGCGGCAGCTCAGGATGATTTGTGATGCAGCAGTAAACAAGAAGCCAGCTTCCAAGCAGACTGGTTTCTTCTGTGTAATCCACCCCCAGATTTTCCATCCCTTGCTAACTAAGCTACCGGTACCCTAGTCGCAAGGCTCGCAAGAAGCTAGCTTTAACATTTAAAATAAGTAGGGTAAACTAGGTAGTTATTGACCAGTAGCCTATACGGTGATTGACCGCTTCCTTTTTCAAGTATATTGTGAATAAACCACGATCGTGATTTCACTTTTTGCTGCATATACCTCTAGTAGCAACCCTTATTTGTGGTTAGTTGTCGCTGTTCATCCCACTGAGTTAGTGTCTGTTGTCTGAGAGGACTGAAATCGATTGGAAATGCAATTGAACCTAAACAAGTGTAAGTAACTAGAGAAATTACTAAGAATAATGCATCCAATAATTTATTTATTCTGCAAAGGATACATAAATTCTGGTGCTCGTTTTTACACTCACAGTGTGAGAAAAGGTATAAGGTTTCCGTCCACAGAATATTATTTTGTTAAAGTTTTTATATGACATAAAAATGCCCCGTGGTCAATCACTATAAAGTGAATGGCCGCAAACTACAGTGATTGGTCGTTCATAAATGATTTGTTAGAATAATGACCAATTTGCTCCAATTCTATATATGTTATCGGTTAAATGATGGGGATTTTTACAGGACTGATACTATATTATAATGCCTAAGCCAGGTAAAGTGCATTATACAGGGAAGCTTTACGAAACGCTACAGAACCTGTCCACAGTGGATTTGATTTAAATGAAGCTGCCAAGAAGTTTGGTGTCCTAAAAGCAACCTTAGCATCCAGAAGCAAATATCCCGTTGAAAGAAAAGTGTTCTTTGGTCCTCGCCCAGTGCTGGGTGAAGCCATTTGTAATAACATCAGAGAAATGACACACACTTGCTTCTGATAAGGCACAAAAGAGAAAAATGGAAGAAGAGGCAAGAGAAGGAAGGAAGGAATAAGAAATGAAAGAAAAGGCAGCGAGAAGAGTTCTTTTCTTATTTTTTAACTTGTTATTTAACGACACTGTATCAACTATGAGGTTATTTAGCGTCGATGGGATTGATGGTAGCGAGATGGTATTTGGCGAGATGAGGCCGAGGATTCGTCATAGATTACCTGAAATTTGCCTTACGGTTGGGCAAAACCTCGGAAAACCTAACCAGGTAATCAGCCCAAGCTGGAATTGAACCCGCGCCCGAACGAAACTTCGGATCGGCAGGCAAACACCTTTGCCGACAGAGCTACGCCGGTGGCGAATAGTTCTTAATGAGAAAGATCAGAAGAAGAGGAACGAAACAGACAAGAAAAAAGTGAAAATTGTGAAAATGTGTTGTTCAATCACTAATAAATGAGTATTCAATAACTGTGCAGTAGACGGTCAATCACTAATAAGCGTGTGGTCAATAACTGTACAGTAAACGGTCAATAACTGTAAAAGTGGACTTGTTGTGTTTATTTAATTTATCTTTGCATTAAAATTTTATTTTTTCTTTTGTTTATTGATTTTGATTTGTTTCTGAATCTTCACTTGACCCAATGCCTTTAAAATTCTCTCAATAAGTTACCACTGTTTTCCGCTATTTCATTGTTTTATTATTCATTAGCTTAAGTGGTCAATCACTATACAGTTTACCCTAGTTTCCGAGTTATCCCTTTTCGTCAGTTGTTTTCAGTTGACGTGTTAGTGTGCATTGTGGCTGATATAATAAATAATGAGCGAAATAACAGTTCCTGACACTAATTTACTTGAATTTTTTAGGACAATTGTATTATCAAAACTGACTTACGAACAAAAGTGTGATTTAAAAACAAATGACCGACTCCTTGCTGTCAATGAAGGACACAACCAAAAGACAGACGCATACTTACGTAATGATACTAATATTGTGATTTCTCTAAGTATGACAGGAGTGAGCTAATGTTATACGTATACGTGTCTATTTGTTAGAGATATGTGTAATCCGTGAAATCATATTTTATTACGTATCATTTGAGGTCATGCCTTATTGGTGTTACTTACGATGTTCCAACCAATCTTCGACTGCTGACTTGACATTGACTACTATTTATTTTAAGACTATATTTTTGTAATACGTTTTCTCATATTGCATGAAAGACAACTTGAGTTAGCTTCCCTGCTAAAAAATTTCATGCTACGCCACTGGTACTCTGATATGAATTTACTATGAGAGCCACGTGAAAATGAACGTGTTGATTAGAAAAATTATTCAAAAATGGTTAGTGAAATATTCAACGATTTATTGAACTTGGTAAGAGACAAAACTGCGAAGCAAAATATGATAACGAGGGACTTAATAACTGCAGAGAGAAGATTATTTGTCAACCTAAGATATTTGGCAACAGGAATTCATAGGTCTATGAAGGTAATCTGACTTCACATCCCAGTAGCAACTAGCTATATTGTCTATATAATTCTACACATTCTTCAAAAAACTTTTCTTTTGAGTCCATGACGAATAGCCTACGCTATATTATGAGTAATTATACAAAAGTCCCGCGTCGTGATCTAGGGCATCCTGCCTGGGACTCGCGTTACGGAATGCGCGCTGGTTCCAGTCCTCATGGAGGAAGAAATTTTCTCATGAAATTTCGGCCAGGTACGGGACCGGTGCCCACCCAGCATCGTGATGCACTTGGGGAGCTACGATAGATAGCGAAATCCGGTTGCGAAAGCCAGCTATAACGGCTGGGGGGATTATGGTACTAACCACACGATACCTCCATTCTGGTTCGATGATCGTCCACCTCTGATTCGGCATGTGGGCGTGATGCCAGCAGCCGGCTGGTAGGTCTGGGCCCTTCAAGGGCTGTAGCGCCACGGATTATTAATTATACAAAAAACAATCACAGCACCTGGCATAAGAGATGTGCAATTGTACTACAAATACAGGGACATCATTTTATTTTTAGTAACATTTTTAATATTAACTTGGCTATACCTCTGGATCAACGCCGTTTGTTACCCCCTTCCACGACTGGAGTTCGATGATACTGGCGTAGAATACAAACAAATCACTTTTCTAGGTATAGGAGGGAAGAAAAGTAGTTCATCCATTTACGTAAACTAGGAAATATCGCGCTTTTGAGTTTGATAATTTTCATTAGATTTTTGTTTAATCAAAATACAGTACACTATTAACAATGAGTGTTTTTACTCATTAACTGAGCTTCCATTGGACGTATTCATTATGCAGTGTATATTATACTGTTACAGCACATTAGCGTACAATATAGAGAATGAAGTTAAATTGAAAAATAATCATAATATGGATATTTAAATACATTTTTAAAATGGTGGCAGTTCATTTCGATATAGGCTTCAGTTCTTATGTGCATATTATTGCACTATAGACTATTGTACCTAATCCCAATTACCAGTTTCGTCCTTCGTACTAGTAAACTCATGTTGAAATAATTCTGTACCTACTTTATAAAAGAGTACCTTACGTACTATAAATTCAATCTTCACTTCTGCCTGATCCGAAAAAATAAAATTACTCAGACATACTATCTACTGTCCGTCCAAGTGGTTATATCGTAGAGTCGTAGAAAGGGAGGAAATCACGTGACAGTTAATTACTTAACGAGCCCCTTTTATTTAAGCTATTCTAAACAGTTGTATAATATTACGTAGACGTCCAATTCCTAACAAATTAATGTTCTCAGAAAAGCGCTAAGACAGCCCAGCCACTAGCTGGCGAATAAAAGCTGGTGGGGGAAACCGGGATACGACGTAGGCAAATGGACGACAGTACCTGTGCGAAAATGAATCAATATTGAAAGTTTTTTCGTCACTGGAAAACGCGAACATATTTTTGGAACGTACTGTTTACTATGATCGTAAGGCTACTATGACTGTATATGCGGTCTTGGATCTGTGTGGAGTACGGTTGAACTTCATTAGTAGAAGGGGTGGGAGTGAAGTACATTCAAAAACTCAGGTACAATAAAAATTGAAGTAAAAATAAAATGATGTCCCTGTATTAGGCCTATTATTGGTCGTAACAACCTCTACACGTTGCAACTTATTATTCGATATGCCGGTAGTAGGACAGATTTCATGGAAGCTTCGTACTGCCATCCAATTCGATCGCGACGTACGGCAGGTTATACTTCAAGGCCACACACGTTGCAATTATTATCTCAAATGGTATGTACAACATGAAATTTGACAATTTATAAACGAAGCTAATGCAGCATAAAATCTCGACAACTTATTGTCTATTAAGGAACATTTTTTAAAATTTTATTGGGTTATTTTACGACCCTGTTTCAATATCTAGGTTATTTAGCGTCTGAATGAAATGAAGGTGATAATGCCGGTGAAATGAGTCCGGGGTTCAGCACCGAAAGTTACCCAGCATTTGCTCGTATTGGGTTGAGGGAAAACCCCGGAAAAAACCTCAACCAGGTAACTTGCCCCGACCGGGATTCGAACCCGGGCCACCTGGTTTCGCGGCCAGACGCGCTGACCGTTTCTCCACAGGCGTGGACTTAAGGAACATTAAAAAAAAATTGAAGGTAAATAGGAGTAAACAACTGATACAATAAACGATTTACATAAACGTGAAATGTGTATAACCGGACAAGGAAACTTTGTAAATAAGAAAATGTTCCGACATCAAATGCAAAACTCTGTGTACAGAAAATGTTTAAAATTGCTTTTACTACATGTAAATAAAACAATCTGTGTTTCTATATAGACAGAACAAAATCGCTCACCTTCAAAAGCGACGTTTCCTTGCCAACCAAGTAGTTTGCACGCTTCTTCTAGGTTTTTAGACAGCTTTGGAAAGGGAGTCCTTCTATTGTTTCTTCTTGCACACTTTTTACAATCACTTTGTTAGGCCCAACATTATAGATCGTCGTAAGCAGTTTCTAAAACATGTTTGTAGTCACTAACAACAGGATAATTATAAGACAAATTGTTAATTTCTATCACTTCACTCACGAATTGATTTATAAACACAGAAGCTTTGCAATATTTAGTTGTACAATAAAAACGTATGTTACTGTGTTAAACTAACCATTTTTCTAAATATGACGTTCTCAATAACTACACAAACATCTCGTCTTTTTGTTTCAATTACTCTGTCTATGCAAGCCCACGTTGACTGGCTCAATGTACAGGAACGACTGTGTATCAGTTCAGTCCGCTCTCGGACGAACATATGACTTACGTAGAACAATAATTTGGAACTGGTGTACATCTAGCTAGGGGTTTATAAAGCCATATGGATATTTTTTATTTTAGTAGGTTATTTTACGACGCTTTATCAACATCTTAGGTTATTTAGCGTCTGAATGAGATGATGGTGATAATGCCGGTGAAATGAGTCCGGGTTCAGCATCGAAAGTTACCCAGCATTTCCTCAAATTGGGTTTATTTATTTATTTATTTAACCTGGTAGAGATAAGGCCATCAGGCCTTCTCTTCCCCTCTACCAGGTGATTACAACTACAATATTAAGAATACAATTACAATTATAATTACAATTAATATTAAATTTACAAATACAATAAAAATCAAAGTACTAAAAGATTAACTGACTAATAAAAGCTAGACAGTTTATTGTAAAAATTAAGAAGAGAGAAATTTTTTTTATTAACTAAGTAAAAATTAAACCTACTCTACGCAGTAAGAAAATGCTTAATAAGTTTGCTTTTGAACGCTACTAAATTCCGACAGTCTCTGATGTCACTGGGTAGGGTATTCCACAAGCGCGAGAGCGAGATTGTGTATGATGATGAATACGATGATGTCTTATGTGCTGGTATGGCTAGTATGCGGCTATTTTGCTTGCGTGTGAAGAGATTATGATATGATGACAGGTAACTGAAACGGGAGGCAAGGTACGTAGGTGTAGAAGTGTGAAGGACTTGGAAAAGGACAACAAGAGAATGAAAATTTCTACGTTCGTTAAGCCGTAGCCAGTTTAGAGCTTGGGAGGATGGGGTAATGTGGTCAGCGCGACGGACATCGCAGACGAAGCGAACACAAGAATTATGAACACGTTGTAATTTTTGCGACTGGTTGACATTGAGGTCAGTCAGTAGAAAATCACAATAATGGAAGTGGGGCATTACTAGTGTTTCCACTAGTATTTTCTGAGTGATAGCGAAGGAATTTTCGAATGCTGTTTAAGGAATGTTGTTGAGGGAAAACTCCGGAAAAAACCTCAACCAGATAACTTGCCCCGACCGGGAATCTAACCCGGGCCACCTGGTTTCGCGGCCAGACCATTACGATACAATCACCAATCTTGAATGGAACTGAATTTACGAAAGGGAGGCACTATGGCCCAGCACTGCGACCTGTTACAATCCATTGCCCTAACCCTCAAGTTACACGCATTCCCAAACCCACACCGGCTGACTACACTAAGGTTCGCTGCATACCCAGGTTTTGAGCAGGTAACCCCCTCGCCCCTAGGCCAGCCCCCTTCGTGCGTCGCCAGCCGGCGATCGGGGAATACTATGGAATGATGACGAAATGGAGAAATGGTGACGGAATGATGTAGATGTGTAATATGAGGGGAAACGGGACAACCCCGAAAAAAAACACACACAATCAGGTAACTTGTCCCAACTAGGATTTGAATCCGAGTCCGCCAATTGAAGCAGAATTGCCGGGTAACTTTAGGCGTTGGACTTCGGACTCATTTCGTCATCATTAATTCACATATCATTATCAAAGGGTGCGAGTGTAAGTGGAAATCTAGTATGTGAAAGTGAAAGCGTGGGGGGGGGGAATAAAAGAGGAATATAAGAAGAAATAAATAGAAAGAAAGACAAAGACAGAAGCAGATTGCAGAATAAAATATAAGAATTTATAGGAAGTGAGAATAGTGACAATGGATTAGGTGTAAGCAGAATAGTGAGAAAGTGAAAGTGAGCGCAAATAGGAATGAGTGAAAATGGTGAGAAAGGGTTAAGAGAAGTGAACAAGTGACAGCATAAAATTAGTACTAACATTTGAACGTTGGAACAGTAAATGAATATAAGAGAAAGGTAGGAGAAAAGGTCAAAGAACAAATAGGACAAATAATTCAATATGATAATTTATAGAGAAAAATTGAAATTTAGATTTTAGTGAATAGTAGTTAGAGGAAAAGGGGGAGGGTGTGATAGGAGTATACAATATTAGATATACAGGGACATCATTTTATTTTCACTTCAATTTTTATTGTACCTGAGTTTTTTTAATGTACTTCGCTCCCACCCCTTCTACTAATGAAGTTCAACCGTTCTCCACACAGATGCAAGGCCGCATATAAGTCATATTAGTCTTACGGCCATAGTAAACAGTACGGTCCAAAAATATGTTCGCGTTTTCCAGTGAAGAAAGAGCTTTCAATATTGAATCATTTTCGCACAGGTACTGTCGTCTATTTGCCTACGTCGTATACCGGTTTCCTCCACCAGTTTTATTCGCCAGCTAGTGGCTGGGCTGACTTAGCTCTTTTCTGAGAATATTAATTTCTGTTAGGAATTGGACGTCTATGTAATATTATACAACTGTTTAAAATAACTTAAATAAAAGGGCCTTGTTAAGTAATTAACTGTCACGTGA
Source organism: Periplaneta americana (assembly GCA_025594305.2). Lineage (NCBI taxonomy): Eukaryota > Metazoa > Arthropoda > Insecta > Blattodea > Blattidae > Periplaneta > Periplaneta americana. Next base: position 15,777,681 of record JAJSOF020000009.1, on the reverse strand, counting down.
TTTCCCCCCTTTCTACGACCCTACGACATAACCACTTGGACGGACAGTAGATAGTATGTCTGAGTAATTTTATCTTTTCAGATCGGGCAGAAGTGAAGATTGAATTTACAGTACGTAAGGTACTCTTTTATGGAGTAGGTACAGAATTATTTCAACATGAGTTACTAGTACGAAAGACGAAACTGGTAATTGGGATTAGGTACAATAATCATTCTCTATATTGTACGCTAATGTGCTGTAGGCACTATAATATACACTACATAATGAATACGTCCACATGGACAGCTCAGTTTGTGAGTAAAAACACTCATTGTTAATACTATACCGTACTTTGATTAAACAAAAACCTAATGGAAATGATCAAACTGAAAATCGCGATATTTCCTAGTTTACGTAAATGGATGAACTACTTTTCTTCCTCCTATACCTAGTAAAGTGATTTGTTTATATATTACGCCAGTATCATCGAACTCCAGTCGTGGAAGGGGTAGCAAACGGCGTTGATCCAGAGGTATAGCCAAGTTAATATTAAAAATGTTAGTAAAAATAAAATAATGTCCCTGTATTAGGATTAATGAACAAATAGAGAATAGCAATTGAAATGTAGGAGAATACTGTAGGGGAGATTGACCAAGTAACAAAAAAGGAACATAGTGTAATTGGGAGTATTTGTGTTTAGACGTGTACTGCAAATAATGTGTTATTGTAATAATATGTTAATGGTGGCACCGGATACAGAAATGTGAGGTACACCATTACATGTAAAGAAGTGCTGTGACGAAATATATATCATATCATATCATATCATATCATATCAAATCATATATCATATCATATCATATCATATCATATCATATCATATCATATCATATCATATCATATCATATCATATCATATCATATCATATATCATATATCATATCATATCAAATCATATCATATCATATCATATCATATCATATCATATCATATCATATCATATCATATCATATCATATATATAATAATATCATATCATATCAAATCATATCATATCATATCATATCATAGAATATCATATCATATCATATCATATCATATCATATCATATCATATCATATCATATCATATCATATCATATCATATCAAATCATATCATATCATATCATATATCATATCATATCATATGGATATCATATCAAATCATATCATATCATATATCATATCATATCATATATCATATCAATCATATCAAATCATATCATATCCTTATCATATCATATATCATATTTATCATAAATATCATATCTCATATCATATCATATCATATCATCAATCATATCAAATCATATCATCATATCAAATCATATCATATCATATCATATCATATCATATCATATCATATCATATCATATTATATATCATATCATATCATATTTATCATATCAATCATCATATCATATCATATCATATCATATATCATATCATATCATATCAAATCATATTTTATTTATCATATCATATCATATCATATCATATCAAATCATATCATATCATATCATATCATAGATCATATCATATCACATATCATATCATATCATATCATATCATATCATATCAAATCATATCATATCATATCATACATATATCATATCATATCATATCATATCATATCATTCATATCATATCACATCATATCATATTTTTATATCATATCATTTATCATATCATATCATATCATATCATTTCATATCATATCATATCATATCATATCAAATCATATCATATCATATCATATCATATCATATCATATCATATCATATCAAATCATATCATATCATATCATGTCATATCAAATCATATCATATCATATCATATCATATCATATCATATCATATCAAATCATATCATATCATATCATATCATATCATATCAGATCATATCAAATCATATCATATCATATCATATCATATCAATCATATCATATCATATCATATCAATCATATCATATTCATATCATATCAGATATTTCATATCAATATCATATCATATCATTCATATCATTTATCATATCATTCATATCATATCATATCATTCATATCATATCATATCATATCATATCATATCATATTGATTTATCATATCATATCATATCATATCAATCATATCATATCATATCATTAATCATAATCATAATCAATTCATCATCATCCGACAATAGTCCGAGTTAAATTCACGGTGCGGTGTGCTGAATATTAATTTCAAATAATTCAATCATTCAAATAGGTTCGTTGGATTCCTTCGGGTCTTCCTCCGTAAAGAAGAAAAAAATTCGGTAGATGGAGAAAACTTGACTTATAGTGGAATAGTTTGCATGTCTGACATTCTGAAACTATTCACTTCAAGTCAATTATAAAGCGTTATTTGTGAATAAATTTCAAAATGTTCGTGTTTGTTGATCAATTGATTGATAGTAATTTCACATGGACATTCATTAAAAAGTTATGATTTGCCAAAAAGGATCAATAATTACATTTTTGTTTTCAGAATCGTGGCCAAAGAACCATATAAGATCCAAAATTGCACTCAATAATAATTGTATAGAACAAGTGAAATGTTCAAATATCTTGGCTGCAATCTTCCTCACGGACATCACTTTATTTTTACTTGCATTTTTATTGTACCTGCTAATTCAGAATGTACCTGGAATACCTTTCACTAATGTCAGCCACAAACTTGGATATGTTGCATTCGAAGTCTGCTAGTAGTTAAGTAAACAGTACAGAATATGTGTTTCAGAAATATGGTTGCATTTTCACCAAAGAGCCTATATTATTGAAGCTTATTTCCAGAGGCAGATATTTATGGAGATTAATTTTATCATTTGTGATTTTTAATCACAGAAACGATTTGTACCATTGCATATTAATGGAAACTTTGAAAATACAATTATTTCAAATTGGTATTAATGAATATTAATTTACAAATAATTAACATTAAAGGTTCGTTGTTCGAAAGGTGCGGTATGACCAATAGACAATATTTGTTGATTGAATCTCGTAGTTGATACAGCGTCGTTAAATAACAAAGTAAAAATTGTTGAAAGACTGATTTAAAATTAAAAACGGAAAAAAACTGTGCAGCCCTCAAATTAACACTTTCAAATTATTAGTGAAATGTTGAATTATTCTCCGTCTTTTAATTCACAAATGTAATAATCAGAACACCTGTGTACCATATTTGTAGCCTACTTGGATTATAACTCTATTTCGCGATTTGTCGCGATTTTTTTATCCGCATATCATTAATCATGAATCATTTCTTACATCACAGAAAGAACCATGTAAAAATCATATTGTAGATAAAGAAACTCACTGTCCGATATTACCCGATCTCCGATACGTAATTTTCGCGATCAAATCCAATGAAAAAAGTCCGAAAAAAGAACTCCAGAATATGAAATTATTTATAAAACGACGTAATAATAATAATTGAATGTGTTCATATTTCTATTATAACTTATTTCGCGATTTGTCGCGATTTTTTTATCCGCATATCATTAATCAGAATCAAAATTGTAAAGATTAGTAAAAATCTATTGTATATCTATTATGTCGTAATCTCCATAAACACTGAATGCTTATTTCAGCCATTATAATTACTAATAATTTTATCTGTGTGGACTGCCTGAAGATTGGAGTTGAGTTTGTATGCTGAATAAAAGCCATTATAATTATAATAATACAACCGCCTGAAGGGTTGATTTTCGTTAAATAATCTATTTTCGTTAAATAAAAGTAATAAACAAGCTGAAAATCGTAATATCGTATTTCCCTGTAACATAAATGGATACACTACTTTTCTCTCCTCCTATAGCTAGTAAAATGATTTGTTTACATATTGCACTAGTGACACCAAATTCCTGTAATGGAAGAGGGTAACAGTGTTTCTGAGTATAGCCAGGTTAATGTTAAAAATGTTGGTAAAATTAAATTGATGTGATGTATAAACTCCAGGGACGTAGATATTAAACTAGCCAAATTTCAGCAACTGTTAAGAACAATCAAATCAACTACTGGGTGTTCAGTTCAAAATGTGTCTTGGCTCGCTGTATGCCGTCATGTGGCTAGCTGATGAGCCTAGAGAATTCAATCTTCCTACACTTCCGCAGCTCAGGTGTATAACCTAAGAGGCAGAGAAGTTGGCTAGCAAGTACGGCGTTCATTCTGAAGAGTACGTGCCGATACGTACGGTAACGCCGGTAGTGGCAGGAATGTGAACTGTTTGGAAATACGTACTGTCGGGATATGGGGAGAGGGTTAAGACGATTACTTACGTATTTGTTGACATTAACTTCGACGGTCAACATGGACACGGAGCATTTGATTTGTGTTGTGGAATGTTACCGTACGCAACCGATGATAACAAATACCCTGCGTACGACTTGCCGGCGCAAAACACAGTTCGAAAGAGGTTATGGTAGCACACAGACCGTACAGACCGCCATCTGTTGCTACGACGTTCAAGTTATACCGTACACGTTCTCAAGTTCAGATTGAAGAACGCCTTAAATAATAGGCAACTTCTGTAACATATAAATTGAAACTCGCTTCAAATCGGTGACCCAACAACAGTGACGTCATGACACACTTTGAAATGAACACCCAGTATATTAAAGAAAGTCCGACCAGAAACAATTTTGAAATGCTATAAAGTTATGGCAGTCCCGGCAGAGACATGGTCATTAACGAAAGGACAACTTCGAAGAATAGAAGCTGCTGAAATGCGATTGCTAAGACCTCTTGCAGGATATACTCTTTACGACCATAAAAGGAACGCTGACATCCGAGCAGAATTGAATATCACCGCCATTACGGATACTATAGAATCTTACCGCAACAACTGGTATGAACATGTATTAAGAATGCCCAACAATAGGTTACCGTACCCAAGAGACTATTGGACTATACACCTCATGGAAAGCGAGACAATTGGAATCGGAACAGGCCAGGAGGTCTGATCAAGTTCAAGACTCATGTTGCATTGTCCAAACCTTTATAATGATTATTCTTTGCTGTACATAATGTTTTTTAATGTCAAAACACTGATTTTGTTGGAGGTACTAATAAACATACGAGCTATTCCATCTCAACTCGACCGAAATATAGAGAAAATTGACCTTACAATATCTAAATACAATAAAACTTTTTTTTTGTGCGCAGAGAACTGTGATACAATGCCTTGTGCAAAGTTTGAGGCATCAGAACTTCATAGTGTTTAAATTAAAAATATTTAAATTTATCGTATTTTTCATAAAATTTGCAACTTTAAACTGTTGTGGCTCCGAAACCCTTTCACCCATGATCAAAATCATGGTTTATTTTGATGCTGAGAAATTAAAGTTTATATTGACATATAAACAGATTTTCTTACTTTTTATGGAAATGGAGAAATTTAGATTTTTCCTCATTAAGACGCCTTTGCCTACGAAAAAATATTTTAAAAATATACAGTTAGATTCCGCATTGAAAGTACAAATGAACACGTATTTTTTACTGATGGCACGTTAATAAGAAAGTATTGAAAATATCAAATAAAGAAAATAAATAGTACGCGCGTGAACTAACCAGCTGACTGTGAGGCGGGAGCTAGCCGAGGTAAGCAAGGCCAGGAGACATAAACACGTGATGTGTCGTCTAGCAGTCATGGCTGTGCTAGCTTTATCACAGGTTTTCATAAACACAGGAGTAAAATGACGACCAACGCTCGCTTATCTTCAGCTCTCGGCCAGTGCGTGCGGTACTGCACCGTTCAAGTCTAGGTGTGTGAAAATAATTTATTTAATACCCTCGAAACTTATTGCCGAGCCACTAAGCAAACAATTCCGAATCCCTCTTAATAATACAAGTTTTTTTCTCAATACTCTTTTACATTTTTACAAATGGACAAAAAGCCTAAAAGTAATTAAAATCAGATTATCTGTCTCTCTGTGTACAATACAAATAAGGATTACTTCTTAACATAACCTACCAAATGTCAGCTTCAAAATGAGCTCCCGTTCAATGTTCTGCAGTAAATGGTTCCAGAGTTCTGAGCGCTGAAAGAGGCTTGTTTTTATAAAATAAGCTAAATTTGTCGCTCAACAATACGAAAACCGTTTGACTTTCGATAGTATATTTTTGAAAATGCACTCTCCTCAGCACCTTGTATAAACACGGAAAAAATTAAAGTATAAAAAAATGCGAGGTTTTTTACTGATAGATTTCTTATGGAATAACCCATAAGTTTATTTCATAGGTAATTTACATCTTTACTCCCGTGAGTGGTTGTGTAGGCAGGGCTCAGTGCATTGCTTTGTCCGAGAGCCTATAATGCTGTTAAGATAGCCCTGACGTTTCTAGCTCATTTGTGTCCATTATGCTAGCTACGAATTTCGAGAAATTTTGCCGAGAATCCTCTCTTTCAGGACAGGGATTTTGTAGGCCGTGAGTCTTCCCAGCTTTACTTCCCTTCCAAGCATGCCATGGAAATAATTTTTATCGCTCTCGACCGGGTTTGAACCGGCGAATCACATTTTCATTATTAAGACACATAGATTCTCACATTAGAGTCCTACCCTATTCTGCCACAGAATAATCTATACTAATAATAAATCTGTAGCCGAAATTTTTCTGGTAATTTTCGATTTTCCAAAAATAATTGGTCCTAACATATATAATTAACCACCCTGAAACCGAAAATCGCTTTTTTGAAATTTTTGTTTGTATGTCTGTCTGTCTGTCTGTCTGTCTGTCTGTATGTTTGTTACCTTTTCACGCGATAATGGATGAACGGATTTCGATGAAAATTGGAATATAAATTAAGTTCGTTGTAACTTAGATTTTAGGCTATATGGCATTCAAAATACATTATTTAAAAGGGGGGTTATAAGGGGGCCTGAATTAAATAAATCAAAATATCTCGCTTATTATTGATTTTTGTGAAAAATGTTACATAACAAAAATTTCTTCAAAAATAGTTTTCGATAAGTTTTATTCCTTGAAAAAGTTTGATAGGACTGATATTTAATGAGATAAATGAGTTTTAAAATTAAAATAACTGCCATCTAAGGCCGTGTAATGAATTAAAAAACAAATGACTTCGTCTATAAGGGGCCTTGGACAGCAAAAATCGAAAGCTATGAAAGATAGCCTACAGAGAATGTTTCTGTGTTTGTATGAAGTAATATCGGAAGCTAAATTAACCGATTTCTATAATTAATTATTTCACCATTGGAAAGTGTAGTTTCTCTAGATGGACATAATGCTATAATGTTATCACAGTAACTTCTGAGTGAATCGAGGACAGGTAAGATTAAAATAGATTCTTATGCACAGAAAACTTGATAGGCTATTCTGTATATTCGTTTCCTGTATTTCCTAAACTAATTTTTATGACCAAATGAGTGGTCTCTGGATCAAAATGATCGCATTTTAATTTTTTAATTCAATTTAAATTAAGAAACATAATAAACGATTTATCCTTCTATCACACACGAATGTTCCCTGGATCAAATGTCCTATTTTAATTATGTAATTACTTTATATTTATTTCTAACGGGTGCAGCGGAGCGCACGGGTACGGCTAGTATGACAATAAGACTGATTTGGAGAGAGTTACGTGAGTCTCTTCAGCCCTTGACAACCGGCGCTAGTGTCGATGTTTTTCTTTTGTTTTTGTTTGTTTTTAAGAGAGGATGGAAGTCTGAGCGAAAATGGCGACGCAACAGAATTCTCAAATAAAAAGTAGAAAATCTGCCGCCCACAAACAACTTCTTTAATGTTACGTTTTTTTCATAACATAAAATTGAAGAAGCACCTCTAGGCGCTGGTTTACGCCATCGTTTCGACACCAACGACGTCTGTTAACATTTTTACGATTTCGTGTTTACCAAATGTTAGTGTCAGACCCACCACGAGGCGTCTCTGGCGTGAATGTTCCTGGAATCGTAGTAAAATATCCACCAATATTATTGTTAGGTTTGTAAACTCGCCCATATTTTAGTGTTGTCATCATTAAGCAAGGACTGGCGACAATGGACCAGCAAATCGCAACGCGCGGAATCAACCAAGAAAGCTAGTGTAGTCCTACTAGTCTATTAGCCGTCAATAGCAGGCACTGCATTTGCAGATTGTAATGCTAATTACCTAATTAGCTTCAAACATATTAATCTCAATAATAAGCAGATACAGGGACATCATTTTATTTTTACTGACATTTCTAATATTAACAAAAAAAAGATGTATAAACAAATGTAATTCTACATACTAAATATACAATTTCCTAGACTCATTATTTTATCGCAAATCTCAATAATTTATTGGTTCAAACTTGCACTTACGTCTGGTTTTAGTGCATGTTTAAACCAAT
>JAJSOF020000009.1:13911795-13949295 GCA_025594305.2 Periplaneta americana | reverse complement strand
GAATCTCATTTGGGCAGGTAACCAGACTGGTTTCTTCTCATGGCTGTCCCCAACTATATGACAAATGTAGCTCTATCACGAAGTTGGCCTGAGTAGCGTAGTCGGTATAGCGCTGGTCTTCTGTGCTCGAGGTTGTGGGTTCGATCCTGGCCCAGGTCGATGGCATTTAAGTGTGTTTAAATGTGACAGGGTCATATTATTAGATTAACTGGCATGCAAAAGAATTTCTGCGGGACAAAATTCAGACACACCCGCGACGCTGATATAACCTCGGCAGTTTAATTTTTATACCACGAATTTCACAGATTCAAGACAACCCGCAATTGACATAGCGTCATAAAATAAACTGTTAAAATAACAGTGATTTCATGCTATAGCTTTGTTTGTTTGATTTGGTTTAGCCGTTTGGTTTCGATTGATTTTATTTGCATGTCTTGTTTGTTTTAGTTAAATTAAGTTTAAATGCTTGAATTTCGATTAATTCAGTTTTATTGTTTGTTTGCTTGAACAGTTTTGACTATTCGATATAGTTGGTTGGTTTTTTTATATGACTGATTAGTTTGGTTTGATTCGTGGCCTTGCTTTAGTTTAATTTTGTTCATTCGACTTGGTTACGTTGAGTCTGATTTCTCGGATTTACTTTGGTTTATTTGGACTGGATGGGTTGTGGTTTGGTTAAGGTATGATTCAATTTAGTTTGTTTTCTTGGTAGTTTGTTTTGGTTTGATTATTTTGGATTGGTTAGATTTCGTTTGATTCTTTTGGATTGATTAGATTTCTTTTGACTCTCTTGGATTGGTTAATTTCGTTTGATTCTTTTGGATTGGTTAGGTTTCGTTTGATTCCATTTTATTTTGGTTAAGTTAGATTTGATTTGATTCCGGTTTTTGATTATTTTTTGACTCTTTTGTTAGATTTGATTTGATTCCGTTTGGCTTGATTCTTTTGGATTGGTTAGATTTCGTTTGACTCTTTTGGATTGGTTGGATTTCGTTTAATTCTTTTGGATTCGTTAGATTTCGTTTGGTTCTTTTGGATTGGTTAGATTTAGTTTGATTCTTTTGGATTGATTAGATTTAGTTTGATTCTTTTGGATTGATTAGACTTAGTTCGATTCTTTTGGATTGGTTAGATTTCGTTTGATTCTCTTGGATTCGTTAGATTTCGTTTGATTCTTTTGCATTGGTTAGATTTCGTTTGATTCCATTTGATTTGATTATTTTGGATAGGTTAAGATTTGGTTTGATTGTTTTGGATAGGTTAAGATTTGGTTTGATTGTTTTGGTTAAGTTAGATTTCATTTAATTCCGTTTGGCTTGATTCTTTTGGATTGATTAGATTTCGTTTGACTCTTTTGGATTGGTTAGATTTCGTTTGATTCTTTTGGATTGGTTAGATTTGATTTGATTCCAATTGGTTTGATTCTTTTGGATAGGTTAGATTTCATTTGATTCCGTTTGCCTTGATTCTATTGAACTGATTAGATTTCATTTGGTTCCGATTGGGTTGGTTACTTTGATTTAGTTCGTTTATTTTATCTTATTTGCCTCGATTTTGTTTCATTAGTTAGGTTTCGTTGTAAAATTCATTTTCAAAACGAAAATTTACATTTGTTCAGATCAAATTTCTGCACATTTAAAGGGCAAAACTAAAATTATTTCAATAAATAATTTATTATAATAATATACTGCTTTCTTAAACTGACTGAGCATACTGGGAATTCAATCAATGGCTTTCACAAAACACGCTATGAAATGTTTCATAATATAGAACAATTTTTATCTTAAAAAGGAAGTAAAAGCGAGGAAAATTCTATTAAACTTTTTTGTTTGAAATATTTCGAAGAATAACCCCCTGAAATTTATGACATTACTTACGGTTCACTTTGTATCTTCAAGAGAATCTCAAAATGTATGTTTGGTTTAACATAGTCAACTATACTATCACGTTTATTATATAGTATTTTCTTCAGTCTGAGATATGGGAACAGTAAAATGTCTGATGTGCAATAAGAAGCATTAAGATCTCAAAATCTTCCAACTGCCAACGTAACCAGTGCTGTGATTGGCTGAAATGATACATGTGCACCTGACACAGAATAGGAGCAGGCATGTGATCACTGAAGCGTTCTTGCAGAAGGAAAATAAGGGGGTGGGAAAGGAAGGAAAGCAAACAAAGAGAAGGGAGAGATGAAAGGAAAACTGAAAACCAGAACAAAGACAAATGAAACGCAAAGAAGGAAGAGGAAATTCTAGAGACGTTAGCAGCGGAGTCCCTGGTGAGAAGGGCAAGTAAAGCGAGCAGAGTTCCCTACAATCACGATAACAATCTTTATAATCAGAGGAAGTGTTAGCCATCTTTACTCCTTATGAACACGCTGGAATTTAAATGCTACAGTACGCCAGGAACTATTCTCAGTTTAAAAAAATAGCGTGTCACAGCTTATGAAAGTTACTTAACTGTGGAAAGTAAACATGACAACATCAAACAATTTTACATAGTATGTACTTATCTATTTATGTGGACATTACTTTAAACCGACAAAATCGATTTAAAACTGTATGGTATTTTCAACCACAGAAAAGAATCTCTCCTACTATCTGAGTGATTGCTTTTATGCATAAAAAATAAGTCTTCGCCAAATCTTTCGTTATTAGATATTCTTCAATTGCCAGGATTTGATCATCTTACGGTACAGAGTGTTGCCAGGTATAGGTAAAATCCCTATCGTAGGGATATTTTAACCCTTTGAATCGCAGTGGTTACAGTACATAACCACCTTTTAAATTTGAGTTTCCCGCCTACTTACAGAGTGATCTTTATTTCAAAACTACTGCGCTGCGTTCACTGATCCCTAGTAACTGTAGAAGAATTTTATTTTCCCTATATTTGTGTTGCTTCACTAAGATGGCCGATGTTGTTGTGTATAGTTGGGGTGTGGAAGACTCGCTACGTGTTTTTATTTCAGTTGTATGCTAAAATATCACAGTTACGTAAGTTTCTATTTAGTATTATTTGTCTTTCAGTCTTTTAGAACATATTTCAGTAACAAAATTGTAATTTCTTCGACACATGTGGCGTCAATATAGAAATAATGTGGTGGTTTCAAAACGTAACCACTACGCAAACAGAGTAGTTATGCTTACCATATCCAACAAAATGTTCCATTTTCGTGTCAGTTTACTCATCATGGCTACAAGGAAGAGATGGTTGGTGACAATCACAAAGTGTTTTTGACAACTTTTTCACAAGTTTGAATCTGATGATCTCTAAGGGAGCAAAATATCAATGCATCTGGTACAGTTAGGCCCGATTGTATAAACCATTTAATCTTAGATCAGAGGTTAAATTGATCCTTGTTTCAGCTGAACTTGGAATTTTGTGTTGTATAAAGTCTAATCTGAGATTAATTTGTCTCAAACTAAAGTCAACTTTGACTGAAGAAATTTCTCCGATTAAGTTAAATGATCCAAGTTCAGTTATTTATTTTCCGTTTGAAATATACGAGTGACAAGTTGTGCAAATAAAATAGCCATTATTATTAATATTAATAGATATATTAGGTACATTTATATATATTTCTTTCAATTACTTGCCTTAATACACAAACATTCTTATATTTTATAAGGCTCTATCGTGTTCAGCAGTATCAAACCTATAATTATATTATGTTTATAACAACCATTAATTATTTATGGATATGATAGATACATTCATAAATGTTCAATTAACTGTATTACTAAACGAACATTGTCATTTTATAAAGCTTTATTATGTTTAGCAGTATCAAACACCATAACATGATAACAACTTGGAGAACAGTCAGCCTTCTTCTCATTGTCCGCCATTATTTACAATGCACAAAAAAAAAACAGTGTCTGCAACAGAGTGTACGGAAAATCGCCAAAAAGTAGTTGTAAAGTCGCTAGATTTCTCATTATCAACAAAGAAAGCTTACATTTTGTCACTATGGGGTGCTAAAAAGATCACTAAATCCCTATTTAAGCAATATAAAAGTTAAAAGAAATTGTTGTTGAAAAAGAGTTAAAGTCGCTAGATTGGCTACACTGAACAAACCTGTATAACATGGTCCGCGCATCACGTATTTCATCTGTTTATACGATGTTGCCAAATCCTTTTCACGTGAACTTAGATTGCATTTGAACCAAGGTAATTTGATCGCAGAAAAGTTTTATACAATAGAAGAAGTGTCTGAACTCGGTTCACTTTTCGATCTTCGATCAAAGATGATCTTTAGTCAGAGAGTTTTATACAATTGGGCCTTAGACATGGGCGTATTGGTTTACCACACGACGAAAGAAGAGACCGCGACATGAAACGTGGTGAGAGTGATAGCCGTACATCGTATGCTGGAGTGTCCTGACTCAAGTGGAAGGATAGAAGGGCCATTCTTTTCCTTTCTAATTACCACGCAACACATGTGAAGTGGCACTTTGCCTTAATGAAACCAGAAACTGTTTCCTTTTGTATCATTCGCAATAAGTCTGAAGACATTGTGTTCTGCAGTATTGCATAGTGGTTTTACCATGAAACCACCCATTTTCTGTGTAAAAAAATGGAAGTTTTTGAGATTTTTAAAATTTGAGGCACTTCTCTTAGACAAATAAAAGTTTAATTTCATTGCAAACACAATTTTTTATTTCCTTCCCAAATGCGTGCATCAAAGAGTTAACTCTGGTAGGATTGAGAGTTTTTTTGTTGTAAAATTGACCAAACTGTAAGTATTTTCTTATCTTTTTCTAATATTCATAGCAATCGCCATGCATTTTAATTAATAGCAATCGCCATGCATTTTAATTAATCTCAATTTTATAGTTCTAAGAATTTTAAATACACTTCGACCTGTACTTACACAAAATATGTATAAATATGTTAAGCATAGTCACATACCAACATGCGCAGTGCCTTCTTTCTGGGACTTTGAAAATATCTGTGCGCCATCAATTATTTATAAACTGTACATCTATTTATCAGGCAGTACATCTCACTTGACGATATGTGTCAGAGGAAGAACAATTCTTGTTTATATGCATCATAAGTCTGATTAGTGTAATATGTACTAGTCGGCGATATATGCAATGGAGGGGGAAAGGAACTGGCCACCGTACCCCATTACTTCCTGGCTTGGTTGCCTCATGACTGATCCCTTATTGGTGTTCGACCTGTACTTACACAAAGCGTATATGATTACGTTAAGCATAGTCATGCGCAGTGCCTCCTTTCTGGGACTTTGAAAATATCTATGCGCCATCAATTATTCCTAAGACTGTGCATCTATTATCAGGCAGTACATCTCACTTGACGATATGTGTCAGACGAATAACAATTGTTTGTATGTATCTTAAGTCTGATTAGTGTAATATGAAGCTAGTCGGCGATGTATGCAATGAAGGGGGAAATGAACTGGCCACTCTATCCCTTATTTTTTTACTTGGTTATTTAACGACGCTGCATCAACTACGAGGTTATTTAGCGTTGATGGGATTGGTGATAGCGAGATGATATTTGGCGAGATGAGGCCCAGGATTCGTCACAGATTACCTGACATTTGCCTTATGGTTGAGGGAAACCTCGGAAAAAACCCAACCAGGTGATCAGCCCAAGCGGGAATCGAATCCGCGCCCGAGCGCAACTCCGGATCGACAGGCAAGCGCCTTAGTCGACTAAGCTACGCCGGTGGCTCTACCCCTTACTTCCTGACTCAGTTGCCTCATGACTAATCCCTTATTGGTGTCACTTATGAGGTTCAAACCTGTCTTCGGGCAGTTAACTAAACAACAATACTTACTATACAAAACTTAACAGATCTCCTCTAACATGGGGATGGTACAACGATCTTCATTTATGACAACCCTAACATCAAAAGAATAGAAACAAATGAGCCGTTCAGAGCAAAAGTGGTATAAATCAAAACTGGGTAATGAGGTTTAAAATAAAAATTCTGTAAAATACAGCGCAAAGTAGCAATTAATATGGCCTTCTTGCTATCCACTGACTACTAATAGTTTAAATAAATTGAATATTAATTGCTACTTTGCGCTGTATTCTACAGAATGTTTACTTTAACCCTCATTACCCATTTTTGACTTACACCACTTCTGCTCTGAACGACTCAAATATACATATTATCTTAGGCGTAATTCGAATACACGGTAGTAGCCTCCATGCAACGTTAAATAATTAGAACCCTTGGGGATGTGGTTCAATTTCATCAGGTTCTAAGTGTACCACCTATATGGCTTGCTCCAATGAGTGGAGAATATAGGCTATCTTCCCACCTTTCTTTAAGACATTTCAGAATCTCTTCACTTCCGATTGACAGTGTAGCATATTTCTGGGAGTTTATTCTCTTCCATCTGTTGAACATACTTATACGATCATTGTTTCTGTCTTCCAAATAAAAAGAATACAGTTGTTCCAGCACAAAAGTATGTCCTTGTTTCACTAAAAGAGTACACACATTTATTAAATGAATAATTTTAATCAAAGTAGCCTATATTTAATTTAAATTTTTCGATTCTATTTATGATCCAATTCTCAAAAGCACATTTCTGTGTCTTTGACTTAATTACATTGGGCCGTATATTATTCTAAAATGATTTAATATTATTCCTTGGCTGCTGACGCCTCTAGATAGGATAATGTATAACTAAGACTTTCCTCGACTCTGCTGGCCCAATGGTGTGAAAAAATTTCATTTCTGATATGTGTACACAAACAAAACGGAATTCATTAGTTTTAATCGGCCTTATCAGGTTTCAAATCACATTATCAAATAGCATTTATACCGAGGAAACATATTATTAGATATCTCTAGATAAACATGTGCCATTTATTTTCTTCACTTCACAGGTAAATTCTTTGCAATCACATTTTCAACATCCAGGCAGTTAAATATGAAGATTATATTCCAGCAAATAGAGGTGAAGTAAAAATGGCGGCCGATTGAATTTCTCTCTATATATACACACGGATTTCGATCAGCAGATAATGTGTTTCGTAGCCATGGCAACGAGACCGAAGAATTCGAGAGACATGGCCTGCTGTGCAAGGAGTTCTGCTGTTACACGATAAAGCAAACTGTATAATGGCCTCTTGGAAACTTAGTCCCGAGAAGTACTTTTCCATCCTCTAGGAAGTTCAACGTTGCGTTGTTGAGTTATATTTGATTCCTAAGTCGAAAGCATCTTCACGATACTCAGTCCAAGAACAGGATCAGAACTGTTTGTGGTCTTATTTTCATATTTTTATTTTAAGGTAACAACTGAAAACTAAGAACTAAATTGAAAAATTTTGTCTCATTCCATGGTTTTTAGGTATTGCTGCAAGTGCTGATTTGTGTTTTTTAATCTAGATTAAAATTTCAAGCTTCTTTTTTATGTTCGTTAATTAATTAGGATATAATCAATTAGTATACTTAATCACTCATTTAAAGTCTGAGTGACTGTAAACTGTGTAAATTTTTTTGTGCGAAATCGTGCGTATTTGCTTGGTTTCTCCACAAGACCAATCCGCGGAAAGTCTAAAATTCCACATTCAGTATTCCCAACCTAACACACACAACAATTTCCCTCTTCTTACCGCTTAAGTGACATATTGATTTTACTGCTTTAGGCTTTTAACATATTATTTTTAGAGACGTTCAATATAGTAATAATTATAAATTGGAATCTTACCACTGCAATTTCACTTAAATTGCACTGTTAATTATTGTTTTTAAATATTTGCAAAAATTAAGTAAACTCTACAACTCCACTAAAGTTACTGCATTCGTTATGCAAGTAACATTAAGGAAGCCGTGAAAAAATCAACAAGATTCCAGACTCATTATTAGACTGGGGGAAAAAAAAAAGACAGACGTATATCACGGCCTGCTGCAGTATAGTAAACACAGAAAACATTTTAAAGCAACAATGTTGAAGATAGATATTTTTGTTTTGCAAATTTGCCGTCATTGAACAGAAACCAAGATGGAGATTTCATTGCAACTAATTAGAAATTCCTCTTTCAGGTATGCAATAAATGATCTTCGCACAAAATAATGTACGATACACGAGCGGTATGTTTTCTTTCAATTCTCGGAAATTAAAAAAGCTCAACTACGTTTCGCTTTTTCAAACTTTTCCTCGAACATGAAAACTTCAACATACCGCTCTTGTAACGCATATTACTATTGTATGACTACTTTGTTTATAAAGTGATTATTTTTATTGTTTTTTTTTATTTCTATTAATGCATTTGTATTTCTGGTGGTGTGGAAGAGAAAGCCTAGTGGCCTTAACTACATCAAAAGAAAGAGCTCACTTGGTAGGGCAGTTGGCTACGTGCTGGAAGGTCCAGAATTCGATCCTAAGTGGTGACGGAATTTTCTCGTTGCCAAATTCCCAGGACGGCTCCGAGGTTCACTTAGCTTCCTATCAATTGAGTGCCGGGTCTTTCCCGCGGGTAAAAGGCGGTCAAGCATGGTGCGGATCATACCACCTCATTCTAGTGCCGAGGTGAAGAAAGCATGGAACTTTACCTCTATCCCTCCCCCCACCAAAGTATCTTCATGGCATATGAAAGGGCTTCAAAAAAAATCTTTTCAATCTGAGCTTTGGTTTACGCATTCTGCCTTCGGTTTAAAGTTTAGGTCAGCTTACTTAATACCGTAAGGGTGAAACCTAACCATTTTTCGCCCATTACTGCACAAGCTAGTGGATTATGGTGATTTTCTAGTTTGCAGGTTGAATTTTCTTTTGCCAACTTCGTTTCGAATTTCAGTACTGAAAGTGAGAAATACTACACGTGATAGTGATTTTATAACTGTTATGTTGGCAGCAGTGACACAAGTTGTCGGTAGTTTAAATTCTGAAAATTCAAATTGTTCTAGATTTCTGAACCCGTTACTGGAAGCTAGTGAAATTTAAACATATTAATAATTATTTAATATCAATTATTGTATGTGTTGCTTTGGGCTGTGGTTACAATTTCAAGATTAGAGTCAGGTAGGCTAAGTATAAATAAATATAACATATCTTGTGATACATGCCCTTCGGTAATGGATAGAAATACCATTTCACATTTTAATTAATTTCTTTCGTGTTTAGACTTTTATTACAATAATGGAGTAAATATTCTAAAGCACACATTTCAAAGTGGCATTCGTTTTCGGAATTCATACTAATCATTACACATGATCAAACAAAATACATTTTTAGGTTAGGTCTCGTGAATCGTAAACTGTTTAATGAAAACAATGAATTTCATGTTGTCAGACAAAATACATTTTAATATTAGATCATACAATAATCTACTGTCCACACCTGTGGAGTAACGGTCAGCGCGTCTGGCCGCGAAACCAGGTGGCCCAGTTCGAATCCCGGTCGGGGCAAGTTACCTAGTTGAGATTTTTTCGGGGTTTTCCCTCAACCCAATACGAGCAAATGCTGGGTAACTTTCGGTGCTGGACCCCGGACTCATTTCACCGGCATTATCACCTTCATATCATTCAGACGCTAAATAACCTAGATGTTGATACAGCGTCGTAAAATAACCCAATAAAAAAAATCTACTAACTACTAACATAATGTGCGAGATATCCAGAAGCAAAATATACTTTTTCACAAATTATTGAACCTTTTAGAAAACACCTCCCCAACATAAAGATGAGATGTGGTAAATAGGCAAGACATCGTTATTGTTAATTATTATTATTATTATTATTATTATTATTATTATTATTATTATTAGTACATGGCATTGTGTGATTTTATCCTCTTTTGGTGATATCTAGTATTAGTTGGCAACACTGAAGAGACGGCCAGATTAGCCTTTTAGAAACTACCCTTACGTGATCCTCAGTATACTTCTCCCATTTCCACACTGACTGTTCCTTACATGTTCATTTCATTCAATTATTGGCTGCTTTCATCACGGCTAAAGTAAATTCCGAAACATAATCTTTAAATTGATGGCAATGGCCTCTTCTCCAATAATCAACACGGAGGCACCCCAGCAGAGCCTCGGCCTTGGCTTTGTTGTGTGCAACATGACCTTCCATAAATACAAATAGATTTCAGTTCCCGTAAGGCCTTGTGATATTTCTGGCTGACAGAGTAACAACTCTGTCAATGCACTACATGATTTCTCCATTAGCACCGCCATATCTCACAGACGTCGAATATGTTATGAACAGTTATATACCAATGTTAAGCATTACACAAGACATTTTTGCAAGTCATGTTACTGTTTTAACGACGTACTGATTCTTCGGCTTAATTTGAAATTTGTTTGAAAAGACGACTCGATTACGTATCCAAAAATTTGATCCATTCCGAATTTAATGTTTTTAGCATTGACCAAATTTATAAATACTCTTTACTGAAATTCTATAATAAAAATCTAATAAATTTTGTAACTCAACCGTATGTTTATAATGCAAGACGAAATGATACTCTCTAAATGCTTCACATCTGCTGGTTAACTACTTAGTACAAATTGTGATCCACGTCTATATAATTCGATAATAAAACTTCATCCAGTAATAGAATTTTTAAATCTAGAATTGAACAACTAATATTAAAGACTTCATTATTTTACATATAATAGGCAATGTAAAGCAAGTTCATTCCCCCCAACAAATATATAATTTCCCTCAGTCTTATCTTCGTTATTGCATCAATTATAATTTGTTACAAAACACACTGATAATATTATTAATCCATCACCATTCTGAACATCTTCTTTTTCTTCACTCTAAAATCATGATATAAATTATCTCAATTATTACTAGTATTATTGTTTATTACCTTCATCATCATCTTCACGTGCTTCTTAAGACTCCTATCCTCGTGTTTTAATGTTAGTCTACAAAATATCTATATTTCTTATTTATGTATGTTATCGTCCCTCTACTTCTCTTATGAATCTGATCCTGGTATTAGAACACTGAATTGTAGTTTTAGTAACAACAGATTTTGTTGCGAAGTATGTATAATTCGTGTAATATTCTGGTAATATAATATTAAATTTTAGTTTTAGAAACAACAGATACTGTTGCGAATTATGTCTAATTTGTGTAATATTCTGGTTTCTGGTAAGAGAATATTAAATTTTAGTTTTAGAAACAACAGATATTGTTGCGAAGTATGTTTAATTTGTGTAATATTCTGGTTTCTGGTAATAGAATATTAAATTTTAGTTTTAGAAACAACAGATATTGTTGCGAATTATGTTTAATTTGTGTAATATTCTGGTTTCTGATAATAGAATATCAAATTTTAGTTTTAGAAACAACAGATATTGTTGCGAAGTATGAATAATTTGTGTAATATTCTGGTTTCTGGTAATAGAATATTAAATTTTAGTTTTAGAAACAATAGATATTGTTGCGAAGTATGTATAATTTGTGTAATATTCTGGTAATAGAATATTAAATTTTAGTTTTAGAAACAACAGATATTGTTGCGAATTATGTCTAATTTGTGTAATATTCTGGTTTCTGGTAATAGAATATTAAATTTTAGTTTTAGAAACAACAGATATTGTTGCGAAGTATGTATAATTTGTGTAATATTCTGGTTTCTGGTAATAGAATATTAAATTTTAGTTTTAGAAACAACAGATATTGTTGCGAAGTATGTATAATTTGTGTAATATTCTGGTTTCTGGTAATAGAATATTAAATTTTAGTTTTAGAATCAACAGATATTGTTGCGAAGTATGTATAATTTGTGCAATATTCTGGTTTCTGGTAATAGAATATTAAATTTTAGTTTTAGAAACAACAGATATTGTTGCGAAGTATGTATAATTTGTGTAATATTCTGGTTTCTGGTAATAGAATATTAAATTTTAGTTTTAGAAACAACAGATTTTGTTGCGAATTGTGTGTAATTTCTGTAATACTCTTGTAATAGAATGTTAAATTTCAGTTTTAGAAACAACTGATAGACTATTTTTGAGAATTATGTATAATTTGTGTAATACTTTTGTATTAGAATGTGAAATTTTAGTTTTAAAACGACAGATATTGTTGTGAAATATGTGTAATTTGTGTAAACTCTTGTATTAGAATGTTAAATTTTAGTTTTACAAACAACAGATATTTTTGCGAATTATGTATAATTTGTGTAATACTCTTATATTAGAATGTTAAATTTTGGTTCTACAAACAACAGATATTGTTGGGCATAATTTGTGTAATACTCTTGTACTAGCATATTAAATTTTAGTTTTGAAAAGTACACGGGAAAAAATCAATGTCACATTTCTGTTAAGGGTGATGTCATTAACTAATTCAAAAGATTACTATAAACTTTAGTGTTGTTCACAACGAAACTGGTAAAATCCAAGATTATCACCAAGGATAGAGTAATCCTTTCCTTCATTTTTAATACGAACAGCAATAAATGTTGCAGTATTATACAGAAATTGATTATTATCTCACCCTTAACAGAAACGTGACATTCATTGTTTTTCCCTGTATCCTTCGGATATTTTTATAAATTATATATAGTTTGTGTAATACTCTGAAACAATACTAACAATACCATCCCATCGCACCTCCTCATACTCATCCTCTTTCACAATAGCCCTGCCAAGACTCTGGAATTCGCTACCTGCTAGCATCAGGGACTGTCGAAATAAAATTGAATTCAAACGCAAACTTACTAGGAACTTGGTCAGTAATTGATTTCTTGTAAATAGTTTCCTTAATCTATCACAAAATATTTCAATCTCCAGTAATTTCATCACTATACAATTTTGTTATTCTAGATTTAATTTGTAATTCAGTAAATATAAAATATTCTTTGTTTTTCTTTGATAAATTATCTAGCTTTAATTTTCGTACTTTGATTTTTATTGTAATTGTAAATTTAATACTAATTGTAATTTTATTTGTAATTGTAATTGTAAATTTAATACTAATTGTAATTTTATTCTTCATATTATAGTTGGAATCTCCTGGTAGAGGGGCAGAAAAGGCCCGACGGCCTTATCTCTACCAGGTTAAATAAATAAATACTAATACTAATACTCTGATATTAGAATGTTAAATTTTAGTTTTAGAAACAACAGATATTTTTGCGAATTATGTATTTTTTGTGTAATATTCTTATATTATAGTGTTAAATTTTAGTTTTACAAACAACAGATCTTTTTATAACTATGTATAATTTGTGTGATGCTCATGTTATTTTATAGAAATGGAACTGTCCCCGAACACGATCGTTTTGTTATTCGCCTTCCTAGGTTCTTTCCTATAACGTGTTATGTTGAATATGTTATTATTAATACAGTAAAATAATAATAAATGAAAATTAGTGGGGTGAAGATAACCATTACCATGTAAGAAAGACTAAGGGAGAGAGAGTGTCTATCTGAAAGTCGGTGTGTTGAGATCCGAACCCCATCGTCACCGTCATTGTCGCCGAAATCTGGGCGGGCAATGAGACGCCGCAGTTTTATGGATCGGAGGGATGCTGTGGCGCCAGGCTGGCGCCAGCACAGTGCGTCCCGACGCCCCGCAGCGCTCGCAAGGTCAAAGCACCGCAAAGAAAAAGACGAGGCATGTGCGGAGAAGGAAACCGAAAAAGGAAACAAATTAGATCAAAATGTGCATGACATAATGAAGCAAATTAAAGGAAACAAAAGTAAAAACACGATCAGTAGAAAAAATAAAACCAAACAAAGAGCAAAAGGGTCTTGCATACTGTACAGAACATGAAGGTACACATATGCACTGAAAGACGAGTAGTAGCTGTAATATTTTCGTCCAGTGAATGAGAATCAATGTCTTTATTTAATCAAGAGCCAATAACCACCGACTAGTCAACTGTGTCCATAAGAAACGAAATTCACTATAGGAAATAAAAAAGGCCAGAGAAATAGAAAACAAACCGGAAAATAACAGGAGCAGTGAAAGAAACGAAGAAAGTTTTCGATGAAGAAACAAACATCTGTCGGGTCGTGATGAAAAACATTCACAAACGCCAAAAATCATGCGAACATAAAAATCACGCTGTGACAAAATCGCTTTTATCTGTCATGACGATTTTTTCGGAGCTGTGACGGCAAAACCCTGTCACCCCCTACCTCTATTAACCCTCCTGCTACCAAGGAGGGTAATATGATTATGCCAGTGATGATTTTTCAATATTATTTTCATTTTTTCTCCATATTTATTTTTGAAATTCCATGTAGCCTATTTCTCCGTTATATGTCTACTAACATTTTGAAATAAGAATAACATAAATAATTATTAATCTACCTTAATAAGTAATCCTCCGTTATTTAAGTGGGGTGATCTTGTTAACCCCACCCCCTTGGTATTCTGCGTCATGAAAATTCCAGGATATAAAATTCATTTTGTAGGTTAATGTTCTACATTTTTTAGTTTCTCTGCTTCCAAGTCATTTTATTTTCTGTTATCCATATCATTAGGGGAGAGTCGGGTAGTATCGGACATCGGGTAGTATCGGACAGTGCGTTTTTTTCATCTACAACCTGAATGACATGGTTACGTTTCTTTATGCGACATCACAGAAACGTAACCATGTCAATCAGGTACTATCATCGTGTGGTAGATGAAAGAAACTCACTGTCCGATATTACCCGATGTCCGATATTACCCGACTCTCCCCTATTCATATCGTTATTTATATTACCATAAGTATCACGAACTTTGTTTCCAATGTTTTTTTTTTTTTAATTTTTATTTCTGTGTGTTGTAGTTATTCTAAAAGTGATTTTGTTATGAATATTATTAGTAGAGGCTTTTACCGAGATATTCATTGTAGTATATGTGGTGTTCATATATTTCAATATCAGCAAAAAATTGAAATTTATTTTCTTAGATTTATATTTTTATTTATCTTCAGAATTTTTAAGGATTTTATTTTATTATAAACAAATGTCTTGGAGATGTTCATGGTTGTATATATTGTCACTGATTAAAGTAAATATTGTATTTGAATATTTAAATTTCAACAAATGCGGTACCCGAAATAATTTAAAATTTATTTTATAATAGGGTAAATTACGGTCTGTTGGACAGTCGGGCATGTTGACACTTTGAACTTTAACGTGTTACCTCGCCACTTGTGGGCACCACATTCTGCTAGAAGTCAATGACGGAAGTAGCCCCACTCGTGGCTACTTCCGTCATTGACTTCTGGCAGAATGTGGTGCCCACAAGTGGCGAGGTAACACGTTAAAGTACAAAGTGTCCAACATGCCCGACTGTCCAACAGACCCTAGTTTACCCTACTGTAAACTTTTATTGATTGTAGCTGTGTTTTCCACTCTCTCAAAATTATATAGCGTTGAGGAGTTCGTCTTGAAATGGAAAGCAGGCAAGTTTAACTTTACTGATATGCTTCCTCATAGTGTGACCAATAACATATCTGAAGTTCATTAATTTTGGTATATGTTTTTAACAAAATGAAATGGGACTTTTGAATCACCCTGTATTTTAAAAAATGGAAAACTATTTTATATCTTCACAATTTGTATAGGTCCATGGTTAATAATATATGCATTGTTAATATTCCAAGTGTTTAACAAAGATTGGTACCATGATTTGGATAGGGATTAGTAATATACGTTACAAGAGCGGTATGTTGACGTTTTCATGTTAGAGGAAAAGACTGAAAAAGCGAAACGTAATTGAGCTTTTTTAATTTCCGAGAACATGAAAACAAACATATCGCTCGTGTATCGTACATTATTTTGTGCGAAGATCGTTTATTACATACCTGAAAGACGAAATTCTAATTATTTGCAATGAAATCTCCATGTTGGTCTCTGTTTAATGACGCCAACTTCGGAAAACCAAAATATCTTTCTTCAACATTGTTGCTATAAAATGTTTTCTGTGTTTACTATACTCCAGCAGGCCGTGATGTACGTCCGTCTTTCCCCCCCCCCCCAGTCTATAAATGCGAACTTAAAACAAACGGTAAGGTTATGTAATGATTTATTTTTAAATATTTTAATATTTTAACAATATTATTTATATAACATATTGCAGTAATAACATCGGCATCTGGAATCTTGTTGATTTTTTCACGGCTTCCTTAATGTTACTTGTATCAGGAATGCAATAAGTTTCGTGGAGTAGTAGACTTTACTTAAATTTTGCAAATATTTAAAAACAATAATTAACATTGCAATTTAGGTGAAATTGCAGTGGTAAGTTTCCAATTTATAATTATTACTATGTTAAACGTCTCTAAAAATAATATGTTAAAAGCCTAAAGCAGTAAAATGAATGTCGCGCTTAAGCGGTAAGAAGAGGGAAATTGTTATGTGTGTTACGTTGGGAATACTGAATGTGGTATTTCACACTTACCGCGTATTGGTTCTGTGCGGAAAACAAGCAAATACGCACGATCTCGCACAAAATACATTACCTCCCTTGTTAGTGATAAGTTGTAAAAAAAAAACCTTGGTAGCAGGAGGGTTAAACAGATGAGAAGGATTTACAAAGATCGTAGAACATATGACGTTTGTAAGTTGTGAACAATGATGCAGAAAGCACCGTAAAATCAATAATAATATTGTAATAACATGTTCACAAAGATCGACGATTAAAACCAATCTTTCACAATACTTCAGACTGCAGATGTCGTTAGGGAGACAAAACAATGCTACACTATCAGAAAGTGTGTAAAAGAGGAGTGAACAAATACCTGTTGATAATGCTTACAAATATCGCAAACTGTTATTAAGGGGACACTCCACTAAAAATGACAACTTTTATTATAATAATTTGTTTTCAACTAAATTTTTAGACCACGTCTACTATGCAAAGGACTAACAAAATCCAAATTTTGAACTCCCAAATGATTCTGATTTTTTACTTTTTATTTTTATTTTTTTCTTATTTTTAGATATTTTTCAAACCCCAGATTTTAGTAGAAGATCTCAATTTTTAAGATTAATTTTTTTATTACATTTACAAGACGTAGAGAAACATTTCTATGCATTCATTTTATGAAATATCTCATTTATTCACTTCCAAATTTTTTTTATAATGTTAAAAATGTTATTTTTTCTATATTTCATTAAGAAAATATTAATAAAATAAACTAGCAGCATTTCTCACAAAACAAATGCATAGAAACATGCAGCTACCTTATAAATACTTGCAGTAAAAATGTCATCCAGATTGATTGAGAAAGTTGGTGTTGAATAATGAAAAATGAACACAGAAAAATATATTTGAAAATGAAATGAATATTTATGTAAATTAATATTCTCCTCCGTTACATTCATCTAGTAACTTCAGGGAGCCAACAAAAAGTTACTAGATTCGTAATCAGAAATTTAAAAAAAAAAAAAAAAATTCTTCGATGAAAAACAATTTTGACAGCTCTTTAAATTCCACGCCCCCTTCCAGCCTTAATTTAAAAAATGTAAACATATTTGTAATCAGAATTGAGCTGAATCCATTTGGGGTATGAAAACATAAATTCTGAAGAAGTGAAATAGCTAAAAAAAATTAGAATTTACACAGGTCTTCTCTATCCTCTCCCACCGACTAAACCATTTGTTCTACAGATTTACCTCCATAATGCACTAAACATATTCCACTCTCCGTTACGAATTTCAGTTACGGTACACCAGTCTCTTCTTTTTTTCTATTCAAACTCAGCAGAAATGTTATTCTTGTATCTTTTATAACCTTCATCGTTATCATATTTTTTGCTTCCACTCGAGCTATGTATAAGTTACTTCAATTTTTCTTTTTGGAGAACAAGACGAATATCAGACTGAACCGTAAGTAATGTCATTAACTTCAAGACGTTATTCTTTGAGATACTTAAAAAGAAAAGAGTTTAATACAGTTTTGCTCATTTTTACTTCCTTTTCGAAATGAAAATTGTTTTATATGAAACATTTCATCGCGTTTTGGGAAAACAATAGACTTAATTCCCAATATGCTCAGTCATTTTAAATTAAATTATGGTTTATTTAATGACGCTCGCAACTGCCGAGATTATAGCCTATCAGCGTCGCCGGTGTGCCGGAATTTTGTCCCTCAGGAGTTCTTTTACATGCCAGTAAATCTACTGGCATGGGCCTGTCGCATTTAAGCACACTTAAATGCCTTCGACCTGGGCCGGGATCGAACCCGCAATCTCGAGCACAGAAGGCCAGCGTTGTACCGACTGCGCTACCCAGGCTGACCTCGGTCAATTTAAGAGCGCAGTGTATTATTATAATGAATGATTGAAATAATTTTAGTTTTGTCCTTTAAATGTACAGAAATTCGATCCGAACAAATGTCACATTTTAAAATTATTCTTTTGAAGAACGAAAAGTTTCACTTATTCGGATATAATTTCTGCACATTTAAGGGAGAAAACTAAAATTCTTTCAATCATTTATTATCGTACTATACGGCTCTCTTAAATTGACTGAGCATATTTTATGAATTAAATCAATGGCTTTCCCAAAACACGCTATGAAATGTCTTATATAAAACAACGTAAAAACTATTTTTTGGTCCTATAGAATATATATATATATATATATATATATATATATATATTACGGTAACAATTGATATTAGAGGAGAAAAATTCGCTCCGGTGCCTGTGATCGAATCCGGGTCTTGGTTCTACGTACCAAGCGCTCTAACCATTGAGCTACGCCGAAGTTCAATCCACAGCACCGGATCGAATCCCTTTCCTCCAGTAGTTTTCCCTTTGTGGCCTGACTTCAAGTTCGACATGTATGTTGACATTTTATATTAAGTCAACTGCCAATTTGTTACCATAAGATATATCTGTTGGACCAAAAAATTAATATTTACGTAGATTCTTTGCCCAACAGTGCATATTACTGTGGAATCCCGGCCACCAAGCCACTCAATTGAGTGCGCTCCTTGTATAATGGCAGTTGACTTAATAAAAATGTCAACATACATGTCGAACTTGGCGTCAGGCCACAAAGGGAAAAACAGAAAAACACTGGAGGAGAGGGATTCGATCCGGTGCTGTGGATTGGATTTCAGCGTAGCTCAATGGTTAGAGCACTTGGTACGTAGAATCAAGGACCCGGGTTCGATCCACGGCGTTGGAGCGAATTTTTCTCCTCTAGTATTAATTATATAAAACAAGTTTTATCACGAAAAGGAAGCAAAAACGTGCAAAATTGTTATTAAACTTTTTTGTTTGAAATATCTCAAAGAATAACCCCCTGAAATTAATAATACTTACGGTTCACCCAGTATACAGAAAGACTGAATTAGCTTCGGAATGGGACAACAATTATTATGAACCCATGCGAGGAAAAATAACTATAATTTTAAAACTTCAAATGATATTTCAGAAAAGTAAAGAAAGAAAAGACTGTAACAGCCTATAGTTAAGATCCTGATTTTAATATTTCCTTTTTTTATATTTTTATGTTACACGTAGGAAGTATTATAGTAGACCCTGTGTAATTCCAGCAATGCACTATGTTCGCATAAGTATCTCGAAAATAACAGATGCAGATATTAGGAAAGTTCAGGATAACACAGAGGATTTGGAATTGAACGGGTTACATCATTCTTGTCTATGCGGATGACGTGAATATGTTAGGAGAAAATCCACAAACGATTAGGAAAACGAAATTCTACTTGAAGCAAGTAAAGAGATAGGGTTGTCAAATCCGAAAACACTATGTATATGATTATGTCTCGTGACCAGAATATTGTACGAAATGGAAATATAAAAGTTGGAGATTTATCCTTCGAAGAGGTGGAAAAATTCAAATATCTTGGAGCAACAGTAACAAATGTAAATGACACTCGGGAGGAAATTAAACGCAGAATAAATATAAATGCCAGTTATTATTCGGTTGAAAGCTTTTGTCATTTAGTCTGCTGTCAAAAATCTGAAAGTTAGAATTTATAAAACAGTTATATTACCGATTTTCTGTATGGCTGTGAAACTTGGACTCTCACTTTGACAGAGGAACAGAGATTGAGGGTTTTGAGAATAAGGTTCTTAGGAAAATATTTGGAGCTAAGAGGATGAATTACAGGAGAATGGAGAAAGTTACAATTATCTCACATATTTCCATAAACATTGTATCCTTCACCTGAAAATTAGTTCTGACATTAAATCCAGACGTCTGATATTGGTGCAGGGCATGTTCTCGCACTGATATGGGCAACGTATCGTAAATGCATATAGAGTGTTAGTTGGGAGACCAGAGGGGAAAATACCTTTGGGGAGGCCGAGACGTAGATGGAAAGATAATATTAAAATGGATCTGAGGGAGGTGGGATATGATAGTAAGGACTGGATTAATCTTGCTCAGGATAGGGACCAATGGCGGGCTTATGTGAAGGCGGCAATGAACCTCCGGGTTCCTTAAAAGCCAGTAAGTAAGTAAGTAAGTAAGACTTCTATTTTAATTAAGCACCAGTGAAAATGAAGTTAGCGATAATCATGCACTCTGGCTTACGCCTTCTTGGCCACGATTAAGACAGACTCCCTTCTGACTTCCAGCGCATGTGTCTGTCACTTCGGAGATGCGGTGTCTATATTTACACGAATTTCCGTTCTTCCCACTGAATTTTTATTTTCCGTGTGACAGTAAACACAGCTCAGCGCCCATGTGGCTATTCTTAGCGTTCCCTTTACTCCGGATCAGAACCTTGTCTTGTCAAGAAACCGTTGCATAAATCACGCTTCGAAAAAGTGAACAATTATTTTTTTATATATAACTAAACGAGCAACTCTCGCGAAGTCGAAGCTCTAAATGATCAATGTGAATCATAAATACAATTATCTCAATATTTCCATAAACATTAAAAATTCAGAAAAAGTTCTGACATATTTAATTTAAAATACGGTCTGAGTCAAAACAAACAGTGCTGAAATTCTCGCACTAATACTGCGCATGCACAGTACCTATCCACGGTATCCATGGTGAAGCTCGTTTATCTGAACTCATTGTTGTATTGTTGATATAGGAAAATTAGTGAATGAATATATCTTCGGTCCTGTAATCTTAGCCATTGCAGCGTTTCAAGGGAAGATGTAATGTGGTCGTATTTGCTGATGTTGCAAATGAAACGCCAGGCTTTACGCGCTGCAATCTTTGGGCTAAGTTAGAATTTAAATCTGTTAGTAGAATGTCGCAATAGTCAAAATGTGGCAGCACTAATGTTTGTATGAGAATTCTTTTTAATTGAAAGGGTAGAAAATTTTTCAGGCGATTTAATGAATGTATTTATTCATGTACGCATGTTGTGTTTTTATTCTAAAATAAGTTGCTTTCGGATATATAACTTCCGCATGATCGTTCGCCTCTTTTGAGACACATGTACGTGGCACCAGTAGTCGATTGGTAGGCCTTGGTCCTCCATGAACGAACGAATTGTTTTGTTATCTAACTTATATATATACAACAGACCTTCGGAACAAGCTGCAGCGTGTGCACAATATGAGTGTCAGATTCATCAGCAATGCTCACAAATTTGACCACATTACACCCTCGTTCAAATCTTTATCCTGGCTGCAACTTAGTAACCGTAGAACACTTCATTCGCTGTCTCTTCTGTTTCGAGTTCTCCACACTTCTACTCCAAATTATCTTCGTTCCCGGTTTAACTACTTATCCTCCAATCACAATCTAAACACCAGGTCACAGGAGAGCCAAATCCTAGCAATTCCTGCCCATAGAACATCCCACTATTCATCCTCTTTTACTGTCTCAGTCCCCCGTGAATGGAATTCTCTACCTCAGAAGATTAGGGGCTGCCAGACAATAACCACTTTCAAGAAAAGGCTAAACGATTTCTTACGGGCGCAGTCAAATTGAAGTTATAATTGTGATCGAGTTTAATAATTTAATTTAATTTAGGTATGACTATCATTACTATTATTATTATTATTATTATTATTATTATTATTATTATTATTATTATTATTATTTTATTGGTGTTGTGAAGATGAAAAGAATTGTCATTGTATTATATTAATTATGTATTATATTGTCTTGTATTGTAGTATTGTATTGCTTTGAATTGTATTGTATTGTATTAATTATGTTATACTCATAGCAATGTAGTAATTTTCTATCATACTGGTTGAGTGGAATAGAAGGCCGAATGGCTTTAACTCTGCCAGTTAAAATAAACCATTATTATTATTATTATTATTATTATTATTATTATTATTATTATTATTATTATTATTATTATTATTATTATTACTATTATTATTATTTTTATTATTATTATTTTATTGGTGTTGTGAAGATGAAAAGAATTGTCATTGTATTATATTAATTATGTATTATATTGTCTTGTATTGTAGTATTGTATTGCTTTGAATTGTATTGTATTGTATTAATTATGTTATATTCATAGCATTGTAGTAATTTTCTACCATACTGGTTGAGTGGAAGAGAAGGCCGAATGGCCTTAACTCTGCCAGTTGAAATAAATCATTATTATTATTATTATTATTATTATTATTATAAAAATCCCTAATTTTATATGTATGTGTAGGCCTATGTAAAGAGGAAAAGAAGCACAAGAATGCGTCAGAATGGTAAATAAATAACTTTAAATACAATAAAATGTGGTACAAGAACGCTAAATATATACGTATAACAAAATGATATCGAGTGTAGCAGAGTCGGCGTATCCCTCGCGCCTGATCTGTTGCAGCTACTTCCCTCAGTACATCCAGGGGGAACTCCCGCTGCTTTCTTGTCATGCTGCCAGGCCTATGACAAAAGTTGGAGGAAGCAACAACAAGTCAATACTTTCTTTTCGAAAACGCAGACTTTGTCGGAGATAACGTATAAAATATGTATGCAGCAAGGGACCGGCCTTCTCGGGATACTTATTTCCTGCGCTCGCCATATCTCGCGTAGCTCCTATTGTCCGTCCGTAATAACTCTGCCTCCACGTGGCCGGGCATTCATTTCGCTTCTCCAAGGCAAAATCACAATCCAGTTCAAATTACATTACAATCCTGACACAGAACAAGAAGCTGAGCAGTAGTAACATACACAGTGGGCCAAAAAAAACCGCACAGAATTAGAAATACTCTATTTTCGGAAATACATAACATTAATTTATATTGAATACACTGTTGGAAAGATGAGCAGGACTTTTTATTATGTTTTTTGAGGATCTATTAAAATCTTATGGAGGTCAAAACACAGTGATGCGAGAAATGTGGTTTTTGAAGACAATTTATTACTTCAAAATGCAGAAACTGAATGTTGGTAAAATTAATAATAACTTTCAAATAATCAAAATTAAAAAATGATGCTCGATGTGACCGCCATTTGCCCTCACAACCATTTGTTCAATAGCACTGGATATGTCTTTGATCAAGTCGGTCCCAACATTCAAGAAGGCGTTGTCTTAAATGTTCAATATTACGATTTCTTGTTTTGTAGTAAACTGCTTTCTGTAGTTCACTCCATACAAAATAGTCCATAGGATTAAGATCTCGTTTGAAACTCCAGCGGAAACCATCAGAGAATCTGAGAAATGCGATCTTTCACGCAATAATCTCTCAGGAGGGATATCATGTCCGTATCTTGCTAATCAATCGTTGTACACTTGAAACAGACCATTCTCGCTGAGCGTAGTTCCTTACAATTTGACGGGCAGTTAAATTCTGTGTTGTTTGGGTAAAGGGAGATAAATCACAAAAATGAGTTTGGTGATAAATGAAAATTAAACTTCGGACCATTATTGCAAATAATTTTCTACACAAATAAAACACATCAAATACTAGTATTCTTTTTATTTTTGCACACCCACTTGTATAATTTAACTTGTGTGTCCATCTGGGGAACAAAATTCCATTTGCACAAAAAAAATGACTTATCCCTCTTTACCCGAACACCACATTGGTGCAAATATTTAAAGAAAATCTTGTTTTCGTTCGTTAAGCGACCCACTGTTCACAAAATGATGACACTTCACTAACCCTATACCCCTATAATTAATTGTAATGATAAAAATTAATGCATCTGTTCAATTGTTACCCTCTTTTGTTTCCTTTAGTGCCTCAAACTTACAGACGAAAAACTTTGAGAGTTTTATTTTCATCTGGCACCAATATTAAACTTCTACCTCTATTCATCCTCTGAAATCCCACTATGACTTTTGGGATACGGTGTACATGAAAGCATTCCGTACCATGGTGACTGTCGTCCTGTCTTTAGGTTTAATTAAATTTAGTATACATTGTGGGCCAAAAAAAAAAAAAAAAGATACAAAATTGTATGGTTATATTCCAGTAGCTAATGATTTCACTTGAAAGTTTATTTCACAGGTAAATTGTTTTTTATCGTCGCTTGGCAACCTGGATTGTTGATTAGAGCTGAAGACAATAAAGCTACAAAAACTCATTGAGCATTTCATGTAATAGTTGTTTGTGTATTAAATTAATTTAAAATGCTTTATACCCTTCAAGAGAAGAGAGAACATAAATCATCCTTAGTGATTAAATTTAGGAAAGTACACAAAATAAGCTGTTTTTTCATCCTACAATCAACTGATAACACAAATACATGTTGCCAGGCAACGATAGAAAACAAAAGATGCGAAAACAAATTAATGAAGTGTATAAACAATTGAATGCTCTTTCATATTTAAGTATAAAAATATAGGGCTGTCATTTGAAATTTCAAAGTGGGGGTGGCTGGGGGGATGGGGATGAAATCTAAAATGAAATTAAGCCTGGTTTCAGACTTCCCCCTCAATATCTAAATTGACGTGTTTTTTGTTTAAATTGAATTAAATTTAAATAATTATTTAGACTGGGAAGTTTTGAAATGAAAGCCGTCTGTGTCTGTGTGTGTGCGTGTGTATTATAATACTTACTCAAAATTAAGCAAATTATTATTATGAACTAACGCTCAAAATAACTGATCCGTCCTTGTAGGATTTTTCGGGCAATACAAAGCCAGGAGTTATTTTAGCATCGAGCTTCTCATACTGATTGTCGACGCACCACTTCTGCTTCGCTCCACTGCATCTTGGTTTCCGGATTACTAGCGCCCCTACGCGAAAGGAGCAGTCAACGGAGGGCAGGCAACCTGTTACTGACACTTCAATACGAACGGGGGAGTGCCCTCCGAGACCCGCATCCACTTTCGATTTTTGTATTGAGATATTCCTGTAATTACCGAAGAGTCAAACTCATACTTCCTGGAGTTTTCGGAATCACAACTTCAGGGTTTCCATGCCTAAGGCTGACTGAAATTTTCCGTTTCTATAAAACAAAATGTAAGTACAGTCGAACTTCGATATCTCGAAGAACTCCCGGAAACTATACTTGTTTTTTGAAAGATGGGACATGACAGTTAAGCGGCCGAGCTTGGAACTACAGTGCCATGTTGCCAATATGGACTACCATGCTGCCAGCTGATGGAAGGTAGCAATAAAATTGTCGTTAAGATGGCTGACGTTAAAACATTCATTGACAATTGACGCGAAGGTAAGAAAACAATACAAAAAATCGACAAAGAATCAAAGACGAAAAGTACCAATGCTAACATTGTGTGCACAATAATTGTCGCCAAGAGAGCTATTAAGCACTCGCCACGTGGGAACTGTAAGTTTGGCAACTCAACCGTTGTTACCATAGCAACAGGCCTACCACGCTATGTGACATTCAGTTGTTTTTCCGATCGCAACGCTCCTGTCATGTCCCATCTTTAAAAAAAACAAGTATAGTGATGCTTTGTGTTACAAAAAATTCGAGATATACTCGTAGAAAATATAAACAAATTTCCAATTTACTATTGTAGATGACAAGTATTACCGCTTAACTTTCAAGAAAGAGAAGGCAAGATTTTGTATAGACTTTTTCTTTGCTTTCCAGACAGACGACTTTAGCAATTCATACCAAAGTTTGAGAAGAATAATATTAAAAACATGTCATCATGCCCTGGCAGTGATGTTCACTGTGCTATATCGTTACAGTACAGATACCTGCCTGTAATGATTGATAGGGGTAGAATTAGTGCTAATGGGTTGATTCCTGGAGAAGGACACTTTCAAAGAAAAGAAAATTCTAATGTGCAATGATTGTTAAAGTAATGGTATTTCTTCACATTCATTCAATTTTACTTACAGAGGTGTACATAACTTTCATTTTCAATTAAAATCAGAAGGGTTAAGGAAGTCAAGTGACCTAGGCCCGGCCTCACTTGCCTCAGCCAATCATCCGCCACTGCTACTCATAAACAAAATTTAAAAAAGATAAGTCGAATATTGTTATTCACGATTTTTTAAAGGTGTCATCAGAATGAGGAAACCTATACTTTGGTGCATTAAATAAAAGTAAAGGAAATCGACAACGGTGCACTTCGTTATAATGATACGTGGTTGCTATAGTGGTGGGTTCGAATCTCGGGGATGTTTTCCCGTTGTCACTGATCTGATCATATGGGATTTCTAGAACTGCCCAAAAAGTGTCAGGTCTCGAAATATTCATAGCGTGGACCTACAACAAAGCTCTTTGAGGGCTGTAAACGTCACAGAAAAAAAAGCATTACAATTTTTATTTTATTGGGTTATTTTACGACGCTGTATCAACATCTCAGGTTATTTAGAGTCTGAATGAGATGAAGGTGATAATGTCGGTGAAATGAGTCCGGGGTCCAGCACCGAAGGTTACCCAGTATTTGCTCGTATTGGATTGAGGGAAAACCCCGGAAAAAACCTCAACCAGATAACTTGTCCCGACAGTGATTCGAACCCGGGCCACCTTGTTTCGCAGCCAGACGCGCTGACCGTTACTCCACAGGTGTGGACAAGCATTAAAATGTTTCTTCTTCGTTCGTTTGTTGGCTGTTACGTAAATACTATCCCGCATCGTCCTACGGTAATTTTTCAGTTGGTTCTGTTGAAAACTGCAGTACGTGTTCGACAAGAATTCCAGAAAATCCAAAAAAATATTTCCATGATTCAAAAGAATTATAATATCAATAACAAAGTATTTACAGGCTTACATGTTAGCTGGTCGTTTCCAGCATCATTTGTAAAGATAAGCCGATAAGCCAATTAACTGTAACTGTGATACAAAAAATAGGACATATCTTTACATCAAACTGCACTGTTTTTACGTGCCGAATCAACTCCTGAAGAGCGTCCAATACCGGTATAGCTATTAAGTTACATCACGCCATATAACATAATGGACATCGATATGCAATATGTTCAGGCTTATGGTTGTGGTAACAAAGATAGCGTACCTGCGTTATGTTCAGTGTTTGTAGCTAAGTCCTAAAAGTTATCATTTAAACATCCTGTAAATATCTAATTTTCTCAAACTAGGTAAAACATAACCAAAGACTTTAAAACACTACAGTGTTACTACTTCTTTCCTACTTCCCGGTATGAAAACAAGCAACATGAGCGTTTCTCATCTGAAATGGCAATTATGGTACAGCTGCAAAATTCTTACGATTTCGAAGAATGTTTTCTAAAGCTCTTTAAAGTTCTCATGATACCGTAAGTATTGCAAGGTCACGTAGGTCTGTTGTGATACAAAAAATCAATATTTTGCTATATTTTTTCTATCGAAGCATATACAAATTTGAAAAAAAAAATCTATATATATAATTTGAACTGGTAATGGAAATTACGGGAAAACGGCTGAACGGATTTTAATGAATGACCCCTCATTTTGAAGCTTGGAACCTAAAGTTTTCGGAAAAGTAGTAGTTTTCAGTGAAATGTCAATTTTCCTACATCATTTTCCTATTTTCCAAAATCCATCTGTTGTCAGTTTTGAGAACTAATATTATTCAATCACGGCAGACTTGATTGAATTTCAGAACAAAACACACACTACAATAAACAATAGGCTTTTACACGAAGGCCATGACCTGCAGATTGCCGACATATTTAGAGCTCAATGCAATTTGTTATTAAAAACTGATACTGCAGTGTATAATTTTCTGAGTACAGCTGTGTATTGGATATTCAAATCTACGAAACTTGAGGTGGTTTGATGACATTATTACCATTAGAAATTAAATATTATTATAGTTAATATCATGATGCATCTATTTTTCATTAATTGTACCTAATATTGATGCTATATTGATGACATGAAAGTGAAACGTTTTGTGGTTATGTAAGTAAATGTAGAGAATATCTTAATTTAGATCTTCATTTCTATAATTTACTGAGTGACTGCTATTTATAACTACAAAACTTAAGTAGATAATAATATTGTTATTAAAAATCAAATATTTTTATACTTATTAACCCAGTGGGGTTGGGTCTTTTTCATATACTTAATGGCAGTGTAGTGTAGATATTGATATGTGTCATTGTCTTCAATATTGGCTTGAGAGAGTGCAAAAATTACAGTTCCTAAGGAAAGATCAAAAGGTATTACTTACCGATAAAATAAGAGGCCTAGAAAATTTTGTACTCTCCAGATCATTTCAGCAAGATCTCTTAGTAGGATAAAATGATTTTATGCTCTACATTTCAAGTTCTACATGCAGCAGCTATACGAAAATGCTATTGTTCAAAGCTTAGCAAACCTGACATTTTTAACTTTTGCCTACAATCCACAATGAACTGAAATAGCTACTGCTATCGTCCTGACATTGATACTTGCGTTTTCGCGTTGAAACTCAAAAACTGAAGTTGGATAAGTTCAAGAAAAAGTATTTGGCCTAAAAAAATCCATTCAGAGGGAGTATGTTTCATTATTATAATGGAAGCAAATAACTATCAAAAAGACAAGTATTCTTCATTGAAAATAAATCTGAAAATTTTTTATTTGAACGTCTAACGAACTTCGTTTGCAGCAGTATTTGCTGCTCAAGCCACAGCAAGTAGAGCGATCGGTTTGGAAGTAAATCCCGAAAAGACAAAGTATATGATTATGTCTCGTGACCAGAATATTGTACGAAATGGAAATATAAAAATTGGAGATTTATCCTTCGAAGAGGTGGAAAAATTCAAATATCTTGGAGCAACAGTAACAAATATAAATGACACTCGGGAGGAAATTAAACGCAGAATAAATATGGGAAATGTGTGTTATTATTCGGTTGAGAAGCTCTTATCATCCAGTCTGCTGTCCAAAAATCTGAAAGTTAGAATTTATAAAACAGTTATATTACCGGTTCTTCTGTATGGTTGTGAAACTTGGACTCTCACTCTGAGAGAGGAACATAGGTTCAGGGTGTTTGAGAATAAGGTGCTTAGGAAAATATTTGGGGCTGAGCGGGATGAAGTTACAGGAGAATGGAGAAAGTTACACAACACAGAACTGCACGCATTGTAGTCTTCACCTGACATAATTGGGAACATTAAATCCAGACGTTTGAGATGGGCAGGGCATGTAGCACGTATGGGCGAATCCAGAAATGCATATAGAGTGTTAGTTGGGAGACCGGAGGAAAAAGACCTTCAGGAGGCCGAGACGTAGATGGGAGGATAATATTAAAATGGATTTGAGGGAGGTGGGGTATGATGATAGAGACTGGATTAATCTTGCTCAGGATAGGGACCGCTGGCGGGCTTATGTGAGGGCGGCAATGAACCTTCGGGTTCCTTAAAAGCCATTTGTAAGTAAGTATATATATATATATATATATATATATATATGGCATGTACTACATTAGATATATATGAAGGATTTTGAGTTAATTTTATTTATTTGTAATAGTGGATATAATTAAAACAAAACCGTGTATCATAATAGACGTCTATGTTGGCTATTGCTATGCACCTGTAAGGCTACTCTGATAAAGTGCTATAAATCTGGCCATTTTATACAGAGCAATGAAGTAAGTCTATTTTGATACACACAGATGCTTAATATATCACCTGTAAAAATTTGGTTGAAACCACATTAAAATTGACTAAGATTTAGCAACTTTTGTAATGACCTGTTTTCCCCATACAATGTATACAATTCGCTATAAATTTAACACCTTACTACCAATGCTAGAAAATTGCTGCGTGTCCCAATAATTTTTTGTGTGTAAGGAAATAGGGCTCTCAAGCGTTGTCGTAATAATTCAGCATTAAAATGGGACACACTCATGGACAGCAGAACGCGAAATGGATCATGCGCACTGTTCAAAACATACAGAGGTGAGCCTGCCTGGAGAGAAATAAAAAATAGGTTGCAGCCGCCAAATTATTCTTCAAGGAACGACCACTCATATAAATTGAGGGAAAGAAGACATAGGACGGACACTGGAAAGTCTTCTTTTCTCAATCGTACTATCAGAGACTGGAATGCTTTACCTGCAGACTTACTAAAGGCTTTACCAATAACCAAAAATATATTTAAAATAGACGTAAGGACTTTACTAATAGACGGTAGTATATTATACACACTATTTAAAGGGTGTAATTGATGTTTTGTTATTTGAAGTGTTGTATCAGTGAAGAAGTGTGTTGTGTCAGTGAAGTTTTATAATTTATAGTGGTAGAGCAATGTATTTGAACAATGAAATGTTTTTGAAGTGTTAGTGAAATCACGATAGTATCAGTGAAATGTTTCGTAGTTCCAGTGCAGTGAGTGAGTTGTCAGCGAAATGAGTGTAGTGCTGAAAGGTACTACTCCAGTATCATAGTAAACTTAATATCAATAGCCCTTCTAGTGCATCATAATAGCCCTTCTAGTGTATCATAATAGCCCCTCTCATTAACACACTTATTATCGCTAGACTGCTCAATATTCACAGCTTTTCTTTAGAGAAAAATGAAGCTGACATCATTATGAGTAAAAGAAAAATTTAAAAATCATTATAACTGTATTAATTCAAAAGTAGGCCCTAATAACGAAGTAACCGAATGTAATTTCAAAGTTTTTTCAACAAACAAACTGCATTTTTTTTAATGCTTGTGTGAGGCTGATAATGATTCTTTTAAATTTTGTTCAAAATTGCTGTTTAAAGAGCATAAAATGTACTTCCTTAATCACGCTTTTAAACATTTTCAAAATGAGCCTTTGGTACATTTTTGAATATGTATCAAATTACCCGACTTTTTTTACTGTATCATATTAGTTCTATTTAACCCTAATGGGTACTCAAAACAGTTGTAGTCCACGAAATTACTGACTCTGTTACACAAGACACAAATTCCTTCATTATACACAAGCCGTACTTCTTTGCAAGAGTGCGAATTTCAGTTTACAACCACGGCAAAAGAAAACATACTAGCTCAAAGTAAATTTACTAAGAGTTACGTGAGCAGGCATATACTGTGTTTCGTTAAGATTTCATCTCCAGATATGCGAGTTAAGAGAGCACACATCGCGTATGAGCAACATAGCAGCTGGATGCCAGTGAAATGCACCCACGCCGAGCCCTTCGGCACTGATTTATGCACGAGATATGCTCTGCCACACATTAGTCTTTAATGACTTGCACAAAGTTTCATAAACTTGTGCAAATTGCTTCTGCAAACCTTAATCAACGCACGCGGCAGCCATATTGCGTTGGAATAAAGCGGATTCAATGTTTGTCAGCTGGACGGCTTTCCGAAGGAAACAAGGCGTTACGAAATGGTCATCCGTGTGTACGTTTGTGTTTGAGTTCCTCTTCACAGCTTCTCGTACCTGAACAGTTCTCAAACGAAGTTAGTGGAGGTACGTATAATCGACTCAAGTCTGGGTCCTTAATCCCGAGAATTGTGCTCTAAAATTCTACAAGTTTCCTTGTACTGTCGGTAGTTCAAAGAGCTCGGAACAGGAATTACTTGCAATCCAGCTCATCCTCAGTGATTCAGTGACTATCATCTCAAACACTAAATCCGGATTCGTGAGTTGGTACCCAGCCGATGGCGGTAAAAATCCTAAGCATGGCTGCTCTCGGAAGGGAAGTAAAACTGGAGGTCAGCATTGCATATTTATGGCATGTGAAAGAACCTCTCAACAGTCCCGGACTGACAGGTCTCCAAACAAAACAGCGTCAAATTTCAAATCCAGTGTTAGCACAATGAGTCCGTGCCCTTTTTAAACTGAAAGACCTATCTATACTAATAATAAATCTGTAGCCGAAATTTTTCTGGTAATTTTCGATTTTCCAAAAATAATTGGTCCTAACATATATAATTAACCACCCTGAAACCGAAAATCGCTTTTTTGAAATTTTTGTTTGTCTGTCTGTCTGTCTGTATGTTTGTTACCTTTTCACGCGATAATGGCTGAACGGATTTCGATGAAAATTGGAATATAAATTAAGTTCGTTGTAACTTAGATTATAGACTATATGTCATTCAAAATACGTTATTTAAAAGGAGGATTATAAGGGGCCTGAATTAAATAAATCGAAATATCTCGCTTATTATTGATTTTTGTGAAAAATGTTACGCAACAAAAGTTTCTTTAAATTGATTTCTGATAAGTTTTATTCTCTGAAAAATTTTGATAGGACTGATATTTAATGAGATAAATGAGTTTTAAAATTAAAATAACTGCCATCTAAGGCGGTGTATTGAAATAAAAAACAAATGACTTCGTCTATAAGGGGCCTTGGACACAACAATCGAAAGCTATGAAACATAGCCTACAGACAATGTTTCTGTGTTTGTATGAAGTAATATCGGAAGCTAAATTAACCGATTTGTATAATTAATTATTATTTCATCATTGGAAAGTGTAGTTTCTCTGGATGGACATAATGCTATAATGTTATTACAGTAACTTGTGAGTGAATTGAGGACAGGTAAAATTAAAATAGCTTCTTATGCACAGAAAACTTGATAGGTTATTCTGTATATTCATTTCCTGTATTTCTTATAATAATGTTTATGAACATATTCATTTTTATCTCAGAGAATTAACGAACAACGAGAGTGTATTGATTTAGTATGCAGTAATAGTACGTTAGCTTAGCAATGCATTATTTTATAATTCAAATTTTAACTATGCTCAATTGAATCGTGTTAAAATATATATGCAATAAATGCAATGCAAAAAAATTGGGTAATGAGCCAAGCAGATTATGTTGCGCTGTTGTAAAAGTTGTTCCTCCTGAGATTCAAGAGCTCCCACAACAAATTAAAAACTTTCTAATTCAGTACATCCGTTATCAACACACTTTTTACATAATATAATATAATATAAACATAATAATAAATCTGGAGCCAAAATTTTTCTGTTAATTTTCGCTTTTCCAAAAATAATTGGTAATAACAATTAAGAAACATGTTAAAGGAATTGTCATTGCGCCAAATGAGTGGTCTCTGGATCAAAATGATCGCATTTTAATATTTTAAATACAATTTAAATTAAGTAACATAGTAAACGATTTATCCTTCTATCAAACACGAATGTTCCCTGGATCAAATGTCCTATTTTAATTATGTAATTACTTTATATTTATTTCTAACGGGTGCAGCGGAGCGCACGGGTACGGCTAGTTTCTTAATATATGTAACGGAGCACAGTCTCTGAAAGGACCAAACTAGTTATAACACTCAAAAGTTCAATACTAAGATTCATATTTCTGAAGTAGAGAAATGGGTAGAGAAATCAATCGTCTGTAAATCTGTCTATGCGACTGGGCGAAAGCAGCATACGAATGCATGACGTACGTAGCCCACGTGATCCGTAGATACATTTTTGCAGTGTGATGGACAGAAATAACAGTCGTAGTGTTGAACAAAATAGAGCGAGACGAATTGTCTAACGGGCCGCACTGAAAACATCCACGCCAGCTGTGACGCCTCCTGGTGTCAACTCGGGTTCGTTTCACATTTATACGACATTATTATCATTGATTCTCCAACTTACTGAAAGCCACTTGACACAGAATATGCTAGGGTTACACACAAAGCTCTGGTAACTATGAACAATACGGTACTTACTGTGAGCGTTAGTCAACCAATTAAGCACGTTCCTTTTAGAATAATGACAAAGTATATAGATCGTACCAACTTAATTAATACCCTAAGGCTAAAACCTAACCATTTTTTCCTTCATTACTACATATGCTAATGGATTATGGGTTACTAAGAATAAAACAAGTACTTTCTCAAGGTTTGTACTTATGAATATGAGCACTTTTACTGACTATATACTCGTAACCACTAGAACATACTCATTTTCGTAAGAATAAAATCAATCTACCTAACGCGACTACTCATCTCAACAGCCTTCTTGATCATTTAAAAATGAGTATATAGTATATACGCGTGTATTGTTGACCATACCGCACCGTGAGGTTCAATTTTTTATAGACTTTCACATGCTATTGGCATACTGTTTGTGTTAAATAAATAAGCAAATAAATAAATAACTGAATGACTAAATAATTTAATGAATAAATTAATTAATGAATAAATAAATATATAAATAACTAAATAAATAACTAAATAAACAAATAAATAACTAAATAAATAAATAAATAACTGAATGACTAAATAATTGAATGAATAAATGAATGAATAAATAAATTAATTAATTAATATATATACAGTAAATACTGTATAAATAAATAAATAAATATAACTAAATAAATAACTAAATAAACAAATAAATAAATAAGTACATAAATAAATAAGTAAATAAATACATACATAAATAAATAATAATTAAATAAATTAATTGATGATTGAAGTGAGTGAGTGAGTGAGTGAGTGAGTGAGTGAGTGAGTGAGTGAGTGAGTGAGTGAGTGAGTGAG
This sequence comes from Periplaneta americana, assembly GCA_025594305.2. Lineage (NCBI taxonomy): Eukaryota > Metazoa > Arthropoda > Insecta > Blattodea > Blattidae > Periplaneta > Periplaneta americana. The sequence continues at coordinate 13,914,635 of JAJSOF020000009.1, read as the reverse complement.
TGTATAAATAGCATGAAAGGGAGAGAGTGAATCATGCAAGTGGCATTAATGAAACAGGAAACAAGAAAATAATACTGGGAAGCCGTCATTAACGAGATGTTGAATGGAGATTACAATAATTAACTTTCTATAATTCCAGGTATGTCAATAGTATTTTTTGTTATGGAGCAGTTTTATATTTTATTTTTTCCTGTAACCACTACAGGTTGCCATTGAAAGATTACCATGATACAATAAATATAGAGTAAATGCCTTGACGGCTTAGTGAAACAGTGTTGTTACAGTGAAAAATAACAGTTTGAAATAGACTGACGTGAGACACATAATAATATATTATGAAGAAACTTCAAGAAGATGCGAATTATACATAGGCTATTTTAAAGTTACAAGTAATTGCATTTTACAATTCATACTTTAAAATAAATTGTAACTGTTAATAATTAATAATTTATAATTATAATAATTATTATAATAATTTATAATTGTTATAAATAACAATACAACCTAACCTTATAATCTGATAGTCATTCATATTTTTATAGGTCATGTTTTGTCATGAAGAACAAATGTGTTTAACCAATTTGCATTCACTTTTGTGAAGCACTAAAGACTTTTGAATCCACATGTTCACGTATTTTCTATATTTTTACATGAGAGACTACAGCGATCATAAATTCTGCAAATTTTTTCAGACTTACCTTTAAACTGCACACAAACCAACAAATACCCAGAACTGAGCCTGCTAAAAACTATACTCAGAATAACATGAGAAAGAAACTTATAAAAATTATAATATATTAGCTTTTATTCTTGCCTCATGTGAGTATATATTGGGTGCAAGATGGACACTTGAGTATATTCTACTATACTTCCAGGTTATGATTATATAATCAAAAATGAGTAGTTATTCAAATGTTTTTATTCCTATTACAAGAGTATTTACTAAAACGAAGTCCAGTATATACTATATACTCATTTTTATTCTTATCACCCATGGTGATTTTCTACATAGGGGAGAGTTGGATAGTATCGGACATCGGGCAATATCGGACAGTGACTTTCTTTCATCTTCCAACAGATGATAGTACCTGAATGACATGGTTACGTTCCTGTGATGTCGCATACAGCAACTTAACCATGTCGTTCAGGTACTACAATCTGTTGATAGATGAAAGAAACGCACTGTCCGATATTACCCGATGTCCGATACTACCCAACTCTCCCCTACATTTTTTAAATATTATTGCAAAATATTTTAATCTGAAAATTTTTGTAGAAAATTCCAAAATGACACTTTATGGCAAATATCCTGTACGAAGCAAAATTTGTATTGATGCTAAAATTTTTTAACAAATTATAATATTTAAATACTTGGGCTATAATATCTCATATGAACAAGGAAAGGATGAGTTATTAGTACATTATGCAACGAGTCTATAATGATAGTAATTAAGATGCAAGTAAGGATGTTTATGAAACGAGCGCAAGCGAGTTTCATAATATTCATACGAGCGTCTTAATTACCATTATAGGCACGTTTCATACAACTTTTTATGCTCGACCATATTTCTAACCTGAAATTATTCAGATGTATACATTTTATTTGTATCTGACAAGATCGGAAGTGACCTTGTTCTAGGTCGTGAATTGTGAGATGTGCGCAGACGCGAAAGTATTGATTTTTTCCGAGGAACAATAATGTCATTGACCTTGATGTAATCCCGTTAAACTTGATATAACCTTGATTATTGAATTCGACGTTGAAAAACGAGATGACAAATTGAATTTATTTGAATATTATTTACAATTAACGCTAATTATTATAGCAACAGAACATAACCTCGACAGTATTGGATTTCCAGCCTCCGTGACTTTTCGCTAATTCTCTTTCGATTGCATATCCGAGAATAATCGATACTTGCGGTTTTATAACGGTACAAAGCTGACTTGTCATTGGCTGAACACCTGTAAGCTGAGTTGTCATTGGCTGAACACCTGTACTTTAATGAGTAGGTGTACTTTAATGACATGCATTAAAGGACTGCTACCAGGTGTATAATTACTGTACTACAGTTCGGCATGGTCGAGCATAAAAATGTTAACATCACATATTCTGTAAAAGTCACAGGATTTATTAATTCAGTTTTTAAGCCCACTCTGGTATAGCGTCATTATAGTCATATGTACAATAGTGTGCAATATCTTGCAAGACCTACACTAGCCTGTGGTTCTGAAGCATGGACAATGACGATGAGGAATATCCAGAGAATAACAGCTAGTGAACTGAGATTTATGAGGAAAACAGCAGGATACACAATTTGGGACAAAAAACGAAATCAGGATGTTTTGAAAGAGCTGGAAGTTAAACCCGTGACTGGTTTTCTACATGGATACAGAGCAAGCTGGAAGAAAAGTCCACGCGTAGGCAATTTGTAAGATGAATGGATTACGCACGTCGCAGCATCAACATGGCGGCTTGTTTACGGAACTGAGAGAGCGTGGCTCATTGATAAGAATGGGCCGCGATAGGTGACAAGTCCGCGCTGCATTATTGATCCGCAGGAAGCCACCCGACCAGCCGGCGAAATTAAAAACCTGCAAGTCCATGCATTCCCCACAGCAGGAATTAATTCTTACATGGAAACAATGGAGCAAGCATCTGCATGCAGACGTCATTGTTCGCAGCAATGCTTTAGGCCGTCTTCCATCAGGAAACAAGACTCAGAGAAACATCGTCGTCCATGTGAGCAGGAATAACTTTCATACGCGAGATAGAGATTTGCACCAAAGTTTGTACAAGTCTGAGGGTCCAGAGGAAATTAAACGCGAATGAAAAGCTG